>CM057809.1:108778698-109186198 GCA_030067965.1 Latrodectus elegans
ACATTTGTATTTTATTAGCCGAAAAGTAAATTGTATTTTAAGTACAACTGACATTTATATTGCAAAAATAAAATACACATCCAATGAATTAAAAACAAAATTTCTTAAAAATTTTACGATTCAAAATTAATACTAAAACAACATAGAATACTTTTTAATTTATATTTAAAATATTTCCAAATGTATACACACTTTTGTTTTTAAAACTAATAATTGAATTATTTTCTGGTAACACTGGTGCTTTTAAAATTTGATGTATATTCTTAAAAATGTGACCTGCTTTACAAAATACAAAACAAGTAATGAAAATTAAGTAATAATCACAAAAAAAAATTTTCAACTCTAACCAACATCATTAGAGAGGATTTGACATCAAATTTAAATAATAATTTTGTTAATTTCTTAATTTAATTTATTGCTTCACAAATGTATCCAACTTTAATATTACAAAGTAAAAATATGTAAGCAAATGGTGTGATATTAATATTGTACATATATAATAGAAAAAGCAAATTACTCGGGAAATATAATTAGAAAAATAAAAGTTTCAATCCATAAAAATATTTATTTCAAAACTAGACTGTGTTACTTTTAATGCAGTAAAACTATTTAAAAAATCCCCAAGTTTTAAGAATATAACTAAATTCAGTAAATTGAGCCCAAAATTTATAACTTGAGTTTTCATTTGACCAGTGAAACCTTAATTTTAAGAATAAGATTTATAAACCTTTTTAATGCTTTAATTCCAGAAGATAATTTAATTATAAGGAAAACCCTTATTAAAAAATTTCTTTATTATAGCTTTTATTAAATATGCACTAAGAAGCAAAATGATTTGATTTTAACTTAATAGATTTATACCAATTTTCCATGGCAACAGTATTTTAACGCTTTCTTAAAACACTTACGATTAGATTGAATTCAATAACAATCACAGAATTAATATTATTAAAAAATTGATAGAGAGAATATTGATAGTAATATTTTTGGTTCTAAAGTTTTCCGAGCAACTTTTCAAAATAAATATTTTAAAATTTTATATACCTATAATTCTATACATTTTGATACATATACTTAGATATTGATTATAAAACTTGGTAATAATTAATTAAAAAGTATTTTTATTATTTAGAATGATACAATTTGTTTGCTAAAGCGAGTATAATGATAAATATTTGATTGTACACTTTAATTTGTAAAGAAATGAATTTTAAGAAAATTTCTCTATAATTATTAGTATACAGAATTTGTAACGTAAAACAATTAAATTTATAAGTTCTTTAAAAAAATTTCCAACATTTTTATTCAATGATACCTTATAAACAATGGCCAAACATAAGCACAATTGAAAAAGTAAACACTAGTTTGTAATAGTATATAATTAATTCTATTAAAACAAACTATAAAAACTGATACTTTTCTGTGAAAGAATTAGATAATTTATATGAAGAATTAGAGAAAATATATTTTTCTTATTAAAAATCTAAATTTACATAGTATTTATTTTAGCTTTAATAATGAAGGAAATCTTTAAAGAATAATACCGATATTATAGATCATATTTTACGATGTTTTTCAATTAATATTTCGTTCTTAATAAAGAATCAGATTGAAGAGAAAGAAAATAATCTTTTTAATCGGTAATAATAACATTCAAATAGAATAAAGTATTAAAATACTGGAAAACTCAGCAAATATTTTCATACAAGTTCTTAAATCCACTTACCTCGTTTGAAAAATGTCATAATAAACAATCAAATAGAGAGTAATCAACTAGAATGATTGTTGCCACTTTATTTTAAGTTAATTTAATCATATAAATTGTATTAATACTGTGATTTTAGAATTCATTAACCTTGTTTATGAAAGTACATATTTCTATGAATGTACAGTTGACATCGACTGCTTGACAAATATCCAAAGTGTAGATATCTTACGATATCTAGTTTCTGATGTCTGTCAGATATCTAGCCCTTACAAAATTTGGATACTCAATTTGCACGAATTTAAGATATCCGTGATATATCTCTGCAATATCCAAATGTTAATGTCTAAATGATATTATTTTACGATATCTAATGGACATCCAAGTTTAGGGTATCCATGGACATTTGAATTTTGGATATCTCATGGATGTATTGTAGATGTAATAGATATCTGGATATGAAATGGACTTGATTTGGATATCTCTTAGATATCATTGGTTGTGTGGGAGTAACAATATTAAAACAAACAATTATCGAGACAATTATTGGCGGAGCACCTACTCGCGTTCGCAATATCCAAATGTTAATGTCTAAATGATATTATTTTACGATATCTAATGGACATCCAAGTGTAGGGTATCCATGGACATTTGAATTTTGGATATCTCATGGATGTATTGTAGATGTAATAGATATCTGGATATGAAATGGACTTGATTTGGATATCTCTTAGATATCATTGGTTGTGTGGGAGTAACAATATTAAAACAAACAATTATCGAGACAATTATTGGCGGAGCACCTACTCGCGTTCGCAATACTTAAGCAAGTCTCTCTAACTCCCTAAAATACTTACTCTCTGCTGTCTGGAACCATACGCAGTGATCGCTGTCAACTAGCGACATCTATTAACGATTCTAGATCCTGCATATATATATATATATATATATATATGTGTGTGTGTGTGTGTGTGTGTGTGTGTGTGTGTGTGTGTGTGTGTGTGTGTGTGTGTATGTATGTATGTATGTATATGTATATGTATCTATACATATATATATAATTAGGAATTTTAATTGAAATTATAACGTTAGCTTTAATAAATGGCAACATTTTTTGATATTTTTAATCATGACTCAAATCTTAAGCAAATTTTTAAATTTTTACACTTTTAAAAATTTATTTATTTGATATAATTTAGTATTGATTATTTTTATTTAATATTTAATAATAATTAAAGAAAAAATTTAGTCATTGTTTAATATACTCAATTTAATTTCCTAGCTTCATAAGATATAAATTTATCAATTTAAAAAAATGGTTCTTTACTTTTTGGAATCACTTTTAAATTATAAAACCCAGTTAATTTAACTCTCAGGAAGAAAGTTTTGTTCATTTCAAGGGAAATAAATGAATTCTTCATCATAGCAGCTTAAGAAATGGTTTTTGAAACAAAATGCAAATAATAGAATATGCAAACAATCAATGATTCTATGTGGTAAATATCGCCGATATAAAACCACACGTGTCTGAAAAAGTTGTTAGATTGTTTATTCTGCTAAAATGGCATATTATGAAGAGTTAATTGACATCAAAATTATCATTTTATTCTAATTTCTGGATATGGGACACAATATCTCTGAAACATTGATGAAATTTAAATTCTCAGACGACTATTTAAGGAATAAGCAGGGAAAACCGGTTCTCCGATTAAACATCAAATCTCTGAAAGCTTAGAATTTGAAGCAGGGAATTGCAAGGACCTTGTATGAGAAATAAGGAACTCTTACACAGGATAAACGTGAAACTCATTTTCAAATTGCTACTGCTTTAACTGGTGGGGAATTAACAAATGTCAGCATGTGAAATGCTTAAAGAATTTTCATTGATACGTATTTCAGGAGCCAAATCCACACACCTATACTTTTGTCGACTACTCAGTGCAAAGTCTTATGTCTTATCTGGATCAACAAACATCACCATTAGCTTGTCTGTAATTGAAAATCCCTAGCCTAGTCTGACAAATGACATTTCTAACCTTATTGGGATATAAAAGCTATATATTCCTTATGAACCTGGAACTATTCATGTTGTCGACTGAATGATTCAAACAGGTGGAAACTTAGTGTTGATATGAACTGTGTATAACTGGTGACATAGGGGATATCTAACACTCACTAAGTAGTTGCTTCTTTCCATCAACCATATTGTAACTAATCTCTTGTAACTTGACACATACTCAAGTGGCCCGGTTGACACTTGAAATAGATCACTTACCTTTAAAATTTTACAATACGCCGATGAAGTAACATAAGAGTTAATGAAATATGACTGTGCAGAGAACCTCAAAGAAAGATGGTCTTCAGTTATGTTAGGAATTGACCAGCTTCTTTCTAAACACAAGAAAATTTTCCCATTAAGTTACCGCATACATCACAAGTTATCTAGAACTTTAATTAAGAAAATATTTAATTATATTTAAAAGTATAGAGTGAAAATGCAATTCACAAAAAAGCTCAATGAAACACTTTCAAATATTATGGAAAATTGAATCGAAAAGCATTAACGTATTCCAATACTTGAATTTGCTAAAAATTTAATTTAATTTCACAAATAACATTTATAAATTTTAAACTCCGCACAACATTTGAAAAATCATTTGACTGTAATTTTTTTTTTCCTTTTCTAAATTAAATCTCCTAGAAAAAATTTATTTCTCGAAATTTCATCCAAAACCAATGAAGTGACTTGGCACGTACCCGAGAAAACGTAAAGCATATGCGAACTTCAATTTATATGACTAATTTAAGATTTTATATCCCTTTCTGCTTTTTATGAATGCTGATTCTAGGAAGCTTACTTTTTTTAATACAATATAGTTAATGCTTGGGCATAAAATGTCAAGTGCGTTTTTCTTTTTATAAAATTGCTACTTTTCCTGTTAAATAGTGTTTAGAGTTTGATTTAGTTATGAGAATTAACATGAGTACTTAGTAAAATCATTTCAATTACTCAAGCCCTACTGAGTCTATTCAAAATATTAAAATCATCACAATATTAAAGCAATATTACATTGTATTCATTGAATTAATTATTTCGATCTCAGAAAATCGTCTATGTTTCGAGAATCAAACTTTTCTTTGAATAATATAGTCAAAAACATTAGTTACTTGAAAAAGAGGTGAACCGCAATATATTTTGATAAAAAATATTCATTACTTCACTTCCAAACATATTTATGCTGTCAGTAAATTTTAAATTTAACTTTGCATTTATGACTTTAATTTTTTTGGAACGATAATTAATTATTTAAATTCGTAATTTATATATTTTGAAATCAATGTTAAGTTTTTCCGAAATTGAAATATGACAATCAATTTGTATAAACAAATCCTTTTTCGCTCGTTCTTTTTCTCGTAATTGCAACTTTTAACTAATTAATTAAACTCATTTCACTTCTCTTTCAAATCGGAAGCTGAATGGTAAGTGCATTAGTTAAAAAGTTTTTACGTTTAATGTTTGCACTGACATGGATGTTTGTAGTTGCTCAGAATCTATTTCATACTTTTTGACTGTATTGTTACTTTTGCACACGAAGGCTAATGAGACAGGGACATACAATTTAAAGTTGATTCTGAATCACAAAAAAAAAACCAAGTTCCAGAAGGGTTTTGAACTCATAAGCTGTTGAACTAATCACTAGAATAAGAACGATTCAGCTGTCAATTCGACAAATACATTGTAAGATACTATTTATTTGCACTCGTATTTTCACTCTAAGAGAAAATTTGAAAAACCATGCAATATTATAATTCCTCATGCAAAAAATAGAAAATTGAAAATGAACCTAGATCTGTTTTTATATACAAATATCTGACTGAAGTTAAGAAATCATTTAAATTTTTTTACTTACTCGCTTATGCTTACTTGATTTGTTTTGACACTTTTTTCCCTTGAATTCTATTCTGACTAAATTTACCTGAGTAAAATCAACAGTAAGAGGAATTTGAAGATTTGTTCAATAAAATGTAAAATATTGTTGAATATGGGGCACTGTTTTCTTGAAATATCAATCTATTAACTTTATTGTAGTTGATTTTGTTAAATATATATAAAAAAAACTTTGAGGGAGTAAATACATTTATTGCAATGTATACTAAAATAATATTAAATGAATGTGCTCACACCCTCAGTAAGTATATTTAATGAGGGTGCAACTATATTTAATTATCCATGTGCTCGCGTGTTTCCCAGATAGTTAAAATGCACATCCATGCAATAAGTCATTTAAACTTGCAATAACTTCACAATCGAATGCAATAATGCATTAAAAATAAATATTGTACAGGATTTTGCAGGCACGTGTTATATTAAAGTCTGAAAAAACTAATGTCACAACCTCTTACAAAAAAAAGGAATTTACAATTATAAAACCATCTACGAATTAACAGAGCAAAATAATTAAAAGTTTGTAGGCACTTTTATAATTTTAGTTATAATTTTTGATTATTTATTTAGATATCTATCAATTTACTTTTTTATAATTAGCTGCTTTTTTTCTCAATTTTTAAATCAATAAGAAAATTATGCCTTTTAGTATAAATTGCTTCTTGGACACTCTTAATTTTTAGAAAATAAAAATAAAATTATTTGATTTACGTTCAACATCATTCAAGCGAAGCATTTAAGTAGATAATTATTTTAAATTTCTTAAATAGTATTTTATATATATATATATATATAAACATAATTTCATTGACTGTATTTTAAGCAACAAATTTTTTCTGCAGCAGCCTTATGTGAATCATATTACTTATTTCAAATTCTTGGAATTTAAGCTGCTTTTTCTTTCTGATAATATTATTTCAATTACTCTACTAATGAGATATTTTTTGTTCCTTTTATTTTTTTATGTTCACTTTAAAATAATTCTTTTACGAAATTACGATTCAACTAACAATAGTTTTTAATTAAAATGTTTGAGCTAAGTAGTTTACATTTATTTGCAATTGTATGTATGTTTTTTGCTTTTCTTCAAAAACATTCAGCTTTAGAGAGCAACCTAAAAAGCTATTTAAATGGTTAATGTGAAAAAAAATTTTTCATTTGTATTATAACATTCCCTTCATTTAAAGAGTTTTTATAACTACCTTTGTTAAGTTAATAAATCACGTCATTAAAATAGTGATATATTTTAAAAAGAAAAATGCTATTTTTTAATTTTATTTCATGACATGAAACAATTAATTTTTGTCTATGCTTAAATAAGATCTTATTAAAGAGGTCTAATCTTATTGATATATCAAATTTTTCCTTCGATTGCTTCTTTTTCAAAATTATGACTACTACAAATTAAATACGTGCATGAAATTTAGTTTTTGCTAGTGTTTGCAATTAATGCACGTTTGTTATTGTTGAAAAATCATTTTAAGAATATTTATTTTTAAAAATCTTCAATATTTGATGTTATATGATTTGAAGATATATTTTTCCCAGTTTTTTTCATATTACCGTAAGTCATTCAATTCAACTAGTAATCAATTTATCTATAATATCACAGAATTAATGCTTAGTGTTTGACAATAAAAGAGATTTTTAAACAAGTTCCTATTTCAAATAGTTTTTTTCCAGAAATTTGGAAGATTATTCATGTCTTTAGAATTCTGAAAACTTTGAATTTGTCACGAAAAACATTAGCGCATTCAATTGTCCTAAAAAAACTTTAGACAAAATTCTCCTTCGAAACTCATTATAATTGATAAAGAAAAGGAATCTATCATTTTGAAGCATAGAAATAACGCAATAAATAAATTGATTGTTAATAAATCGGGAAGCAAGAACAAAAGAAGGTCTCTCAAAAATCAAGAAAATGTGGCTCAATTCTGCAATTACTGTGCACCAAATAATCAATGTAGATTATTATGCGAGGCTTCTGAGCTGTTTATGTACAGATTATACTAAATTGTATGATGACATATGGTTCTCACACACGACAATGCACGCCTCCGCACGCGCGAGATCTCCGTTACACTTCCTTTTTCTTGCACTAAGGTATCGTGACTTCTTGTCATCTTAGGAAGATGATTGTTCCGTTACTTCCTCCTGCATGCGCTATTGTTGAAGTGGCTGCTCGGAAAATTTCTGGGTTTTTTGTAATGCCTCTCGGAAGATGGTGCTCTATCCATTGAAATTTTGTTTAACGTTTCTAATAAGAGCCTTACGTTTCTATTGTTTGTCTAATCATTTCACGGTGTTAATCATGATTTATTAGTATAAACGCGTTTTTCGGAGTAGAAGGTTGAGGGTTCAATAACAACCAATATATTAAACAATGAAAGAGGCATGTTGTTTGTTTCTGATATTAAATAGAACTCCTTTTTTCTCCCTTACAACTCAGTCTCTACAATAAATGTTAGTTAGGAAAGCTGTATTCAGTGGATGCTCAAATAATTATTAGACTGTCATCAAATGTTGTCAAAATATTCGGAATTTAAACTCAAAGGAATGATTCTTATGTCATTGGATAAGAGTCATGGTTCAATTACATTGATCGAAGAAGACAGTCTCGAATACGATCCCAACAACAGCGTAGCAAAGGGTAGCAACTGCTACTTTCCTGATTTCTACATGCACATCAAGCAGTATGAGTGCTTGAGACTTCACTGGAATGAGAAAAGCTCTGAAAAGCAACAAACTGGAGGTATTTAAAATAGCTTTTAAATGCATATATATGTTTTGTTACTCTGCTTCAAATCAAATAATTTAAAAAATATTTAATCGCATTGGTATATTGCAATATATTTTGACAAATTTTCTTTAAGGACAACTTTTACTCAATCTTGTTTTCAGATCATCGTATGTGATTTTACTAAACTCTCAACAGTTTCCTTTAGTATGACAAACAGTGAAATATCTATGAAACAAAAATAAACTTGCGTTATATTGAAGTACTAAATTTGCAGCTGATTTTCATAAGTAATGACATTAACACCTGTTCATTTTAAACATTGAATTTAGATGAGATTAGGTTTTTCATTAATTCTGGGGTGGTTACGCTAAATTTAAAATATTTTATATATTTATCTATTTTCTATTTAACAATTAAGTAATGGCATATTTTAACATATTTTTCCGATTACTGATTGTGATTACTTTTAAATGGAAAGCATTTTCCTTTTAAGAATGTGTTTTTCTTTTCTTTAGATCTGATACTTGTTGCGAAAGAATTGGTTCTCGTGATTTGTGGCATCTAGTTCAATACCTGATTCAACAAGAAAACATCGTGCTGAGAATGAGTATGAATTATGATAGTTCCTTAGAGTCCCATGCATCTTTTTTGATATGACGTGGAAACTTGGAACAGAGAATGTCAACTCAGATATCATCCAAGTTCCTCCTCCAATAAATAGATGCAGACAACAGAAATGTAACACCCATTTCACATTGTTAATACACAGTGAAAGAGACTTTACAATGGAAAAAATAGTGTCTTCTCGTTCAACTCACAAATTTAAAGATGAGAGTATTAAATCATATGTAAATCCTAAAATGTAAGAATTACATGGCGAAAATTCTAGAAAACCTTTGTTTCTATGACATGCTATAACAGAATCTAAGTGCAAATATTTGTTAAAAATAATTTTGACATTTTAGAAGATTTCATCTAAAAACATGTTTTATTTTTATCAGACTTCTCAAAGTGATTATTTTATTATTAATTTTTAAACTGTATATCAGGAATATTATATTGTGTACTTTTCAAACTGTTGTAGCGTTTGTTTATGACTAAGTTGAATTTTATATATGATTACTAATTAGATCTCAGCCTAAGATAAAACTTATATTATGAATAACAATGTTCACGTTCTATGTGAGAATCAAACTCAAGAAACATGAATGAAGGCAATTTTCTACCAGTTCAATGATTTTTTATAATCATGGGGATGATACTTTAAAAAATTTAGGATATTTTCTACATATGCGACTTTGCTAAATAATTTTATATCCATAAGCACATTTATTTTGTTTTTTTAGTAAACACTTCTGAACGATACTATAGGATATTAACTTAGTTCTAAAAATGAAGATTTTACCAGAATACATATTCAATTATACACTGCTTGCCACCCAAATTTCAAAACCAAGAAAGATAAGAGATATCACAGAAAAGTTAGGTTTTGCAGATAAAATGTTGACCACGTATAAAATGATTAAATTTACGACTTTTGTGAAGTGTGGTTTCTCCCAAAATCAGTAGCCAGAGTAGCCGTCATTGTTACCACAAGCGCTTCCACACATTACCAAAGTTGATCTTATGTGGCAGTTGGGGATGCAATATGGGACAATCGTTGAGTAACTATGGACCACATGTTTTTTATCAGCAAAAGATCCTTAGAGCAAGCCAGCAAGGGCAACAGTTCAATTTGGTGGTTGACGAAGAAACCCTTATGCAATGCATGCCACGTGTGGTTGTGCATTATCCTGTTGAAATATGGCTGTGTCCAAGCCCTAAATGTAAGGAAGGACCAAGCTCAAGATGTAAGCTGGCTGTTTAAAGTACCGGCAATGCGTAGTAGAGGAGTGCGAGAGTGATATCCAATACCACCTCATATCATAATACCCGGTGCAGGACCAGTGTGGCGGTGCATAACGCAGCTATTCAACATCCTTTCTCCATGGTGTCTCCAGGCTCGAATGCGATCATTGTGGCGTTGCAGGCAGAAACGTGATTCGTTAGTAAAGACAATTTCATTCCATTCTGCCGTCTACATTCTTCTTTTACCACACCACTACGTCTATGGACGTCTGTGGATCTGCGTTAAGTGTAGACGAAGCAATGGACGTCTTGCGGACAGACTACTTTGCTGTTAACGGTGTGGAATGGTACATGCAGTCACTGGATGATGCGCTTCAGGCTGAATATGCTCGCAATGGTTCATGGAGTGGCTGAGCGATCCGTCACTGCCATGCGCACAATTTGCCTGTCACCACGTGAAGTGGTACAGTGAGGTGAATGCGATGGAACACGTCGGTCCGTCGTACTCTCCTGTAACGCATTGCAGTTGTGTGGTTTCGTCCATCACGACTGCCGATTTCCCTGAAAGATAATCCACTATCCCTGAAAGATAATCCACTATCCACTATCGGTAGGCCACTATCCTTCCTCTGTCGAACTCAGATACTTTGTTTAAAAAAACGCAATAAACATAATTGCCGAACTTGAAATCGTCAAAACTCCAAGTCTTTGAAGTGGCCGCACAGATCCGCATGAGGTGCGTCTGCGCTGAAATTTTAATCATTTGCATATCTCACCTTCGCTAATGTATATTGTAAATTTCATGTTATTTGCATGCTTCCTTCAGAGTGTTGCATTTACGGTATCCAGCAGTGTACACGTCAATTGTTAATAAATGATTTGCTATAGCAAGCATTTTTTGATTATTTTTATTACTAAGCACATTACTGAGTAATCTTAACACCAAGAAGCATTTAATTATATTTATTCGCCAAATAAAAAAAATTTTTTTTCTAAAAGCCTATGATTGATTTTAATAAAAACTATCAATAAAATACGGATTTAATGATTTGTTGAAATTCAATATTATTATATTGCTACCAACACTCATAAAGGAGAAATTTAATAAAAATTTTTATTATGTTATCTTATTTTCTGAATTACCAATAAAATGAAACATTTGTCCATCTATAACTTAACGTTAGACAAAAGTTTATATTTTAATTTAAAAAGCCATTAAGCATTAACTAACCACTGATTACTGAGTAACTACCGCAAATAATTAATTCAACAAAGCTGTTTTTAGTCCAAACCTTTTGTTGTCGTATAGAGTTCAATAAAGTTTTTCCAAAAAATATACAAAATAAAAATTTCGAATATTTTTACGAAAAATTACTTCTGATAGTTATCTAGCACTCAAATATATTATGCAATGAGACTTCGAAGTGATTATAATGATGAAGTTGTTGAAAACAAAACTTTTGTAACACAGCGTGTGTTAAATTTTTAATTACTTCTTGAACGTTACTACTGAGTTCTTATGAAGCAGAATTGAAGAATAGCAAATGTTTCACGTATGCTTTTATATGCATACGTGGGGCACTTTGTATACGTGACGTTGTACGACGTCACTATAAAATGCTTAATTTGTGAGCAGTTAAAAAAGAATTTATAAATGACAGCTAAATGCTAATAGTGATCATATTTCCTTAACAATTGCCTCTTTTAACACAACACTAAAAAAACCTTTTACCCATTTCATCTGTGCCTTCATTTAATTAGAGGTTGTTACTTAAAATTAAAACTATAATATGCATTTTGTATCCATAAAACCAATAAAAATATCAAAAAGAAATAAAAGCATATTATTTTTAACGTATACATATAATTTGAATTATGAATAAATAAAATTAAGTATTTATTTCAACAGTACTGCTATGTCTATGGTTATTGGTAATAATCAAATTTCTTCTTCAAAAAAAAAATTTTTTTGCAAAATTCTATTTTTTAAAAAAAATGATTCTCTAATTTCAAAATTTAGCTTGAAAAATCTTAATTGTAAACAGATAATAAGCAAAAAATGTTGGAATTGGTTTTGAAACACACAATGATGTGTGATTAAATCAGAAATGATTATAAACACTTTACCATTTTTAATTATTTTGAAGAGTTTTAGAAAATTGTGTGTGAGGAATTTTAATAAAGCATTTATTCTGCAAATTCTTGGAATCTATTATTTAGTAGCAGTGAGACAAACAAATGAATAAAATTCTTGTACATGCAATAGCTATTATATTAATTAATCTATAGCGATTAAATTTATAAGTATGGAAGACGACAATACTATCTTATCAAATACATGCAAAGTCATTGTTTTTAAATGTTTCATGCCCATTTTGTAGATTTTGAATGTAATTCCTATATACATTTGCGAATTCTTCTCCATCTCTTGATCTTCTTTTTGTAAATCATGCTAACATTCACATAAAATCAGTAAAAAAATTACTAATAAATTTTAAGTTCTATATTTTAAAACTATGAGAAACTGTTGCATTTCTGAAACAAATCACAAAAAACTGAAGCAATGTCTTAATGAAAACTTCTTTAATTTTATTGATTAAATTTTTTTAATAATGAGGACAAAGTATAATTGCCATTTAGAATTTTTTTCTATTTTTAATAAATATCCCAATGTAAAACCCTTGCTTACCAATTACCTACTTAAGATTTTTTTCAGGAGAAACATTGTCTTCACTGTTGTTACTGACACTGACAGACAAATAAATTATTTTCTCTAATGTCTCTCTCTCTCTGTATATATATATATATATATATATATATATATATATATATATATATATATATATATATATATATATATATATATATATATATATATATATATATATATATATATATTCTAATCGAGGAAACATCAAACAAATACAAGAGAGTATTATGTCATATTTTATTACTTTTAATATGTATGCGAGAAAGAAAATAATTTTACTTTCTTTCCCAGCGAACACAGTTATGACGTAAGAAAAATGACAAAAAATTTAAAGAAATACATAAAATACTACAAAAGTCTAATAAAAAGCAATAATGTTTTACTTTTTCATTCTTAGCCTCAAACGAAAATAGTTCTTTTCTTCACAGAGCACACACACATACCGCCTTTATTGGAATACCTCTTCATTAAAAGTAAAAAAGCATAATGGATATTTTTTGTGAAATGAATTTGAAATCATAAAAAATTAATTAACAAGAAGTTTATTGCCAGTTTTGTTCCCAAATCGATATGGAAATGTGCCGTTATACGATACCCCAAAGGAGCATTTTCCTTAGATGAAAACATTGCATGAGAATTAAAAAAAAAATTTCCTAACATTTGTAATGCCTTCAATTTCTAGTAGCTCTAATTAGGTTTTTTTAATATAAAATATGAATTTTGACATTAAGAGTGAGGCTATAACCAAAATTTAAATGAAGTAAGATTTTTTATGTCTTTTAAATGATCTTAAGTAAGGCCTAACACATCAAAAGAATCCTACTCAAAAATGTCATTATCACCCAAAGAAAGGTTAAAACGTAATGTATGTTATATTATTAATAAAACTTATTTCAAGTATTTACTGATTAAAATGATAATCATAATTAAAAATATGCATTGTAATCAAATAATGGTCGGGTTTTTTTGTTTTTGTTTTTTTTTTGGTTTTTTTGTTTTTTTTACGTTTGACGATCACATGTTATAATTACATATTTAGAAAGAGTGAAATTTAAAAATATACGTAAACATTATCAGTATAGTTTTCTATAAATTATCATGTATTATTTTAATATCAATATGCAAAACATATAATGCTGTTGTAATTGCTCGATTTTAAATTATACAGAACATATTTAATTCATGAAATAAAAATTAGTCATCATTCATTCGTGTTTTTTTTTTTTTTTTTGGTACACTCAAAAATTTTAAAAATTGCTGAAGAAAATTTTATTAAAACAAAAGTTTCTTGCATATTTCAAAACAAAACACATTTTTATTTATATTTGAAGTTTTATTTTCAAACTTTCTGCTGCTAAGAATAAAGTGAAAAATATAATGTCAAAACTGACAATTATCGAGAGAGCTTTTATATGATAGGATTCATAAATTATCCATAAATATCATACAATCTGATGTTTATATTTTTGTTTGCTATTTTAATATCAATTTCAGAACAATTTCTAGTACTTGCATAGTGCAAATGTAGTACCAGCATATATTATATGCGATAAAAATTAGTCATCATTCATTCGTGTTTTTTTTGTTTTTTTTTTTTTTTTTTTTTGGTACACTCAAAAATTTTAAAAATTGCTGAAGAAAATTTTATTAAAACACGTTTACATTCAGATTATAGCAAACTATATTCTTTAGAATTTATAGTGTTTCATATTGTTGCCTCAAGCTTTCAGTAAAGACAAAATTAAACTTAGTTTTTAATAATATTAATGAAGCTTTTGAAATTTATAACAAGCTTGTGTTGAGAATAGGATTCATAAATTATCCATAAATATCATACAATCTGATGTTTATATTTTTGTTTGCTATTCCCTATTTTTCAGAAAATTTCTAGTACTTGCATAGTGCAAATGTAGTACCAGCATATATTATATGCGATAATAATGGGTGGATCATAAGTAAGAGTGTTTTCTGATTATATGTTATAACGTAAAGAAAATAAGAAATAGGCTTAGATTTTAAACACGTTTACATTCAGATTATAGCAAACTATATTCTTTAGAATTTATAGTGTTTCATATTGTTGCCTCAGCTTTCAGTAAAGACAAAATTAAACTTAGTTTTTAATAATATTAATGAAGCTTTTGAAATTTATAACAAGCTTGTGTTGAGAACTTTAAGGACTTTAAAAAAATATAACTAAGCAAAATTTATGTAACTCTTAACGAAATATATTTTTATCCATTTTACTAAATTAATGCATGAAACTTTATTATCTGAGGTAGTCTAAAACTCTCTGTATAAGCTCTTTTCATATTTTTTGTACTACCTTATTTTAATCCTATTACACTAATGGCAAGATTCTGCATTTAGGATTAACAAAATGCTCCTCTGTATACACCACTCTCCTTTCTCAATATATTTTCATTTTAAAGACTAGTTTAATAATATTTAAGGTAACCATTTTCTGTAGTATTTGCAAACATTAACTTTTTTTATGATTTAAAAATAGAATGCTTACAAAATACATAAAAATTAGTGAATAGTTTACTGTAAATCACATATAAAGTAATTTAAATCCTAATTTCAAATATTTATATTCTTCCTTTATAAATACAGTTTATTTTGCAGTAAAGTTACACAATAGTAAAATAAATCTAACCATCACGCGCGCACGCGAAGTCTTAAAAATATTAAACTATTTATAAATATTTCAAATTTTATGACTATGTTATTTATAAAATTTTTAAATAAATATTTTGTTCTTCAGACTATATTTAGGTGATCCCGTCAGAATAATATTTTTATGATTAATTTGCATATTTTATATATTCTATTCTTATTCACTTATATTCCCTGAATATTTCCCTGTACAAGTTTGTTGTCAATATCGCAGAATGAAAAGTACATGATATGAACTAGAAGACAAATAATATATATATATATATATATATATATATATATATATATATATATATATATATATATATATATATATATATATATATATATATATATATATATATATATATATATATATATATATATATATATATATATATATATATATATATAACTTAGTGTCCAGCGTGCTTGAATACGGATAGGGAGGTCCTGGGTTCGAATCCCGGTTCTGGCATGGATGCACTTTCTCTCTCTTTATCCTGTCTTTGTCCTTTCCTTGTAAGTGTGAATGCAGTATGAATGATGCCTACCCTATAAACGGGTCCCTATGGCATGTGTGAGGCTGCGATGATCCCCTGTGGTGCACCCGGGGCAACGCCTCGGCGTCTAAGAGGTCGCTGTGTCTGGCCGGTTCCTTGGTATCAGAGAACAATAGATTAATAGACTCTGTTACAGTTGTAACTGTCTACAATCTGCCATTTTAAATATATATATATATAACTTTATAAATATTATTTTATCTTATAACTTTTAACTTTTTTCATTAGTTTGTTATTCAGATAAAAGAAAATACATAATATACTTTTTAAGCACAAGACTTATATATAAAAATTTTACACTTTTTTAAGGCACAACCGATCTCGTATTAAGTCATGATTACTTTAGTAATTTCATTATTTTAAAAAGTGTCGATAAATTACTTTAAAGTTTAGCTCCATTGCTATCATAATTTATTTTTCTTCTTAAAAAATTCCAACTTTCAATTTTCGACAACACTTATTACAACTTCAAAACCTACTTTGGAATAGTTTTATTTTTATTATCGATGTCAAGAAATGTTGAAAACTGATTCTAAAATTGTGGTTGCATTCTTTAAAAATGTAATATTCCTTTATAATTAAAATATTATTTTAAAATTAATAGGATGTGAAGAAATAAAAATATAATTTTATAATCAAAACAGTATAAATAATGTATTTATTTCCCATCTCCCTCGATTTTTATATTAACATGTTATTTTATGTTACAATGGATAAAATTGCTATCAAATTTTGAACAGCATAACGTAGTTTAATCATGATAGAATACACTGCTTATAGCAAATACCGAATCTCATACAGTATTTGCCGAGTTAGCTAGGAATTTTGCTTTTCATATCAACCAGCCAGGTCAGCTGAATTACTTTTATTTTATAGCCAATCTAGAAATCTGAAAGTAACTCTGTGACTTTTATCTAAACATAAATTGAAGGAGAGTCATGCCCACATGAGTTACATGTAATATGAAATATTTCACCTTTTCTCTGTTTCTAAACTTTTTTACGCATCAGAATATATTTTAAGCAACAAAAATAAAAACAAACTAGTATTTGTAAATTAATTACATTGGATATTATTTCATCTAAACTGGAACATAAAAATCAAGATTTTCATTCTTTGACTGTAAAATCCAAAATAATTTTATAATTTCTTAAAACCTTTAAATAATAGTATGTCCATTCAAGGGGGGTTAGTTATTCTTGTAATAAATTAAATATAATCTGTCCCTGAAAGATTGTTCAAAACTAGTGCATTAGACAAAAGACAAGTATAAAAATGTATTAATATAAGAGGGTGAAAATATTCCAGCTTTCATTCTCTTTACCGAATAAAATTATATGTAAGGTAATTATATTTAAATTGTTCTTTAGAATTCTGTAAAAATAACAGCTAACAGAATGATATTATATTTCTTCTGAATAAATGGGAAACAATAGAACTTTAGAGTAAGAAAAAATGTTCAAAAATGTGTCTATAGTTGGCGTTCTGTTTGTCTAAGATGATACAAAAATGATTCCACTAAGAAATATGCCAGTTTTAAAAATTTAATTAAAAGACTTTCCAGGACGCAGCATATAAAACATGCAACTAAAAAAGTTAGAAATATACAATTACTGTTATTCTGTTTCTAAAAATTAAATCATCAATCTCTCCTTTTAGGATCAACCTAGGACTACAAAGCTTCTTACAAGATCAGGGACTAGTGTATTGAAGAAACTTCGGATTTTAAAGATCGTACAGAATCGCTTTGGTTTAAGAACTGTATTTGGTAAGAAGATAATAGATATATTTGAAAGGACGGATTAATTTGAAAAGAAATATAGTTCCGATGTCAAAAGAGGATGGGAAAACATCATAGCAGGAGCTGTTCTATGTTAACATGCACAGGGAACTGCCCGAACTTCCTATATGTCTTTCAGCCCGATCCTTTATATTTCATTAAGAATTTTGCATTGCCATCTTTTTATAATCACTTCTTCTCAAGAATTCGTTCCTCTTGTCCTGTACTACAAGAAACTCTTGCTTTGTAGTTACTTGTTCGAGGAAAATTGGACAATGATTATCCCTGGGATATTTTGTCTAGAACAAAACCTTCAAGGTTCCTTCAGTACTCCAAATTGCAGAATATGGTAACAAATAATGCGTTCCAAATGTGTTTGCAGTGTTCTTACTTAGTGAACTAATTAAAATCAGCGTAACTCATGAGATGGCTAGGGGAAAAAGTCACTTCAATTAATAAAATATCATAAGTGCAATTTGCAGACATAAAGATTGATTATGAATGTGGAACATATATTAAAAGATTTGAGATGAAAGATCTCGAAAAATTATGAAATCAAGTGGTGTCTTTATGGATAATTTCTACATGGCGTGGGGGCTTATATCTGATCAAAATGACTGATGAATCGTATAGCAAATAATGTTTTCAGATTCTTAAAAATTGCTAAGTGCAATTTTTAATCATAATTTACCTAAGTAACAGTTAAATATCTTAGGATGAATTCCCTATATAAAAGAGACAAAATTATTTAAAACTCATTGGAATAACACAAGTATCCTATTAAATATTCATCTAGCTCTTATTAAAAAATTATTTTTCATAAGTGTATTTGTATGTGTTATATTATTTTTTCATATAGATTAAATTTTTCAAGTTCTCTTAAAATAAGGGTAACAACTCTTATAAGTGTTGAAAGAATAAAAATAAAAATATATAAGTAGAACTTTTATATAATATAATCAAGAAATTATGATAAGCATGTATTAATATTATAATGCAATCATCCACATACATAAAAATATAGGTCTAGCTATATTAGTGCTAAACTGAATGAAATTCCTTCTAAATTCTTAATCTTTTTGCTCATATTGGTAATGATATGTTTAGCAAATGGCAAAGTAAATGTGCAGCACTTTATGAATAACTTTATATATATATAACTTACGTTATTTATGAAATATAATATCAAAGAATATAGAAGGAGTTCTTTACTCATGCCTAATAGAATGTAAAAAAATTAAAATTAATTAGCATCTTTTCAACCTATAATAATAAATAATTAGTTTATAATAATAGTTTTTAATAATTAGCTTTCAAAATCCAATATTTCATTTATAAAAGTTTTCCCTAAGCAACGAATTTTTCTGGCAGCCTTTTTTAAAATCATATTTATATTCCACTTTACGCTTATCTTGTTTTAGCACATTTAACGTCAAAAGAACTTCTAATGCATGGATAACATGCCAAAAGGTTACCGCATTTACGCGAATCTAATACGCATGGTCTTTGGTCAAATGTAGTATTCAAAATTGCGCATAAAGACACATTAACGCATAAAGGATACAAACTGCAGAGTACGTAGTCACGAAATGGAGGGCAAACAAAGAATGTCATATAACCCTACTTTCAAACGTAAATTAATTCTTTATGCTGAAAAATATGGCAATAGAAAGTTAGGTAGAGAGTTAAACATAGCGGAGAGCAGTGTTTGCTTGTGGCGGCAACAGAAATTGGCATTGTTTGCAACTAAAGCTTGTAGGAAGAAATTCACTGGCCCTCGCAAAGGAAGACACCCTAAAATTAAAGAAAAAGTATTGGAATTTGTACGTGAAAGGAGGAAGAATGGACAACGTGTGACTAGTGACGCCATAAGAAATGCCAAAAGAGGAGAATGAAGTTCTTATTATAAAGAAACAAGAGTTTAATGCTAGCCGTGGATGGGTGGATCGGTTTATGAAGAGGATGAGCTTACCTCTAAGATGCCGTACAACAATATGCCAAAAGCTTCCTGCAGATTTTGAGGGAAAACTACTAAGATTTTAGAGGTATGTCACCACACTTCGGAAGGAAAAGAATTTTTCAATGGGGCAAATTAGCAACGCTGACGAGACGCCAATTTGGTTTGATGTGCCTCGTAACTACACCATTACGGAGAAGGTACTAAAGAAGTTGTCATCAAAACATCGGGATGTGAAAAACAATGCGTAGCACCGACGCTGGCAATAACAGAAAACGGGTGAAAACTTCCCCCTTTCATAATCTTCAAACAGAAAGCATACACTAAAACCCCTAAATATGAAAAGCTGTTCCCAGATGATGTCTTGATTCGAAACCAAGAGTATGAGTCGATGACGGAATCATTAATGCTTGATTGGCTCCGTAATGTATGGGACGCCGTCACGGTGGGCTCTCCAATCCACCATTAATAATTTGGACGTATTTCGTGGTCATTCCTCCGACGACGTAAAAAAGAAGCTGCACACCCTAGGCAGTGATCTTGTTAGCATTCCTGGAGGGATAACTCTGTGTTACAACCCCTGGACGTTGGCATAAATAAACCTTTTAAGGGGTACGCTCAGGCGAAGTACGAAAAATGGTTTTATGAGCCAAACCGTGAATTGAACCCGACAGGAAAAATTAAGCATGCTGCACCGGACATTGTTGCACACTGGATTTCTGATGCCTGGAAATTATGGAAGCATCAATGATTGTGAAATCTTTCAAGAAATGATGCATTTCAAATTCATTGAATAGCAGTGAAGATGACGTGCTCTGGAACGCAGAGGATGACGATGATGATAAGGAAAGAAGAAATGAATCTGCTTCTGATGAAGAGAGCTGCAAAGATTCCAGTGATGAAAACATTAGTGAATAAAGACGTTTACTATTAATCACTGATTGTAGAAACTCTTAGCTACATAGAAATGTTACGATTTATTTCATGTTCATATTTTACGATAGGTATCGTATATATGGTAGTAGTAATTAACAATGATTGTTTCACATAACAATAACCCACTAATAGGTTAATTCTATGTTCTACTACTTTATGTATAAATTCATTGTTATATAAAATATGGTATCTAAATGTAAATAAAATTATCATAACATTGATTGATAGTCTATATACAAATCTATTGTTGTATAAAATAAGATTCAATAAATTCCTCATACCATTGATGCGGATTACATCCGCCGACAAAGAATTTTTTTTATTATTTAAAGTTTTAAAATGGGGATGCACATTAGATTCTCATAAGTAAGGTATTTGTTTCCAGCATTATCTTAAGCATCAATTTACATACTACTTTACGAATAGTGAAATAAATCAATATTATTTTAACTGAAATACAGGCTTAAGTTCCTAAAATAGTAAGAAGAAGCATTCTGAATATGGAAAATAAATAATTCATCATAGGATTATAAGTGGATAAATTTCCATTTAATAAATATCTCCATTTGTTTCTTTGAAACAAAGAAAACTTTGGTATTTTAAAAATAACAGCTTTGAAAATTATCCGTAAGCTACGTTTTCGAATTCCATTAGTTCTAAAAATAAATTATTTTCATGTAGATTATGAGATTATATAAATGCGCATTTTTCTATTAATATATTCAACTAGCTTTTAATATATTATTCAAAATAATTATTTAGACAAATAAATGTATAAAACCAATAATTACTTTCTACTTTGTGAAATATTATCTTTTAATTAATTATTTGCTTATTTATAACAGAATAATGACTCATACTATATTTAATATCTATTTTAATTTTTGATATACTTAAAATTTTCCGACTGTTTCTTTTTATACTTTATCTTAAGACATAAATTACCTGAAAAAGAGTTTATTCTGAAATTTTTCCTTTATAAAATTTTATAGAAACAGAAATTAACTCCTTTATTTTAGACGCAAATACTGCAGTTTCAAAGTTTAATGTTTATAATAGAGTTTTTCAACGTATTAAAAACTCGATTATTTAGGAAAAATGTACAAAAAAATTAACTAAATTAACACACACGCTCATAAATTAAAAATAATCCAGAAAAAAACAAATGCGAAAGGAAAAATGGCACTTGTCGATATATAATACACACCATCAAGTATTGTATGCAGATTACAAGAAGGCACATGATTACGCCGAGTCTAGGCCACAATGAAAAGAGCACAAGAGAGAAGTTAACAGACCTGAGGCAAAGAAGGAATGCATTCACAACCAGTTCATACAGCACTCAGTCCCACGACCGCATAGATATGACACAGAGGACATAAATAAATGGGAGATATTTTATGAATTAGAATTATCGGCCTCCTAGAATGCCGACGAACCCAGAAGGTGGTAAGCGATGGATACTGAAAAGCCCAAAATACCATCTCTAAGTTGTATCCATAATTCTAAGATGATTGATAAGTCAGTCGACGTTAGAATATAGGTCGCCTCCACATGATAACCCCGAATGACGACCGGTATTTGGCAGTAACTACCAAACAGACGGAGTACAGCATCCAACCTGCCGCATCAAATATCGTCAGCCACGGGTACGACCATTTCAAAGCAAACCGTGTATAGATGTTTGGGAAAGTGTGGCTTATAAGCTCACAGGACTGTCAAATGTGTTCTACCCACGGCAAATTACTGTCGAAAGTGGTTTGCGTGGAGCTAAGAGCATACATTGCAGACACCATCGCAATGAGTTTGGGCTGTTTTCCGATGAGTCGAGGTTAATCTTGCAGTTAGATACATGTCGAATGTTCATGTGGAGAAAACCAGGTGCCCATGCAGGACTACCAAGATAACATCATCGAACGCCAACGTGGTGGTGTAGGAATGTTCGTTTGGTGTGAAAATTATACTGAGCTTCAGAACAGATCTGCATGTTCATATCGGTACCATGACAAGAAAAATTTATTGAAACACCATTCTGGAACAACTTGTCCGTTTGCTCAGGTGTGTCATGGGCAATGAATTTGTATTTGTGGTTAATAAAGGCCATAATCACCTATTTTACATCGTCAATGATTGCTTTCAATTGGAGGATTCCAGTACAGAAAGTTTAGCATTCTGATTGAACTTGAATTCGATAGAGCATGCGTGGAACATGTTTTCCCGACTAGTTACTGTTCATCAAGTAACTCCTACTTCTGTACTGGGTCTTCGAATATTATTGCTTTCTTAATGAGTTCTCTATCAAAAGTACTGCTCAATAATGTGATCCTCATCATGCCTAGGTGCTATACTGACTGATTAACCATAGTACCAATAACGTTCAGTTCAGTTGTTGAACGGGTGATATGTGGTATAAATGCTCCAAGAAGTTAAATAATGGTTTGTATGCCTGGTACCATACATATACCATTTCTGTTGTTCTTTCTTATATATTTAATACGTAGGCCTTATAAATAAATCTCGTTTGTTTCTGCATATTTAGTTACTTGTTCCGGTGTTATTCTTAATTCATGGGCATGTGTATATTTAGACTTAAAAGTTTTAAAATATAAATTGTGTGTTAAATAATTCCTCTTTGAAATGTTCTTAATTCATTTTTAAATTTATATATTTTTCAAAATACATTTCCTAAAATATTTTTAAGCACTTTAAATAAATTTTTGTGGGACATGTGAGATATATATAATAATATTTATTTGCATTTCGAATTTAACTAACTGTAAAAAAGCCTCACCATAGTTAACAAAATTTAAATATGGTTAAGAAAATTTCATGAACATCACGCAGATAATAAAATTGTGAAATAAAATAAACCAAATTAACATTAGTATTAAAGAAATTTAATTATAAATGCTTTAACAAAGTATTCCATTACATATTTTATTAAAAAACTATTAATTAAAATATGTAGGTTTCGAAAACTTCTACTCTGCTCAAATTAACCGAGAGAAATATTTTAGTATTTTAAAAACACAATACTCTAAAAAGTTATGTGAAATGAGAAAAAGTAGGCTATAATTATCAAAAGAAGTTGTATCACAGACTACACATAATAAGTATTCTTTTATACATAGATATCATGCATAATGCTTTTAATGAAATATATTTTGCTTTAGATTATAGACAAAAGTATTAAAACATACTGTAAAGTATTATTTACATGACTAAATGAAAATTCAGCTTGAATTTAAATAAAAAATTCCATTTCATAAATTTTTCAATTAGTTTCAAACATTTCTAATATTGTTTTCAACTAGTTACTAAGCTGATTGAAACTTGCAGATCTTTGTTTTAATATTTTAGTTATCTTTTAAATCCTCTAAATATGTCGTCTTAGATATCAAGTAATAGATTGTTTCCAAACTGCTTAAAAATGTAATCTGAGTTGTTGATTGTAATTAAACACTCTTTTCCTATTACGTTATGAATTTAAAATAATTATTAAAATAATAGAAATGTTTGCTCATTTTTTCAATATTTTGAGCATTAAATTCTTTTTAAAAAGTCAATTGTTTTTTAAAAAGAATTCAATGTAAATATGTCATCTTAGATATCAAGTAATATACTGTTTCCAAGCTGTTAAAAACTGTAATATGAGATGTTGAATATAATTAGACATTCTTTTCCTATTATATTATGATTTTAAATTATTAATAAAATACTAGAAATTCTTGCTCATTTTCCAATATTTTGAGCGCTAATTTTTTGAAAAAAAATTTAATTGCTTTTTCTAACGAGCATATTTAACTACAGATTATTAATTAAAATATATCTGTACTAATTCTTTATCATCAGACATTTCCTTAAATATATGTGTTGAGAATATCATAGTTTAAATTATAATTTAAATTTCGATATATAATTTTTTATTAAAATTATCGAATTATATTTTACATTAAATCGAAATTATTTTTATATTAAAATTTCAAAATATAGCATATGATGCAAAACAAAGGAAAATCCTTAATGCCTTATTTAAAACAAAACATAGACAAATGTATTTTAACTTTTAATGTAACCATTGCACTTGTGATAAAAATATACACAGCAGGAAATATAATACTCTAACATCATTTGCCTTCTCTTACAACGAAAAAATATGGAATTTGAAAAAGAGTTTCATTGTACGTTGCTATAAGATTGTTACCAATTAATTATTGATTCTTCATGTCCAGTACAAAAGGTTTGTTATTTAATAACATTATATTTAAACCAATTTATATGAAATTTTATTAAAAAATATGTTACCGACAAAGCACACTCTAAAAATTTAAGTGAGTTAATTCGTTTTGAAACTGCTTACTTACTAATTTCAGAATATTTCTCATTACAAAACCGAATATTAGCAGCAATTAATATCAAACTGTCAATAGCTACAAGTTTAGGACCCTAATTTAGATTGAAAAAAGTGACTCAAAATAAAAAAAACCTATATTACAAGTAAAAACTTGAAATCTCTTTAATCGATGAGTCTTTTCAAATATGTTACTACGGAAGTGTATTTTGAGAAATAAATTAATTCCCTTTTTAAACTGCTTTCTTTCTAATTTAAGAACATCTCTTATTATATGGATATAAGGAACAAAAAAAGTAGAAATATCTGTAACTAAATTTTTAAGTCACTAATTTTAATAAATAAAAGTAATCTTGAAAATATAAAATTGAAATCTTTGAAAAATGCAAAAAAGAGGAAATATCCTTATTCTTGAAAGTACAAGCAATATACAATGCGTAAAAAAGTTAAATTTGCTAAAATTCGAATGGGTCTCAATACTCAGTGCTACAAATATTGATAGCTTGTACCATTACTACAACAGACATATTTAAGCATTTCTTGATAACATGATCTGATTATCTCCAATCGGAGAAGTCCAAAAGACGTAATAAATAATTGAAAAAAAAAGTTCACACACACATAAAAAAAACAGTACCCAGCGTAAGGAGAGCTAAGTTTGAGATTGAACAGATTGAGAAAATGCTCATACACTTTTCTTTCTCTTCGCTCTTATTTGTTTTCTGTCATCCACCCTCTGTAGCAACTCCGTTTGGTTCGCGAACAAGTGGAAAATAAAGCAGGGCATTCCATCTCATTACTTCCATTCTGTTTCATTTCTTTTAAATACGATTAGAAGCAAGCTAGAGTTAGATTGAGGCATTTGTTTTCTTGTCAAAAGATCCATTAACTGCGTAAATTTTGCCTCACGAATGCAAAATAGTAACCTCCAGTCCAAAGTGCAAAAAACGTAGAAAAAAACATCACTTCCCGGAGTGTTTTGTATGTTCAACAGACTCACAGCGCTGACAGCAGAATTTTAAGCAGATATGCTGAAACGTATCATTTGTGTTTTGCTATCATGAGTTAAAGGTCTTTCCAAGACTTTTGATTGTTAATTGTAATTCAAGCTATGCATAGAAGCAAAAATTTCGTTTTTTGTATGTCACGAAACATAATTATCATACAACATTTATTGATTATTTTACAAAGAGAAAAGAAATTCATAACTAAAATTACTTTAAAATAGTGGGTGAAAATCACGTTTTCTGTGTTAGGAAAAATAATGAATAAACATATCATAATAAGATGCACAATTGACCAATAATATAGGCACAAATTTTCTTGATTAACAAAAACTCTTCAACAATATTTTTAAGATTCCCTTTAAAATTAAATCATTTTTAATTATTTAAGCACAGTTAATAAATTAATTCAGAAAAAAGAGAGAAATACTTAAAGAAAAACAAAACCTATATAAATGGATTTGTAGAGTAAACTATATAAATTATTCCAATATTTGCCAAAATTCCTTCACGAATAACTAACCGTGATTGACATCAACAAAATCATAATAAATCCAAGTTATTAATTATCAGCTGCTATTACTTTTTTGGGATTAAACTAATAAATTTTAGATAAATTAAAAGTTATCTAATAATTCATAACAAAATATATACTAAAATGCCCTGAATTTTTGCAGTGAAATTTTCTTTACATTTGTTCAAAAAACATTTCTTCTGCGTAAGTTACTAAAATAAATTCTCCTTTTCAGCTCATTGAATAAAATAAAAAATGACTTAAATATGAGGTACATGACTGATTTTATGAATCGAATATAATTTCATCAAGTAAGCTTTAAATTATTTTACGTATTAGACAAATTAAAGTGTTTAAAGTCATAATTATCATCTAAGAGCATCAACTTGAAAAATATAAAGATGATTCTCATATTTAATATTAGTGACATAAGTCAAAGTGGTTAATTATTTCCATGGTTTTATTAATTGTGGAAAACGAGTTCAATTGTAAATGCTGGTATTATATTTACAACGAGAAGTGTATTGAAATATGTAATGAAAAATCTGTCATAAAGAGAAAGAAACAGAAGTGTTTTTACTTTATTTCTTAGAAGTTTGGAAAGGTGAAAAAAATTATACTTACATAACAGACAATTCGATTGGAAAAAGCTATTGCTCATTGAAAAAGGAACTAAATTCGTGAACATGATGATGATTTGATGTAAAATATTTCATGCAAATTCCTATCTGAGCTAAAGTCATAGACTATGGCTATCAAGCTTTGTTGTTGGAAAAATGGCTCAAACCCCCATCCACTTTAAAAAGAAAACAACTCTTATGCTTTTAAAAACACAAAGGAACGTATGCTAAGCGACAAATATAAAAAAGAAGAATTACTTTTCGCGAAAAATAATGTAGGTCATATGTTTAAAATAATAATTTTGATTTTAAATCCATTTTTATTCACTTCATGAAAATTAATTAAAATATTGAATTTATTTGTCTCCATTAAATAATTCTACTTTTGAATTTATATCTTTTCCTGTCAATCAAAATAAATAACAAATTAATAAATTTGAAATTTATTTTGATTGAGACTAAAGGGAAATTTTTTTGTATACATGATTGACTTGATTTACTTAAAGGATTAAAATTTTTATTTGTGATTTTTTTGTGGATGAAAGACTTTGAAATCATAAATTAAAGCTACTGTACAAAATATTTATTAATGAATTAAAAAAACTAAAAATCAACTACGTGTACTAATTAAAACCTTTCATCTAACATAAATATTTTTTGTTGTAATTAACTGATCAAAGGCTAACTCAGCTCAGATAGCTATTAAAACATATTTATATTCTTAGAAAATAAAAGATAATGTTTTTTTACTTTATATATAAACTGCAAATAACGTTCTTAATTAAATATAAAGAATATTTTAAAATACGTTTTAGAAGCAATATATAAGTATGTATAGATATAATATATATCGATTATATTAAAATGAAACATGCCATAAATAGCGCTTGTATCTGATTCTATTAAAATTCAGAATGTATTTTTACAAAATTCTAAATATATTCATAATTAAATTGCTTACATTTAAGTATTATCTTTCACTAAGTGGTTCTTCCTCAAATTTTATTTTATAATAATAAAAATTCAACCACATTTGTAACTCTCTACGGATTAATTGCAGCTTAATAACCTTTTCTTTGTAATGTTTTCTCACATTTGATCATCATTTTCATTTAGAATAGAGTAGAATCACAAGTTTCTCAGCCTCAGAAAATTCTTTTTTAAAAAAATAACACCATTCAAATAATAGATTAATTTTTTTTTTTTTTTTTTTTTTTTTTTTTTTTGTAAAAAAATATTTAAACACCATGAATGTATTTAATACTTCACTAGTATTCTTACATGTATCACACACACACACACACACAAATTTAATATTTATATTTTAATTCTATTATGTAAGTTGTAGTTAAATTTTAATTTTAAAATAATTTCTCACGGAGTAAAGTATTTTTTATAGTTATTATTTTCTTTAAACGTCAATTTTATTAAAAATACATTTAAAAATTGCTTTATTCAGTAATTTATAAATGAAACACTTTGACAATATGCAGACATCGTTTTCTAGAATGTAGTCATATTAATGGCATAAAATAGAAAGATATTTTTTGTTCTTGGAAATACATCTCATTAAGAAACACATGAATGATAAAAAAAAGTTACTTTCTTCACGGGGACACTATCAATGAAATGAATCTATCAATATTATTTTGCTTATTGATAAAATCAAAGTTTTTTTTTTTTTTTTAATAAATTTCAGAATTTTCAAAATCTTAATATTATCTTATATAGAAATTATTTACTCCATCTTTTATTTGCACGCCCAAATTCATGGAATATTTGGTTTTAAAAACTACCTTTTACCTCAAACACCACATTTCTTGGGAAAAGTGATTTGCAAACATTTAGTAACAGACATACATATGGGAATTACATTGCACTTTTAGATCAGAGATTTTAATTTCTCAAATTTCCACAATTCATTCAATAATATATGGAGTTATTTATCTGAGAAAATTTCAGAACTGCATATCTTTTAAATTTTTGAACCAAAAAAATTCTAAAGCATATTTTTATAGTTTTTTTTTAAGAATTACATTACATATTTAAAACTGATGTAAATTCTTATGCTAATTTTAAACATGATTAAGATAAAATTTATTGATTTCGTAAAATGAATTTTGATTGAATTTTGTTAGTATTTTAATTTCTTTAATGAAATTTTCAAATTTCCAAACTATTTTCCGAACAAATTGTCATTTCCTAGTAAAGTTTTCAGAATTACTAATTATAAAATTAGGATACATAGTAAATTTTTATGCTTGTTTTTAATGACAAACAGCTAGTAACTTAATTTTATTTTACTTCTTCTCTAGACACAATAAAATAATATTAATTCTTCTTCTTTAACTATAATAGTTAGACAGATAAATAATTTCTATATAAACTTTTTCTAAAAATGATTATTTAAGGATTTCATATGATGATTACGTATAACTTTTGATAGATTTTAATATTTTCTTTAAAAATTGAAAAGTAAATATTAACAATGAATCATGAAATTTCTTCAGAAGGTGTTTTAGAACATTCAGATGTAATTTTGTTAATAAATACTAATTTAAAATTATTAACGAATAATATAATATAATATTCTCTATATTCCAGTTAGAATATGAATTTGGAAAGTTAAATATCTTAAATATTGCTTAATGTGACTAAATTTTTATTCAAGTTATTATTGCTTTATATTAATTATATTAAGTTCATAATTATACATGTGTTAAAAGAAAAGTCATTTTCCCACATCGAATTTTGCATATTAACTATGTATTTTTTCTTGCATTTCACAATAATAAATTCAATCAATTCAACTTTAAATTCGACTAAAATATAATGCCAAACATGTACGTATTAAATATGTATACCTATAAAGTAATCCTCCAAATAAAAGTTCTATCCCTTTCAATGTCTTCTCGAGAATTTTATTTTTTTCATTTATAGATTGAATTTAAGCTGTGTTGTGGTTTGAAACTTACGAAGGCGCTTATTTAGATAATACTTAAGTTTCATCCATTGAACATTAACGACAAAATGATGTCTTGATTAATTATTTATAAAGTATTCTTAGTGACGACTTTAAACTTATTTAACTCTCATTGCCTATTTATGCCACATGCCAGAGTTTCAGCAACACACAGACTCACATTAAAAACTCCACTCTCCGCATATTTTTAGCTTATCATATTTATTACGCAAAGCGCTAACTGATTTATTATTAAAATGTCTTTTTCATTGGAAGCCATGCCTCCATTGTTTCTCTCATCGTGCCAGAAACCATTTACGAATAATTTCCTTGATAATTATCAGGCGAACGTTGATAGAAATACAGCTCCTAAAGGAGGTTCCACACTTTCAAACCTGCCAACTTAAAGCTGATTAGTTTGAACGGCATTTTTAAGAGACTCTTCGATTAGTTTAAAAAAAATTCCACCAGTGCTTAAAGTCGTTTAGAATAATCACTACATACATTTTAATCGTTCTTTTCATCTGCTTTTTTGAGTTACGTTTTTCCGAAATAAAAGAAAATCAAATTGCCCAAACTTATAAATAAAAGCTAACATAATAGACAAGAAAATATTAGGATATTTAATTTGGATCTCTTGAATATCAAGACACGTATTTTTACTATTTTTGTATTGTTTTATATTTACATAAGAGACAATGAAAGTTATTCATATTTATTTTAAATACAATTAATACAACACAAATTAAAAAAAAAAGTTTCAATAATTCTCAGTGTTTCGCAAATATATAATCGCAAACAAATTAACAATATCTAATAAAATTTTTAATTTTTATAGATAAAATTCATTAAAAAATAAGAATCTAACACATGCAGGAAGGAACCTTCCAGAAGGGATATGAAACTATAATCTTCTAATAAACTAGGTATTCATCATAAGAAAGCAGTGTATTTGATTTAAAAGTAAGTATCTACCAATTTAATTATCACAGAAATATATAGATCTTTCTCTAAGAAAAAATTGCTTTGCTGACAGTCTTTTGAATTTAATTCAGGTTTATTAATCTTCAGACGACCAATTATCGATGATAGGCTCAAAATCTTAGTTAAGAAATAATGTCTGGGTTTTGTAATTAATCCTATTGACAGAGTGAAGCGTATTCAGATAAAAATACAGTTTAAGAGTATGTGTGACTAATTACGTTGGTAATTGTTAGCTAAGTAAAAGGTTTTTCTAACTACCAGTGCAAACAAAGGCTCGTGTAATGTATTTGAAATATCAAACGGCAAAAAGACTCTTGGAAATGGATGATTACTTTACAGATTGAGTTGTACATTTCTGGGGTGTTATTTTCTTTTCCCATAAATAAACATAAAATTTTTATTTAATTTTCGAAATAACTTCTCCCTAATGTCCCTAATCTTTTACTTAATTCAATGAGCATACAACATTTAAATAGATCATTTCATTTGTAACTGGTAAATTATTGTTCACTATTCTTTTACCATATGAAATTCAGAGTTCCAGATATATCCGATTTTAATTTACAAAAATATTAATTAATTCATACAAGTGCTAGGATATTTTTATTTTTATTTAGAAAATTTAGAAGTTTTACATTTATGTATCTTTAACATACATTGTTAAGTATTTTTTAAACAGGCATTGAATGTATTATGTAACCATGAATCTTGTGAATAACGCATTCTCATCAATTCACTAAGCTAAACAAAATGCTTTTACTGAAATACTACATATATAATAATATCTAAATTTAAATTTTGAATAAAATTATATTCTAATTTATGCAAAGTCTTCAGTTTAATTTATATTCTAATGCAAAAGAAAAATTCGTTGAAGTAATTTTAACTACATATTATTTCTTAAATAAATGAACATTGGATTTTTTCTATAAGTTTTCCAAAAATAGTTTAATCAAGCAAATTTATTTGACAGTGAAATAAATTTTCTCACTTTTACTCTTTGTAAGATAAAGTTGAAACTTTACAAAATTTTCCATCTCTGAATATTTTCTCTCCCATATAGCATGAAAAACCATAAAAAACTAGCATAATTATAAATATTTCAAATATTCTTGTGTGTGTGACATTTCTTTATTAATATTTAAAAAAACTTGTTTTTATTTAATCATTAAAACAATATGCATTGAAACATAGGCACTTCCGCTAACAATTTTAAGGGAATTTTAAAATATTAGTTGTCGGATAGTTTTTAAAAAATAATTATTGGACTTATTACATATGTAAATATATATATAATATGTGAAACTTTGCAATTTTTTTTTTTTAATTTAAAGTTTTATGTAAGTTACAAAACATATTAATTGAATTGACATCATAATATCTCATTTTTAAAATAAGTTTGGAGTTGTTTGAAAATCGGGAGTACCTAGAAATCACTTCCGGCGGTTCCTTTTTCCTGCTTTCTTCGCTGACCAAGAAAAATAACGATAATTCTGAAGCGAAATCGAACTCCGGAAATATTTGTTGTTTGAATAGGGAAGACACACCTCTCTAAAAATTATTATATTCTGCTTAGGCTTCTTAAGCCATTGTAGTATTTTTATATTGGAAATGTGTGTGTGTGAGTTTCAAAAGTAATTACTAATTAAGTATTTGGATTCCTTAAGGCAGCATTTGGATGTTAATCGTAAACGTTGGAGACGCCAGCCTCAAAAAGATCTATCAGCTTTGAAAGGCATATTTGATAGCGAGAGCATCTCAGAAAATAAATTAAAATTAACATTTTAGCATTTGTTTGAAGATAATTTCTCCAAAAGCCTTCTCAAATACTTTTCCAAATGGATTACTATCTCCAAATAAAAAGGAAGAAAATGTAGCACAAAAATACGTTTATATAATATTTTTGCGAAAAGGTGTTATGGAATCGTATTCAAAATGTACTTATAATCATTTAATATTTAAAAAAAAAAGATGAGTGAAGTATACTTTTATTTCACTAAATCTAATCCATTATATAGGGATATTCAAAACATAATTTTTAGTTGTTCAGTTTTAATGTCAAATGAATGCTGTAATTTGAATCCAAGTAGCAAATAACCAAACAAATGCTGCATATTTTAATCCGTATACCGATGACTGGAAGGACTTTCTTAGATAGTACACAATATAGAGACAGTTACCAAGCTCTCCCTCAACTACTATTTAGACATCCATATTCTGTTAGTTAACGCTGACAAAGAAACGACTGGAAAGTTTTCAATCCAAGCAGAGCCTTGCTACTGCAAAGCCATGGGGATCCTTTACATGGGGAAATACTTCTTTTCAAAGAGATGTACTGAAAATCATTAGGGACGAAGGCTGATCAATGGATTAGTTCCTTTTCTTAGATTAAAATACCTACCACAAAAGAAATTAGTTTGCTTCTTATTAAGGACAAATGGAACACTCGTTTGTAAATTTATAGAACTATCATTCCTAATAATAATTACAAAAATAACAACAATGCATTTTCCACTAAAATAATGCAACTAATTATTAGGCAAAATTAACATGCAGTTTATTTGTTTCATGACCAACTTTCAGATTTTATTTCCTGAAAAAAAACCTTAAAATCATAGAATATCATTTGATTGTTAATAAATATTGTGTAATATATTGAAAACCTTCAAATTCATTCATAATTTTACATATACAAGAAAGATCAAAAGTAATAATACAGAGAATGTTGAAAGACTATGTATAGAATAAGGCATTTAACTGCAAATGACATAGACATAATCATGAATCGTAAAAAAGAGTTTTTGATAACAGGTTTGTCATTAAAGATTTTTTACGGATGTTAAGAAATATCCGTAAGCATCGGCTTTCTCTGCAAGATTTAATTGGATGGAAATGTGAAATTCACTAATATATGTATATATATGTATATATATATATATATATATATATATATATATATATATATATATATATATATATATATGTATATATATGTATATATATATATATATATATATATATAGCCTTTGTTAAATCCCAACTCATTAGCAGTGAAGAATATCAACACCACTTATATATGAGTTTCAACCAAAAAAATTACTCTTTCTAGTTGTCAATACAATTTTTCTGAAGGATAATATTATGTTTCTGAAGGACATAAATTTGAAACCGGAAAATAATTAATCTGACATTTAATTTTTTGTATAGATTAAAATATTCATTTTGAATAGATGATCTGAATTATATTTTTTGTTGATAAGACAAAAAATTATACGAGAAGATTTTAAATACAAACTATTTACTGAAAATAACTGTCATCCTTTAAGACCTACGCTTTATATGGCAGTCTAGAAATTAAATACGTTATGCTGCATTATGTTAGAATTTATTTAAATAGGTAGGAATAATCATTTAAATAGGTGGGAATAATATTTGTAGAATAAATGTGTGTCCGTTTTGTAAAACTGTGTTTTGTTTTAAACCAATGACACACAACAGTTTTCTGACAGGTCTGCCCTCGATTGAAATAAGTTGTGAGTGAAATGAGTAGAGATTGCATTAACGGAACTGCGGATAAAAATAAGCTGTGAAGATCATACTTATAGGATTAAAATCCGAATACGAAGTCTAATACGTCAGGTTTTTTATTTTTTTATTTGGGAAAACAAAAATATCCCCCTGTGCACCAAGGAATACTACACAGGGCCCGAAGGTACAACAAAGGTACTACATAACAATTCCAAATAAATCATGAGATGAAAATAATAATAATAAAAAAAGGCAGAGAGAAGAAAAAAAAGTGATAAAAGTAAAAAGGAATTAGATAACAGCATGGATAAATTTTTTAAAAAATTCAAAATTCTCTTCACTAGATCCACCAAAATCGAGGGCCACCTGTTATTTAAGTCTTTACAAAGCTCGTTCCTTTCTTCTGAAACAGATGGGCATTCAAGAAGAATGTGAGAAGGGTTGTCACTCACAGAGTTGCATTTCACTGTTTTTAATGTGGAAACGGTAAAGATAGCTATTGAATTTCCCATGTCCAGTGAGGAATTGCGTTATTTTAAAGTCGGTGTAGAACCAGTAGTTCTTAATTCTGATGGGAACTGATGGGAAAAAAGATTTTGTCCACTTACAATTAGGAGAGGACACAAAACCTGAGTTCCATTCTGTGATAATCTTCTTTTTGGCAGTGGTTTTGAAAAAAGACTTAGGTAAGCTGGTATCCAGTTTATTTGGAAGTGAAAGAGAAGATTTAGTCAGGAAATTCGCTCTTTCATTTCCATACACACCACTATGACTCTTCACATGGGAGAAAGTGAAGGAAATATTTTTCATATAACACAAATTTATTGAAGTCTGGACTTCCACAATAAGTTTTTCAAAACTAGTTATATCTTGCAGAGCCAGTAGGGATGACATCGAGTCACTGCAAATTAAAAATTTTTATAAGGCTTGCTTATTGCATCTTTAACAGCAAGATTAATGCAGACTAACTCCGCTTGGAAAATAGAACTGTAATCACTAATGGGGTATACTTGATGACTCACTTCAACTGAGGTAAAGTACTTTTGTGCTACATTTTGGATGCCCCTGGATGCATTAACACCTGGATGCATCAACAGTGCACCAGCTGTGGCAAAGGTCGTTGGAACAAAGTACTGTGAAACGTTTACAGGGTGACGGTGAAGCCAGTGTGACGTCAGCACCAGTGGAGCGACGGAAACGAAAGAAAAAGGTGGTGGCCAAGCAGAGAACGTATACTAAAATTCTGCAACATATATATGTGTGCAAGACACCCTGGTAACTCCAATATCAAACAGAACCATTTGCCGTTGATTGGTAGCTATTGGTCTTAACTTACGGCCGTTAGGAAGACCTCCATTGACCCCGCAGCATAAACACCAAAGTCTGGAATGGTGCTGGACTAAATCGAAGTTTACAACGGAGTAGCACAGGATCGTTTTCTCAGATGAGTCACGCTTCTGTTTCTTCAGTGATAATCTCCGCGTACAAGTGTGGTGTCGACGTGGAGACAGGTTCAATTATGCAGCAATTGTGGAACACCCTACCATGCAACAACGCGGCATCATGGCTTGGGGCACCACTTCATACATTTCCAGATCACCTCTAGTTCTTGTTCACCACATTATGACAGCCCAAAGTTATATCGATAATATGTATTGCCGGTGACACTTCCCTACCTTCAGAAGATGCCCAATGTTCTTTATAAGCAGGATAAGGTCTGACCGTACATTACTCTCATCAAATAACATGACCTGCAAAATGTATATCTAATTTCCTGGCCACTGCGCTCGCCATATCTCTCACCAACTGAGCACATTTGGGGTATAATTGGATGTCATTTGATGATCCAGCTACTGCCTTCTTTAGAAAGCACACTTTGACAAACTGTTGATGGGTAATGTAGAGCCATTCCTCAATACACCGTCAGTACTCCCTTTGCTTAGACGTGTTTCGCCGTCCTACAACCTACTGATTCGACCATGTACTTGCTTTGTATAACGCATATCGCTTCGAAATACAAATTCCTTATTTTTCTTTGCTGCCTCTCTCTGCTTACCGAGTTTTGTCACTTTCCGACCGACCATTCCTTCTTGGTGTTGCAGTTTCAATATCGGGTAGTGTATATTGAAATTCTATATAATTAATATTTTTATGGATTGAAACTCACATTCTTTTTATATACATTAGCCAAGTAAATGCAAATACTTGTGAAGAAATCGCTTAATATTTTTATAAATTTACTGTCTTTCTATACATAGAGTTGTATCTTTTAAAATATTAAATACAGTGAATTTTCTATAATTAAAATATTCATAAATATATAACCAATAAATATTAAAAATTATCAAGCACATTTATGAAGTAATATAAAATATTCCTACCTTTATTCACTGATTTGGCAATATTGGTTGTATAAAAATCTTGAAAATTAATTATAACCAAATTCTTTATTTAGAATTCTTATGAATATTTATTAGAATATTATATAAATTTTATTAAAATATAACAATTATATATATATATATATATATATATATATATATATATATATATATATATGTATATATATATATATATATATATATATATATATATATATATATATATATATATATATATATATAGTTCATTAAATTTTTCTGAGCTCTTAGTGAGAACAAATGAAGGAAACAAATTCTATAAAATTATTTTTATATATACCTATACAGGATAAAATTATCATTGAATAATCAGTGTGAAGAAAGAAAGAAATGTAATCATAAATGAATGAATTTTCATATAAAATACGGAATACATTTGTAATTAAATTATTTTTACGCACAAAAGAATTTATGAAATTACCAAAGAAAAGAAAGCAATTGTCAGGAGTAGAAACCATGGAAAAATTGTTTAAATACAAAGTTAATATTTTGCTAAATCTGTTATATATAATATAGTTTATTTCTGCTAAAATTATATTGCATTGTAAGCAACAACATGAAAATCTTGAAATCAATAACTTTCGTATCATAAAAATCAAACAACGAAGTGGAAATTGAAAAAAAAATGAAAGCAATACATTTAGTTTGTGCAGTAAATCTAGAACATGATTTCTATAATCTAGATTTCAGTCAAACTATGGAGCTTTAATGTGGCGTCATCAGCGAAGAGTCAATAACATGGTAACGTTAATAACTGACCTTAATTTTAGACACTGCCAGGCTCTTTATTACCGGGATGCCTTCCGCATAGCTTCAAGGCTTGTCATATGAAATATATGACCGCGCTATCATTCAATCGCCGCTCCAATATACCAAAACTTAGGAAGGGGAGGAGCTCACGCGCACTAGCGACTCTTGATAGTAGGGGAGGATTCATAATTATTAAATTATCAATCTTCCCCTACTATTATTATTAACATATTATGAACTTCATGCTCAACTTTAATTCACGCAAAAAAATTTGAGTCACCGGTAATCGTTTAAATTTATGAAAATAAAAGTGAAATCTCATTCATAAGCAATACTTACGCTCATACTCCTAATCATTAGTAATCTTTGAAATATAATATTAAAAAAGAGCTACAAATGTATGTAAACAATAAGATTTTATGTAATTCCAGTAAAAATTAAAAACACGAATAAACTTTTAAATTACATGAGTGAGTGTGTGTGTTTTTAAAGTTTTACTGCAACTGAATTGCATATTTTATAATATTTTTCACGCTAAATGAAGATAAATTTTAATTATTGATACGGAGAAATTACATGCATAAAAAATCTAAAAGCTTCTATTCATTACTCACCATTACGCTCGAAAAAGTTTTAAAATTTAAGAAGACAAAATTATAAAAGGATATTTTACATTCATAGCATTTAATTATTAATTTTGCTATATTATTAATATTTACTGATGAAAATATCTAGAAAGTTTAAAATTTCAAAACTATGATAGAAAGTTTATTTTAGATCAGATTTAAGATGATTGTTGAATTCATTTAAAATTCCTTGAAATTTCTTTTTTAGTATTTTACAATAATTTTATTTTGCTTGATTTGATTTGAATGTTATCATATATATGTAAATTAGATTAATGAATATTCATAACGTTTAACGAGTTCTATCTGGATTTACTAATAAAAAAAAGCTAGTAGAATCAATGAGATTACATACAAAATTTACCTTTGAAGGTACATTAGACGTGCGAAACGTAATTCACGCTGCATATATGTAACCAATAAATTTTTCATCTATTCATGTTAATCGTTTATTTATTTTGTTGATATCTTCCTATTCATTTCAACAACATCTTTTCATGTATATATATATATATATATAGTTTATTTTTCATAACTTATATGACACTAATATTATATTTTAATACAGTTTCTGAAAGTTCTGACGATATTCATCATATTGCATGCGCATAAAACAAATTTGTGTTTTTATTTCAATAATTGCATTCAGATATTAATACTGCCAATAAAATGCACGAGTTTGAAATTTTCGTTTCGTTACTCCTAATTCAAAATGCAATTCCTGAATGAAATGCCGTGAGATAAAATAACAAAAAAGACATTTTTAAAAACTACTGACGAAGAATAATTTTTAAGAAAATTATTTGTCTAATGATTGAAACGGTTGCTGAATATTTAAAATTCTCCAGATGTGGCACATCTAGAAAAAACGGAGAAAGTTATGCCAGCACAAATTCACCATCAAAAGCCATGCTTTTAGTTTGCGGAAAGAAAGTGGTCGATCAATAATTGAATAGAAAAATCTCCGGCATTGAACTATGAAGTAGAAATGGAATGAGAATGAAAGTTTTTCCCGATTCTTTTATATTCAGAAAAAAGATGCCTTCTATTATAGCTTCCTTATAACGAGATCTCATTGCTATGTAAATAGGGGCACAGAGATTGGATTCACTTAACCAGAAATTCCAAATCTGATGAGATTCAACCACTCTGAGGAACAGATCAAGGAACAATAAGACACTTTGCAGACACCACTTTTCCCTCTTTTTTATTATTTGATGAGTCTTCTTCTCTAATGAATAATTTTATATTTAGGAGTATTCGTGTCTTCTTACTACTAAAAGAAATTAATCTGCGCTAGATTGATTATGGAGGCAATGATTTTGGGAGGATCGTTGAATTAGCGTCGCTTATTCCTTCAGCTTCTTTGGAAACCCTCATGACTGAAATGATACTTTGATGAATGGTACTTTGATTTCCACCCTGGTATTTTCTTTCACGTTTTTCAATTTTAATTTTTATTCTTCCAACAAGCATTAATTTGGTCTTTGAGGAATCAGGGTCTCAAAAAGTATTAGAAAAAAATAATACATTTTAAATTTTTAAATAAAATGTGGTTATTGATTTCACTTTTAAAAATCAGAATATTAAGAAAAATTAATATTTGAAACTCTATTTATCAATTTTAAATGAAAAATAGTTAAATTTAAAGAATATGATTGGACAAAATTCTAAAAGATGACTCCAGGGGAATTTTGGACAAACATCAATGTTTGCTACTTTTGTAAGAAAAAATAATTGGAATTTCTTTTGCAATATTAATTTAATGTTGTTTTCAATCTCTGGTTATTAGGAATTTCACCTTTTATCTCTAGATTTTAACAGAAGTCATGTTATTTTCATACAGTGTACCACTCATTGGGAGTGCCATCATAACCCTGAAAGTAGATCCTCATAAACAAAAAAGGCGACTAAGCAGAATACCCCAAGACTTGGCTTCTATACTAGAGTTATTATTTAACACAAATGGTGTTGCGACCACGGCATATTTTACATAATCCCAGTCATCATTAGAGAATACCACGGATCTTTGTTTGTACTGGGACTCTAACTCACTGCTTTCCAATAACGAGAAAGAAGTCATAATAACAGGCCAGTGCGGTATATTGATTTATTATAATTTCATAAGTTTTGTTTGTTTACACTATCTGCTATAGCTTGTCATGCAAAAGTAACAGTAGTTACAATTTAAAAGGGATAACCGGGCATAAAGCGCATATCAAAAAAATACTTATGTTTGTGCGCAAAGTTGGGGTTAAGCCCGAAATGTGTTAAAGAAACACACAGTGCTGCTCATTCAAACTGTTCATCATAAATGTTTTTGCGATTTATTATTTTCAACAATTTTAAAACAATTTTCACAAAATAGACGATTTACCTTCCGCATATAGATAATTAATTACGATTGAAATGTAATACAATTGTATTACCTCTTACGATGCATTTTGTAAAAATGACCTTTCAATTACAAAAAGCATCTTCTATAGTAGTTTTATCTTAACTACATTTGCTGTTTTTTATTTATTTATTCTTCGCTTAGTATTTTCAACAGAATGTATTTTCTTAATTTCCATTAGTCCCTATCAGTATATCCATTTTAATATCATTATATACAAAGGTATTTAAATCAAATAATCTATTAATAATAGATATAGCGAGGGGATCATGGGAAATTAAGAAAAAGCATTCTAAGGCGGAATAAATATGACATTCCAAAGCAGTGATTGACAAAATGGGTTCCCCGAAAAAAATGTAGGGGTTCTGCATGACAAATTTCCTTCGATTAAAAAATAATAATGTTTAATCTATCCACATTTTCTTCGGAAAGCCTACAACCGACGCCCAAAATATGTGTAATTTTTTCTGCACTATATTATTGTATGAATGTTTAACCAGGATCAACATTTTCATCCTACGAACAGATGGCGAGAATGGCCTATTCCAAACTTCTTTTCCGTGTTACTGTTTAGGTGATTGTCTATGTTCCTTGTCTTATAACCACACCAGTTGATCCCTGCAAAGCACGTTTTAATTTGTTTTCATCATAATCACTGATTTGTCTTCATTGCTTATTCTTAAGCGACATCGATTAGGTGGAAAAGAAAAAATAATAAAAGTAATGTATAAAAAATAATAAACAAGGGATTATTAAGAAAAACTTAACCATAAATGAAGTCTTTTCACCCCATTTCCGGTAGAAATACATGTTCGGAAGGATACACCTGAAGATTGGTAAATCTTCCGTTGTATCTTTCCGAACATGAGAACTTCCGAACAGAGGGCTAGTTTGCTTGCAAACAAAGTTGTGTGTGGTTAACCATCCATTTGCGTCCATGCTATTGTATCCTTGTATTATTAACGGTAACTGCAATTTAGATAGTAAGAAAAGTTCTAATATCAAATGAAATACCGTGATATCTAAAACATAAAAATTATAATGGATTCTTTGTTAGAAAATCGGATGTTCGAGAAAACTGACGTTGTTTGCAGTAATGAAGAAATCGCGGAATCTACCAATACAGTCATTCTGGAATCCTCAATGTCATTAATTTCCAGATCCATACAGCGATCTTTTACAGATGGAATCAACGAAAGACGGAAATATGATGAAAATTACTTGTCGTTAGAATTTACTAGCACTGGTGACGAAGAGGCTCTAGATAAGGATTGTTTGCCTTGAAAATAAACATTAGTAAACACCTCCTTTAGGACCAGCAAAACTACTGAATCACTTGGAAAAAATCATCCAACAAATAAAGGCAAAGCTATTTGTTTTTTTTTTTTTTTTTTTTTTTTTTTTTTAAAGAAAACTTGAAAGTCGTAATAAAAGAAAGAATTTTCTGGTAAAAATATTCAAAATAGATACCTGAAAGTAAGCGTTGTATAAAATATCTTACCATATTGCTCCAGTAAGCGAGAAACTTGTTATTAGTGAATCACTTATTAATTCTCAAGATGTCATTTCTTCTATATTGGGAGAAAAGTCAAATAAACCAGTTGAAAGAATTTCTTTTTTTAACAATACTTTAAGAAGGCGTACTAATGATATTGCCGATGACACTGAAATAAAACTTATGTCATGGTTGCAGGCGTGTAACTCTTATGTATTACAACAATATGAGTCCACAGACGTTGCTGGATTTGCAATTTTGCTTGTTTTTGATCGATGTAATTTTCAGAAATGAGAAGATTTGCTTTTAGGTGAAAGTGTGAACGTTGACACCACGATAGTGAATATATTTAACTGCATTGATAAGTTTATGACAATGAATGAAATCACAACTTGGAAAAAATGGACTAAAGTATGTATCAAAGGAACAAAATCAATAGAAGGAAAAGTGAGTAATACTATATCAAGGTTTAAAAATGATGCAAAAACCTCTAACAGTAATCACTGCATTCTTCAAAGATATGATTTAGTAACAAAAAGGATTTCGAAGACATTTAAATCTGTTCTAGACGAAGCAGTGAAGATTATTAATTTTATCAAAAATAAGCCATTTTAAAATCAGGCATTTTCAAAGAGATGTGCAAAGATTTAAAAAATAGAGATTATCGTGTGTTAAAATGCTTGTGTTAATATTTGAATTGTGAATAGAAATGGTGGCTTTTTATATTGTTCATAAATTTGAATTATCAAACAGATTAAATAATATGGCTTGGAAATATACACTTGCATACCTTGCTGATATATTTGGAAAATGCGGCAAATTATGTTTGGCTCTGCAAGGAAATCAAGTCAACATATGGCAAACAAAAGATAAATGGTTTGCCTTACCTAGGAAAATACACTACTGGCCATTAAAATTGCTACACCAAGAAGGCTACATGCTACAGACGTGAAATTTATACGAAAGGAAGAAGGTGCTGTGATATGCAAATGATTAGCTTTTCAACGCATTCAGACAAAGCAGGCGCCAGTAGCGACACCTACATTGTGTTTAAATGAGGAAATTGTTCAGCTGGTTCCTCATACACAAATTGCATTTGAACGTTGTTGCAGGTGAAAAGTTGTTGTGATGCCTCGTACAAGAAGGAGAAATGCGTACCAGCACGTTTTTGACTTCGATAAAGGTTGAATTGTAGCGTACCGGGATTGCGGTTTATCTTATCGCAGTATTGCTGCTCGCGTCGGTCGAGATCCAATGACTGTTAGCAGAATATGGAATCGATGGGTTCAGGACGGTAATACGGAACGCCATGCGGGATGTCATCTACCACCTATCACTAGCAGCAGAGAAGACAGGCATATTATTCGTATGGCCGTAATGGATCGTGCAACCACGTCACGAGTCGTGAGTCAAGAAACGGGGTCGTTTGGAAGACAAGTGTCTGCACGAACAGTTCGACGACGTTTGCAGCAGCATGGACTCTCAGCTCGGAGACCATAGCTGCGGCTTCCCTTGACGCTGCGTCATAGACAAGAGCGCCTTCAGTGGTGTGATCAACGACAAACTTGGGCGCACGAATGTCGAGCCCTCATCTTTTCAGATGAATCCAGGTTCTGTGTACAGCATCATGATGGTCGCATCCGTGTTTGGCGGCATCGTGGTGAACGCACACTGGCAGCGTGCATTCGTCATCGTCATACTGGCCCATCACCTGGCGGGATGGTATGGGGTGCCATTGGATACACGTCTCGGTCACCTCTTGTTCGCACTGACGGTGCTTTGAACAGTGCACATTACATTTCTGGTATGTTACGACCCGTGGCTCTACCATTTATTCGAGCCCTGCGAAACCCTACGTTTCAGCAGGATAATGCCCGACCGCATGTTGCCGGTATTGAACGGACCTTCCTTGATACGGAACATGTTCGGCTGTTGCCCTGGCCAGCACGTTCTCCAGCTCTTTCACCAATAGAAAACGTCTGGTCAATGGTTGCCGAGCGACTGGCTCGTCACCAAACGCCAGTCACTACGGTTGATGAACTGTGGCATCGTGTTGAAGCTGCATGGGTATCTGTACCTGTACATGCAATCCAATCTCTGTTTGACTCAATGCCAGGCGTATAACTGCCAGAGGTGGTTGTTCTGGGTACTGATTTCTCAGGATCTATCCAGCCAAATTTTTTGAAAATTTAATCACATGTTATATTTCTAGTATAATATATTTGTCCAATAAATATCATTTTGTTATCTGCATTTCTTCCTGGTGTAGCAATTTTAATGGCCAGTAGTATAATAAATTGGATTTTTCAGATGTGATGCAAAATAGCTTTGATTGTTTGTAGATGATCAGGGATTTTCTCAGAGTCTGAAGTGGATTTATCATGGATATCATCACGGATTTCCATCTGAGATGAAATACATAACTTTTCCGCTTACAGCAATCACTCACAGATTATTTTACAAACCTAGAGAGTTATTGGAAGCAAAATTTTTTCAAAATAAAAGAAAAAGGAATTCATTCCATGGTTTATGAAAATTTTATTTAATTGTGTTCGGATGCACAATTAGAGGCCAAATTTAAAAGTTTTATTAACAATATTCTGATCAGATGTATTCGATGAACATCCAAATTTAGCTATTCGAATTCCTTTGCTGTTTGCAAACACTTATTTTGGTGAAACTGGGTTTTCAAAATATGATACGACAAAAACCAAATAACGCAACAAACTTGATGCTACACGAAATTTGCGAGTTCAGTTATTAAACCAAATTTTAAAAGAATCATGAAATCAAAGAAACAGAATCATTCTTCACATGAATGATTTGCCATTTATTTTAGTTTATATTTTGCATATTTATTAATTATTTCCATAATGAAATGTTTTTTAAGTTTTACTTAGTTCAATAAAATCTGAAATTCCAAAAAATACTTGTTTCATTTAATATTAGATATTAAATTTTAAAAAGTCGTTGGTAAAAATATTCAGGGTTCCACGATCATTGGCAACAAATTCTGGGGTTTCACGACCCAAATAGTTTAAAAATCACAATTCTAAAGCAACATCCAAAGGAGCCTGCGTGAAAAAAACCTAAGTAAATTTATCCAAAAGAATAAAGATAATATACGAAATAAAATAATCTTTCAACAGGAAACGTCAAAATTGCTTAAAATTTAAAACGACAGATTTTATACCAGTCTATTAGTCAATTAATAAGTTATTTTTACAAATAAAGTTATCCTTTTATATCTCTTTAATTACGAGTATTTGAGAGAAGTAATTTTATTTTTAATATCTTTAGAGTATATATCAGACAAATAAAAATTTGAACACAAAAACGCAATTCACTATTTACCTTGAAATTCAAAAGAGAATCAAGTTCTTTGATAAGGCCATTTTATATATATGTACACTGTAAAAAAAAACGGAAGAAATACAGTAAAAACCACTGTTATTTAAATAGCTGTCATAGGAACACTAATGATTGCAGTAAACTTAACAGTAAAATTTAGCTGCAGAAAATCGCTTGCAATTGGGACATGTGCACTGAATTGGCGGGATAAAAGTTTATTTTGTTCCTATGCAAATAATTCAAATTAATTTCGCCATTTATTTGCCCATGTTTTCGTGAGTAAAGTTGGTGGTATTTTGATAATTGATCCTTAAGTTGAATTTCTATTGAAATAGAATCACCAAATATAAGGTAACGTATACTTTTCATATTGTTTATTATGCAAGTTGTTAGCTAACTTTGATGTAAATAAATTCTTATAAATTTGACTGAACCTTTCAAAAAATTCTAAGCTGAATTTGCAAATGATCATATTCACTGGTATTAATTAAGTGTCAATAATTTTTACTTACTTTTATATATATATATATATATATATATATATATATATATATATATTAATATTTAAAATATTTTATAGGCGTTTGGTAACATAATTAGTTAATATTTTAATTGTCAAATTTTTGACGAAATTAGAGTTGTATTTAAGTGCTTTTATTGTTATAAAATTGCTTAGCTATATTTCTTTCGAAATTAAAATTGAATAATCACCTATTGTTATATCCTTTTAGATATATATTATTAAATATATTAACGGAATTTCCATTTTTCGTTGTTGAAAATTCCTGATTTTTCTTTCATTGTAAAATGAAATAATTTATTGTATCATTTTACAATGAAAGAAAAATCAGGAATTTTCAAATAATAACATAAATATAACATAAATTATATATTTTTTATAATTTTTTGATTAGAATTTTATAAAAAAAATGTTTCTTTTTTAACACAAATCGCGTTAAATTGTATTTTAATTATGATCATTAATTCAATTCCATTTTGTTACATGCATTAAAATAATCATTTTTAAGCATAAATGTTTGTAAATTCTTTCAATAAAATAATATTACAAATAACGATATTTATCAGAATAAATGGTCTTGTGTTTAGATTTTGCATGAAATGTAAAAATGAAATTCAATGAAAAATGTAATGCTTTTTTAAAATATCTATTTTTAAAATCATTATTTAATAACAAAAATATAAGAAATATTCCTTTTTTGAATACATATTAGGAAGTACTATTCGAATTAAGGTCATTTATGAAGAAAATGTAAAGTTTATTATTTTATAACCATGATTAATTTTTTAAATTTTTATTACTAATTAGAATATTAATTAAAAGCCTGTTTGGAAAATCTTGTTGGTTGTTTGATATTTATAAAACAAACTTTCAAGCAATACATTTCTTTTGTAAAATATTACATTATTACTGCAAATTGTACTTTATTTTATTAAATAATTGCAAAATTTGTAGAGCTATTTATGATTTATTTAGATGTTAGTGAAAAAATCATTAAAATTCATTAAAAAGAAGAGCTAATTTATAATTATATTTAATATTAAATATAAAATTATAATTAAATACATGAGTGAAAACTTTGTTATTTGTTCTTGCTTAACATATTTAAAATATATTGTGCTCAAGATTTTTCTAATACTACTCTGCACATTAAATACTACCTTTCAATTATAGTCACACTTTTTAAAAAAATTTTTAAATATATCCATGTTTTGGGAAAATAAGAATTAATGAAGTGCTTGATTTCTAAAGGAAGTTTTAAAAATAGAATAATCACAAATAACTTTCAGTAGTCAGACTATTCAGAGTAAAGACTCTTCACATCAATTTCAGCCATATTTGAAAGCATGAACAAGTATTCAGAGAGAAAGAGAGAGAGCGCGTGTATATTTTAAAAAGTTTTCAATTTTTTCATCATTGTGATGTCCGACAAGAAGTCAAAATGCAATGTGTTTTTTTATGTTATGATCGAAGAGGTTTTAAAATTAATATGAGACTTTTCCATTTCAAAGAAAAGATATTAACCCACCTAGTGATATTTCCACATGAAAAGAAGTTATTTTTAAATCATAGGATTTTGAACCATTTTAAGTGTTTAACTACTATAGATTTAAATGAAAGACTTACGTTTACATCTGTTAACAAAATTAAAAGAAATGTTAATTTCTTAAAATCTTTTCCTCCTGGAGGTTGTAAAATACAATCTTCAACCATTGAGGAATTGGATGGAAAAAAGAATGTTGGAGCTTGTATTGTTCTTCTATCCTCATATTTTGGAGAAGACTTGAAAAAATATTTAAAAGTACTGCAGTAAAGTATTCAAAACTTTATTTTAAAAAAAATTACTGCTTAGTAAATTATAAATAAAAATTTAGAAATCAATATAAAAATTAATCATAAATAAATTAATCAGGAATTTGTTTATTGGTTTTAGATTTCTACATCTGCTCAGGTTGAAGTAGATATTATAGACTTACCTTACAAACCATGTGTATTAATATGTGGTATGTATTATATATGTATTTCATAAGGTTTGAAATGTTTTAACTCAAAAGCAAAAATGTTTTGTTACATTTATTGACCTCTTCAAATACTGTTTACTCTGCTAACATTTTATTTAAAATAAATCATATGAATATATAAAATTCTATGAAAATCTAAATAGTTTTAGTTAAATATATCTTTTTTGATATAACTTCAATTGTATTCTCCTTTATTTATCTCTAAGTACGTATATAATGCCCGTAAATATGCAGATTTAATGAACAGCAAATTTTTTTACATATTTCCTAATTTCGCACTATTTTATGTAATTTCTTATTGAAATTAAAGAGAGAGGAATACAACTTTGAGAGGGAAATACAGCTTTGATCTCACACTAAGACAAATTTTATTTCACTTTTGAGGTAAATATTTAAGAGTTAAAGAAATTCAGTTTTAAGCAAATTTTTTAGTAAATAATATTTCATAAATTATTGTTACTTTAACACACATTATAGCATTTTAATTTTTCTGTTTATTTTCGATGGAAATATTTTTAAATTGTGTATATATGTATGTAAAAGAAATGTACATACGAAATATTAAAATACTATATCATTAACTAATTCTCATTTGGTATTTTTAGTAAAATGCAATGTTTTGTAAGGTTTCTTTTTATCCAAAATCTGTAGAATCACAGACATATCAAAAACCAATCTTATGCTTAGCTTTGTATCTTATTTAATATAACAGTTATTTCTTAATTTTTTTAAAAAAAATATGTAATAAAAAAATTCAACCTTCTGTTAAAGTTACCATTGTGAGGTAAGAGAGTTAAACAATCTCATTAGGTATTGAAAGTTAAATTAGTGATCACAAAATATTCTGAAAAATGACATCTTCTGCAATATAACATTAGTTATGCTTTTGCGCTTTGTATATTATATAGAAAATTGCTTAATAATAATGGGCCCATAACTAGGAAATTAGCTATTCTGTATTCAAAATTGATTTATACTCTACTGTTATCTTTACGAAACATGATGATAGCTGTAAATAGCTATTGCAATAGGTTTTGTAGAATATGCAGCAAAATGTATAGTAAAATGTCCTGTAAAAATAAAATAAAAAGTGCTGTAAAAATAACAATATAAAGTGCTGTAAAAATTACAGTAAAAAGTGCTGTAAAAATTACAGTAAAAAGTGCTGTAAAAATTACAGTAAAAAGTGCTGTAAAAATTGCAGTAAAACGTGCTGTAAAAATTACAATAAAAAGTGCTGTAAAATTAAAGTGAAAAGGGCTATAAAAATTAGTAGAAAATGCTGTAAAAATTACAGAAAAAAGAATTGTAAAAGTTTTACGAATATGCTCATATTATATGCATGCTCAGTTGAATAAAGAACAACTACATTAGTGGCTTAGGATATCTTATTCATAAATATATATAAATATATATATATATATATATATTCTTTTTAAACCTCTATTGAGATCTTTATAATGAATACCTACTGTGCTGAAATTAAAGATAAAATTAAAAACATCAAATTCTTTTAGAGTTTCGTCTACAAAAGACTAGATACCAATGACTTTCAAAAATGTGCTTGCTGTTAAATAGCTAATTTTGAACTCATTGAAATATTAAATAATTAAATGCTTCCAAGTTGCTTGCTTTTCAAGTATATAGCATTCATAATCTTTCCTTCAAATTCTTTAAAATGAATTTTCAATATATTGTATTGGTATTCTATTCCTTAGGAAGATTGACTATTTACTTGAAATGCTTAAAGAAGGTTTCCGTCAACGTTAACTTTAGAAAAATAGTCAATAAATGCAAGTCTTGGATTAATGTGTCCTATACCAATGCCTCGCTATCTACTTATGAGCTCTATCGTTGATGTAAATGTCTGCAGAAATCACCGTAACTTCATAAGAAGTCTCTAATCTTTGTAAGGCAAATCCTAAGTGTGATTTAATAACAGAGTACTATGTTCCGTTTTTTTTAGTGCACATGCATTTTTTTGGGTAGGTGTTTCGAAATCTCCCAGGGTTCTTTACTCGTTAATACAAACTCTACCATCAAAATGTTCTTCTGGTATAAAGTGGGTGGGTGTTCTAACGATCTGCAACTTTCAATTGATTTACTATCTCCTAGGCGATATCAAATCTCTTTCTGGCACATCTTATTTATGAGTAAAAAAAATGAGCCCCAATCCATTAGCCAATCAACTTCTCTTTTGCCTCCTACCTTGTAAGTTGACTCTCATTTCCACTGTTTCCTTAATACTTCCTCTGTTTCTTTTCAATACTATGAATTCGACACGTTATTTGTAATGCTATGCTTTATTCATTTTTATTATATATATATATATATATATATATATATATATATATATATATATATATATATATATATATATATATATATATATATATATATATATATATATATATATATAGCTAGTTAATAAAAATATACCCTTTTTAAGACTCTTAATTATATTTTTAGCTAGCGTTACAAGAAAAATTTAATTATTTTCTATTATTTTAAGCTTACTCTTACAAAGGAAAAGTTAGAGCACATACATATTTAACTTTGAAAAAGACAAGGAAGAATATAATCAGCATTACTTTAGTATGAGGAACGTAAGCATACAGTATTAGTAGCATACAGTATGTATATTTAAAGCATAACTTAAAAAAGAGGTTTGTATAACAGATAGATAATGTTAACGTTTAACACATCAAATTTATTTTACAACAAAGGAAAATCTTATTTACTAATTATAAGTCGTTTAGCTAGCTTTGTATTTAAATTATTTTAACACAGAAAATTTCTCATCAATTGAATTAAAGTAGAATTCAATGATTAAATGCTACTCAAAACGATTACTGACTCTTTTATTTTCAAAATCTTTTATATGTCCATTCATGTGGAAATCATTCATGCAATACCATGAGCTAAATATTTATCTTTTTAACTTAATGACACTTGATTAAATGTTTATGAAAAACTAAGGTTCTTGTTTTTTGCCAAGCTTATTTTAGTCTTTTTACACATTTCTTTTTCAACAACAGCCAACGAGTTTTAACTGAACGTCACATATCTAGAAAAAAATCTACTAGAAACAAATTCTAATGCATTCTAAAATCTAGTCACCGAAAATCCTATCACGAAATAAAATATAGCACTTTAAAATTAAGTATCATTTAAAAAAAACTTAACTGGGCTGTCTAATAAAATTTATTTTTCGATCTTTACTTTATTTTTTTGAAACTAATAATAATTTTGTACTGATTTTAAAAATAAAAGTTTTATTCTTAATACCTATAATATTTAGTCTATTTATTTTTATTATGAAACAAAATTAGTTTAAAGTAAACGAATAATACAAATTTCTAAAAAAAAACTTTTTTTCACTTCTCTCATAATCCTATCTTTAATGTAATAACTTTTTTTTTACTTTTTATTTGATATGGTTTTTTTATTGAAACATATTACATGCCTTATCCTTGTTTCATTATGTTTTCTATAAAATAATTTCCCTATGATATGATTCCTGTAAAATTCCAATTATTATAATATAAACCTATTTATTTTATCCAAAACAATCCAGTTTTTTTAACCTCAAAAACACTATGAAGTTTGATATTTTTTATTTAATGCTTACTCTTTATAGTTAAGAAGACTAATAAATTTTCTGATATTTTAAAAGTCGTATTATGTAAAAAAAGATTACGATAACTATTTCTTGCACTTTTCCTTTAAATATGCATCAATATTAATTAATTTTGAGGCGCATGAAGATAACCCTGATCCTCTTTTTTCCTCGTAAATAAATTTATACATTATATTATTGCACTTCTTTTCAGGCGGAATTTTTTTAATTCACTGCCACAAAGTAATGTAAAAAGTAAAGCTTTAGGATTACCGTCAGATTACAGCGCCGAGTTTCAACATAGCTCCATACTCATCTATTAAAAAAGTGGAAATAAATCAATATGGTCCCAGAAATTTTAATAAAGAAAACTGTTAGAAAATACTATGGATGAAGGGAAAATAAATAATAATTTCGTGTATTAGAAGGCTTTAATTCGAGAAATAAACACGTAGAAATATTGATTCATCTACTTTTAAAAGTTTAAATTTGTTTGAAGGAGTATAATCCTTGTAGTTATTACTAAAAAATTTCAATATCAGATTATATAAACTCTTTCTGACATTAATTTTTTTACAAGCACATTGTAATATGCTTTATAAATTATCTCTTATGAGTGATAAGAGATTAATTGCTCATGAGAAGTAAAAAATTTCAATATCATAGAAATATTTTCAGTATTTAAATTCACATCCTCGTAAAGAACTTCACTTTCTCGCCAATAAATACTAATATTTCTAAAATCCTTTTAATAGTTTCCTTTAACTTTTAAGTTTTACAGAGCATTTCTTAAACAGTGTTCGATTTTATGAACCACGTTCTACTTTGCAGTTAAAAAGATATGAAATTTATAAACAAATAATATATATATATATATATATATATATATATATATATATATATATATATATATATATATATATATATATATATATGTATGTATGTATGTATGTATGTATATGTATAATGATAGAAATAAATTACTATTTCACGAGTTCACTTTAATTCTCTTCATAAAATATGATTGTGGATATTTAATAATTTAATCTTTTATTTCAAATATACTACAATTTTTGTATTTAATTAAAAAAATTGCATTTTTCTATTTTTAATATCCCTTCTTATTTAATTGTTTAGATGATATTATATTTTATAATCTTTCACGGTTATCACGTAATAAAATACAGAACTCTTAAAGGACGCTTTCATTTAAAATTAAACAAATTAGAATGGGGAAACAAATATTATATTTCCGGAGATAGTCCTTGACACCCCGTATGGAATAGCCGAGTGGACTGCTATGAAGTATTTGAATACCTGCATTGCCAAAAATGACTTCCCTCAGATGGTGGCCTGCATTCAGGTATTACAAGGGAAGAAATATGAAACATTTCCAATTACCCTCCTTGACCGATAGACAAACAGACAGAAAAATAATTTTATTTCTCATTATTCAACAGTGAATAGTATAGATCGAACCTTGGAATTCTTTGAGGAAATTATCCGACTACTAAGGCTAAGGTAAGAACAAAATTGAAATCGGGTAGAAAATTTTAATAATCTTTTAAAAAGTATGAAAAATAGTCTCGAATTTGCCTTATGTGAATGTTTTACATTGCCAACATAGTACTGGAAATCAGCTCAATAGCTAAATATTGAGTTAATTTGTTCATGACTTCCTCTCTCATCTGAACCGCGGTTTGTTTTGTTTGTTGCTCAACGATCATTTTTTGCACACGAGGGCTAACTAGACCGTGACCTACGGCTTAAAGTGAATTCCGAACCACTACAAACATCCATGCCCAAAGTGGGATTCGAACCCACGAACCGAAGGCAAGAGCGATAATCATTCGCCTGCCAGCTCAGCCATCTAAACCGAAGATATTTTTTGTCGTTTGGAATGCATTAAGAGTATATTTCGACACCAAAAGTGTAAAACACGAGATTATAATATGATAAAGCAATAGGCACGCTAAACGAATAGCGAATGAGGGACGCTGAACACTTTCAAATATTGCCATAGGCTGTTTGCTGCTCGTTTAACCATAATATTGAACCATCGCAGTTTTAATTCGAATTTAATGATTGCAATGGCTAGATAGAATGACATTATTGTCATTATATTTAATCAATTTATTGAAGCTTACTCTTAAACAAAAGTACGGAGTTAAATTTGTTAACAAGATTTTTTTGAATTGTAATAACCTTGCAAGATTATTTCTATATCATTTTTATCCTTTACCAGCTTCCTTGCTGTCAGTGCAAGTCAACAACTTTCATTAAGTAGTTCGTAGGTCCATCTACCATTTTGGGAAAGACTGCTGTGAATTCACTTTAAACCAAAAGACCTGATAGAATTAGCTCATCTGAACAAAAGCTTGCGTAAGAATACGTAAGCAATAAAATTGCTTACGCATTCTTAAATTTTAAGTCTATGGAAAATTTCATTAAAATTATTATCTTTTTCAATGAGTATAAATTGGCTTCAATCTGTCTTACTAAACATCTCTAGCTTCTGTTATAGAAATATATTTTAAATACATAAAGTAAGTATTGGCTCACATAAGTTATGAGATTAATACGAGTTATTTTCGTAAATCGATTGTGTGCAAGAACATTTGCGCTTTGTGTACAAAAACATATGTACTAACAACACAGCTACTAAAATAGGAGAGCATTTAAAATTTAAAACAATGATTGAAATTATGATATTACTTAAGTTAACCTATAGCAAATGCAATTTAAATTCATATATATTTTACTAAAAATCCATAACATCCTTCATTTCAAATCATTAAAATATTAAATAATATGAAAAGTTATTGAAATTTTAAAAATAATTTTTTAAGATAAATAAACATATTTACAAAAAATCTACAGGAAATTGAAGATGCAATACACAATCAGAAAACCTCTGAGTTTCTGAAATTCAATATATATTTTTGCGCCGGCCAACTTGTCTAGTGCTCAGCGTGCCTGACTACGGATAGGGAGGTCCTGGGTTCGAATCCCGGTTCAGGCATGGATGTACTCTCTCTATCCTGTTTTTGTCCTTTCCTTGTGTGAAAGAGGTATGAATGGTGCGTACCCTATAAACGGGCCCCTATGGCATGTGTGAGGGTACGATGATGGTGCACCCCTTGTGGTGCACCCGGGGCAAAGCCTCGGCGGCAAAGAGGTCGCTATTTATGGCCGGTTCCTTGGGTATAAGGAGACAATACATCTCGATATACTCCAACCATTGGAATGTATATATATATATATATATATATATATATATATATATATATATCTATATATATATATATATATATATATTGCTTTATAGAGAAATAGATGCATGTTGTGAAAACTGGAAATTTGTATTGAAATATAAGTTATAAACTCAATAGTTGAAATTCATAACATTTGCTTAAAAATTCAAGTGTTAGATACAATGTTTTTTTTTAAATTTATAACCAGAACATTTTGATTCAAAAACGAAAGATTCAAAGTAGAAAATTCGTATGTAAATAGGAGCCAAAAAAAAAAAATGAGCGACGAACAAACCAAATCAAACTTTCGAGATAGAAGACCATAAAATTTCTCTATCGTACCAAATGAAAATTTCGAGTCTCTCAAGTAAAGTCCTTAGATAAGTACCATATCTAGTAAGATGAGACAAGGCTAAATATATTTTCTGACATCAAACTATGTCTCTGTTGAAGAACTTAAACTAAGTAAATCTTAAAGAATAGCTACGCCACTCAGTTAGATTTGAATCGATTACATCTAGAAATGAATGGTGTGCATTAACGAACTTAAAACAGGATTTCTTGAATATCTAGCAACATATCCATAATGTGGGCAAATGAAAATTTTGCTAAAAGGAAGGGACAATGTCATTTTGGACCGCTAATCTAGTCTGTTTTTTAATAGAAGAATCATTATTGTTACTTTAGAAAATGATATATTGGTTTCAATCTTTTTTGTATAGTAACCTCTTCATGAAACAGCGCATTAAATGGTTTTGAGTATTACCAATGATGTCTTCGAATACATGACGACAACTTTTCTTTACAATAACAACACAAATAGCAAAACGTATTTTATACCATGTAGGCGATGTTATAAAACACTTGAACAACCACAGCACAGGATCTTTCATGTATAGTGAGATGTAATTACATATCTCAAGGGAAGAAATTCCGAAGACTCCCAAGCACCCACTTGCGTGCAAAAATTACAGATAGAAACATCATCAAACATTGCTTTATAGTATCTGGAACCTTACAATCCGACCATTTTACTCCTACCAACAATTAAATCTCCGAGTATATTATGATATAAGAGTCAACCCGAAATTTGATTACAAATATATCACATAAGAAAAGCTTTACTGTCAGCAGTATTCTGAATTTCCGGACACCTTTGAATGTTATTAAAAAATGCAAAACAAGAATTCAACCTAATAGTATAATAAAATATACTGAAAATTACAACAATGTTTTAAATCCGATGTTTTTAGAGTTCCCTCGATATTTTTGAAGATTTTAGCATCAGAGCAGCAAAATATTTTAGTCATAAAATAGAAATTTGAATTATGTATTACACAATTCAATTATTCAAATCTTTTAAAAATATGTTGTTCAGTTGATAATTTTTAAATATCCTCTCCGCTCGAAAGTTTTATTAAAGTTAATTTTAAATTGTCTCCAAAGACTTCATTGTGCATTTTTTTAATCTAAGTATACAAATTCTCCTAAAACTGTGTAATTAGTACATTGATTCTATAACTTGCATAATATAGCAGAATAATAGTTTATAATTTTATAAGATAGCAAAACAATAAAATGTTGAGTACCATCTGGATGAAAGTTCTCAGAAAATGTATCCGAAAATAATTAAATTCGTCAAACATTAGACATAAACGGAGGTAGAATAATACTTGTCAACAACATTCTGTTTAATTGAAATTTAAAGTCAAGTTAGCGGTTGAAAAAGTGATATGCTGTTTTATATATTTTAAAAATGTAAGAAACACTTTAAAATTAAATCATAATTTTGTGATGAATATTTATTCATTTACATGTGGCACTAAGACCACTTATTGGAATATTGGTGACAATCTGAAACTCATTGTTAAGTATACCCAATAACAGAATCTTATCACTTTTGCAAACAGCAAATAGCAAGATATAAATTAGAACCTAATCTTCAAATTTTTAAAACATAATGATTGAACATTCAGTTCTAAAATTTTAAGAAAACAGACAATAGTTGTATCCTTGTCAAAAATCCTATTCTAATCAAAAATTCAAGAATCATCATGGGTGGAATGTGTGCACTAACAAGACAATTACAAAGCGAACTGTATTTCGCTTAGGAATTAGCACAAGTTTTATAAATATCAGCTCAGGAATTCGTGGGTTCACACACAAACAATTCTCTCCTTAATCATAGATGTATGTATTGGCAAAGAAACCATTTTGAACTGCAGATCATGCTTGAATTCCCTCTCTTGCAAAAGAAAGTAACAAACAAAAAATTGAAAAGGGTAAGAAAAGAAGCCAATCTTTTCTTTCATATTACAATCATTTATCTAATCTTTGAAAGAAAAGCAAAATGGATGAATTTGAGCGATAGCAAAAAAATTACCTACATGGTTAATAGCTAATATATAATTAGGCCAAATACTTAATATATATTGAATTTCTAATATATCTTGAACAAGATGCTTAACTTATTTTAATATTACTTATATTCCTGGTTTTGCAAAGTCAAGGAAAACCTACCAACCAATATCACCAGTTTACATCTATGTTCTTTCACTTTTCTTCTACGTAATAATTTCACTTACAACAACCAGTATCTAAAAAATAACAAACATTTTAAGTTTTACTTTGTGGTAAGATTTTAATTCTATATATTTTTGCTGCCCTAAAGTTGAAGGTAACTATGCATTACGGCTGTGGTCTGAAATTGTCTCCAAATTCAAAGCTGCGATCAATCTCGTATAAGACTTTACAACGTTGTTAAGCAAAAGTTAATGTGTCTTAAAAATGACATAAATACTCAGAAAAGTGATAGTTATATCTTAATGTATGCAATATATATTAAAGTAATCATGGATTTATTAATTTTTAGATTGTTTAAATTTTCAAGCATTAGTTAATTCTTACCATAATATTGTATACAAAATAGTAATGAATAAATAAACCGATTTCTTCTATTGGCATTAGAAAATCTTAGAAACAGTATCCGTTATTAATGATGATGTACATTTACTATATCAACACCAACGTAATCACAAATTTATTATAAAAAGAAATTCAACTTTATTTTAACAATTTTTTCTCATACGAATTATCAGAATTATTTTATTATTTTCTCCACAACCAATTTCCACTGAAAAATAATCACGTAATAAAACTCAGACAGATTTTACTTTTTTACAAACGAATGGTATATGTTAACTAAGACAATTTATTTGTATAGTTGTTGTTTTTTTAATTAATATGAAAAACTTTTGAAATGTACTAATGCCTTAGTTAACAATAGATTAAAAACAAATATTTTGAATGTAAGGATATTCAAATATTATTAATATAGTTATATCTTATTTATGTTTAATATATTATTTACTCCCACACATATAAAGTATATAAACATTTGTTTGAATCTAAGAAAACAAATTTTTATTATTAAAATATTTTCTATGGTTTTAAGCTTTTCAAACATTTTGATGTGTTATATAGTTTCGTTTTTTTTATATTTAGTGACCAAAATATTAATACATTTTATATATACTTGCCTTAATTTGAAAAAAAAAACGTATCTGACTCTCTCAAATGACGAAGTATTCAATATCATAAACACATCCATACAAATTGTTATGTATTCAAACGTGATTCATAGCGTAAAATATGTAAGCCTGATTAGTCTTATTTTGTGGAAATTTATAAAAATGAGTTCAGGTTAAAATCACCTCCCTCACTTGGCAGATGATTACAATTGTATAGCCTCGTCTACAGAATCCTCAGGAAATACTAATTACGAAACAATAATGGAGGATTTGAGTGTCACTGCACTGTACTTAGAAAAGATCTGTATGTAATCAGGCTAATATTTTTATTAAGTGACACAATCATCAACTTCAGATCTGGAATCATCGTGTCCACCCTCTAAAAGCGTATGACGTTCTCGTTTCCAAAGTCTGATGAGTGTGACAGTTGACCTTGCGTTCATCAACAGCGACTGGGGCAGGTAAAATAGATTGTGATCGCAAGCAGAAATGTCCCTCTGCTGTTAACTTGAAAAGAAACATACGTCGACTCCGTCACTTGATCGTAGTTAAAAATTAAGAAACGACTGATTGTGTTGAACAGTTTTTAATGTATGAATCCCGGATGACAATAAAGTTAAAACACAAAAATATAGAAAGTTCCCTCTTTTATTTTCCAATCAAAGCAAGTTGGGGTCATAGTAGCTAGTGATAAGGTCACACTTTTCCTGGTATAGAATCGTGGGTTCAATTCCAGGCACACATTAAGAAAGAGAGATGATTACTCTTCTATTATTTTCAGCAACTACATATCTTTGGGGATGTGCTTGAGAATTTTAAATATTTTTTGATTGTAATACGTGAATTCGATTTGCTCTCTATGAAAAGTTCTGTCGGAATCTACACAATATCAAATCAGAAGAAGAAATGCCGTTTGTTTTAATGAAAATAATAATAGAAAATAATAAAAATGATATTTTACAAATTCAATAAAGTTCAAATATTAATCAGATTATTTAACGTTAAAAAACATCAGTTTTGAGTTTTATACTCATTTCAACTTTATTAAGTATTTATTAATTATTTTTTAATAAATTAATCAAAAATGAAACTAAGCAAATGATTGGTGACAAAATATCTCTATCAATATTTTTAAAATAAACTCTCAAAGAAATAAAATATCCTTCCCTCAGTGTTGAGCCTTATATCTCTTAAACTCTAAAAATTAATTATTTTACAGAAAAATGAGCCGACTACTTTTTATTTTATCAGAATAAACTAGGGTTTGATCAAATTTATTAAAAATACCGTGAATATTCTTCCAAACATTTCAGAAGACATTTTTAATAATTTCACTTCATTTCTTTAATAAATAAAATTGCTCCGACTAATGAATTAGAAATGAAAGATAGGAAATTTAAAAATAATTTCCAACGTAAAGAAAAATTCATGAAAGAATAAGACTGAAAATTACTTATCATTTGATGAAATTCTATCTGTTAAATAATTTCATTTTCTGTAAAACATCAGCAGCGCTTTCGATTCTACTTTTTTGCATTTCTGATTTAAGATATCAACCACTTGATTATAAAAACATAAAAATAAATTCGATTTATAATTCTAAAACAAATTAAAATTTACTTTTCCATTTTTTATGAGACAATCTTGTCTGACATCAGATTTTGGATTGTAATATAAATCAATTTAAGAAGTACTCATTATCAAATGTGGAAAAAATAATCATTGCCATCCTTTATTTCCTTCATTCAGATATGACAAAGTAAAAGAAAATGAGTTGAAATAAATAAATTACATTTTTGTGAACCTGTTTTGAAAATCAAATAGTAAACAATGACATTTTTATGGCAGATGGAAATTTATTTATTTAGTATTTGAAAACACACACTGTCTACATAAAGAAAATATGAAAATCTTAAACTTTAGGATAATAAATGCAAGTGGGGGAAAGAGAGGAATTCAAATTAGCCCTGCACGGATTTCTTTGGAACGGAAACTTAAGATTTATCACTTTAATTTAATTTTTTTTCTCTGCACTTTTTGTAAACAATATCTCTTATCAACCATTCAAGTTCGTGTTTTCTAATTTGCTTTTTCTCTTGATAACAAAATCCTTTATTTAAAAAAAAACGTGAAATAAAATAAGTATATCTTGAACGAATTTTTCATTTTGAAAATTATTTTTATAATTTGAAGGATAATATATATTAGATGATATAAATTATATTGCTTTTTGAAAATGGGAAGCAAAGAATTGTAAAATACACATATTTTTATTCTCATTTGAATCAGTAATTTTAAAATTATCTGATGAAAAGGGGTTACAATTTTACTTTTAAATTGCAAAACATTTTAGAAGTGAAAAATACATAGTCTTAAAAGTCATACAATGAATACTATATAAATTACATATACAATAAAATACGTAAATACCTATTTTATCAAGTTACAATATATACATTTTAAATGCATTGGACAAACAATAACACTTAAAATGGACGAAGCTTTTCTGCTATAGTGCCTTCTCGTACTTGTAACAATTTCATATCAAACAATTAATAGCGGAGCACTTACTCGCTGTCAACTAATGACATCTATTTACAATTTCGGATACTACAGCTCGTCATTTTGACCCACGTTTTTGACCTCGGAAACATAAATCAGTTTCAATTGACATCCTCTGAAAATAAAATAAAACAACAAAACAAAAAACAAAATAAGAAACAAAAAGGAATTATGGGTAGGAAGCTCTAAACAGGAACAATCCAGGGTCATCAGGTGTGAATATATAACCTTCATGATATCCAACTTTCTCCACTTGATAACGATCTTTACCCTTTTTCTCAGTTATTCGATATATTCCGAAGAACTTGGGTTTTAACTTTAAGCCACTTCCATACTGCGTTCGTTGTATAGCCCTTAAATCATTGATGTTGTACACATGAGCTTTTTTCTCTTCTTGCTATAAGTTCTTTTATTTTCTTCCTGAATTTTTTGAATTTCTTTCCTTCTCTCTTCTCGCATATCTTCTCTGTTCATAAAAATGTTAGTTTCTTCTTTAAGAATTTCGACGATTTACATGTCTTTTGTGTTTCTTATTTTGATTCCTGCAAGAAGTTCAAAAGGTGAATATTTAGTACTTCTGCTATTAGTACTGTTAAAGATCCCTTGCACATCAGCAACATATTTGTACCATTTGCTATGATCTTCTATGGACAATTTAGATAAAACTGGAATCAAAGCTCGACGAATCTTTTCCACTAGTCCATTTCTTCCTGGAATTCCTGTAGTTGAAAACACAAGCATTATTTTCTTTCTCGCAAAATTCCTCGAATATTTGGGAGGTGAAACTTGCTCCTTTATCAGTTATTAATCTGGATGGATTTCCAAAAATAGATTGTAGAACTTTGAGTTTTCGATCACAACCTCAATTGATGTAGATTTTACAGGAAAAAGCCAGACGAATTTTGGGAATGCGTACACAACTCTGAGAAAACGGTTCGAGTTGAGAATATTCTTATTAGTTGACAGATATGGGCATATGAAAACGACGTGAAGAGTATTTAAGGGAGTAATTTCTTTCGGTATAGTAATTTCTTCGGCGAGTAGACCTTTACCACGTTTTCTTTCCCACAAAATGCACTCTGTACAGTTCATGATGACTTGTTCCATTCTGTTTCTATGGTTAGGAATGTAAACATCTTCCTTGAGAGGATCTTTCGTCTTAGACACAGCAAAATGTCCTCTGATACGAGCTTTTCGAATTATATCAAGTTCTAATGTTTCTAGTACCACAAGTAATTCCCGATCACTTTCATACTTTTATAATATTACATTTTTCATTAAAAAATCTTCCTTCTGGCCTTGCTAGGCAAAGGATTTTAGCAACTTCAGATGTTCATCTGTATTTTTTGCATCTACAATTCTGGAAGTCAGTTCTCCCTGAGAAGGAGTCTACAATTAGTGCACACCGAGCTATTTTAGAAGTCTTTTTTAAACATAGTGTTTTGGAAAGTATTACAGTCTGTTACAAATTTGATTTTGGTTCTCAATAAATAATTTCTAAATTTTATAAGCATTTCCACTACAGCTGCAACTTTAAGCTCTTAACTGCATAGCTTTTCTTGATGCGGGGTGGTTTTTCTATTCATGCAATGAATAAGATCGAATTGTCCATCGTCAGATTTCTGTAGCAAAACAGTACCAAATCCCAGACTACTTGCATACGTATGTAATACTAGTGGGGCTCCTTGCCTGAAAATATGCAGAACAGAAGTTGTTGACAAAAGTTATTTTAATCTCTATTGAAAGCATCTTCTTGATCCACGCCAAAATTTAATTCTATTACATTTCGAAGAAGATCACTCAATGGTTTGTCAATTTTAGCATAGTTACAAATAAATTTTCTAAAATATCCAGTACGACTTAAGAAGCTCTGCATCTGCTTAATATTTTTGGATTCTGGAAAATTTTGAACTGCATTGTACCATTCTCAGTAATATAATCTAGAAATTCTATTTTTTTTTTAAGAAATTGGAATTTTTTTTAAATTAATTTCTATAACCAATATTCTTATCTACTGCCAAAACCCGTTTTAACATTTCTAAACATTCCTTTTCATCACGTAACGGTATAATGAAATTATCCATATAAATTGCCGGACAACTTGTCTAGTTGTCAGCGTGTCTGACTAGGAGTAGGGAAGTCCTGGGTTCGAATCCCTGTTCAGGCATGGATGTACTTTCTTACTCTCTATTCTGTCTTTCTCCTTTTCTAGTGTGTGAATGTGGTGTGAATGGTTCGTTACCCTATAAACGGGTTCCTATGACATGAGTGTGTACTGAAGAAGTCGGACTCCACACCAAATACGGTTCAGTTGGCAAAGTGAAGCAGCGCACCTAAATTTGCCAGTCCAGCTGGCACACGAGAACAACAACAACATCCATATAAATTACAACAGTATTATCTCTTATTAAGTCTCTAAACATATTGCAAATAAATATTTGAAATACATTACGTGATGTACACAAACCAAATGGAGTTTTAGAGAATTCATGTATACCTGCATCACTGATAAATGCCAAGCATTAAGTACACATTTCTTCCACAGGAACATGAAAAAATCCGTTCTTTAAATCAAACTTTGAGAAAATCTTTGCTTCCTCTAAATGACCTAAAACTTCTCCTATCTGAGCCATAAGAAAGGAATCTTTAACCACCATATTTAATTCCCTAATATCCACACATAAACGTGATGTTCCATCCCGTTTCTTACATAAAACAATTGGTGAAGCATATTCTGAACAAAAGGGTTTTATTGTCCCATCCTGTAACCATTCGTCAATTTGTTGATCGACTACTTGTTCCGAAAAGGGAATTCTTCTACAGCGCTGTCAAACCGGCAAATCATCTTTTAATATTATATTAATTTATAAATCGGTTTTACGTGGCTCTTTAAGTGGCTTATAATTTTTAATTAAATTTGAAAAACTATCGCAGAATTTTTTGCCAACAATATGAGCTAAATTTATATCCTCTCCCTCACTAATCGCCGCAGAAATAAAAGACAAGAAATTATTCTCAAGCAAACAAGAATCCTCCTTATTCAGTGAACTGGGAGAGCTGACGTCACTTGACCTTGACATTTTTGCTAAATCCCTCCTTTCTAGTACTTTCAAGTACCGAGGAGGGGGAAATGGAGTCAACGACAAGTGAACCACACATTGCCGCTTTTAACTCTTCTTCGGGATTTTCGCCTAAAGAAAAACGAAACACAGACACTTCGGCGAGAAATTTATGGCCGAAACAAGTTTCAACTTCAATAGCTTTATAGATTGCTTAAGTGCAAAAAGAGTACTCTGAATAATAATAGGCTCACTTCCTGAATCTTTTAAGCAACTTACTTTTGGTCATCAATTAATAATTTGATATATTCTAGTAGATTTTCTACCATTTAATTTGTGATTTCGTTTTCACTCCCGATACAGTAATTTTTTGACTATATTCTAAATTTTCATCTAAGCGCTTAAAACAATCACGGGAATAATAAAAATTTCCGCTTTCTCCCCACAAACATAACAATAACATTTGAATTTTGTATTTTAATGCACGGAGTTACGTGTTTGTTATCTTTTGATATTTTTATTAAAACTAAACTTTTTATTCTCGCTTCAGGGTCGCTAGCTATTGACTTCCGGTATTTTGTTCCCAATTCATTTGGAGTGAATCAATTTAGATCTTCACTAATGCTAATATGTTCCCTAGTTTTAAAATCAAGAGTTTCATAGAATTTATCGGAAACCATACGATCATACAATTTTTTTTAAATCATTAATCTCCATTTGTCTACAATAATAATCGAAAGTTGCGCTAAGCCGTGAAGTGAACAGTACATGTGATTCTGTTACATATTTTTGTGAACTTTTAAAATTATGTATGCACTTGCGGTATACCCTGAAAAAATGTTTTGAAATTAATGCTTTTAATTCCTCAAAGTTAGAAATTTCCGTTTTGGTAGCATAAGCCAAAACATTTATTACCTAGTAAATTAATCAATATTTCCAATTTTAATTTAGATGGAACATTTTACATTCTATTAGCTTTTTCGAGGGATTGAAAAAACAAATGCAAAACTTCTGGCCTTTCGGGCACAGATATGGTGGGAGTTTTAACACTTTTTATCAAATTGGCTAGATTTTCTGAAGCTGATTCAAAATTGTTCTCTGCATGATTTTTATTTTTACTAACTGATCACAGCTTTAAATTTGTCGATCAATTTCTCTATCAATTTGATCTAATTTAACTCTTGCTAACTTAATTTGATTTGATCTTCTGTGATCATCTTAACTATATTTTTTAGAAATACAGGTTCAGTTTTCTAGATATATCAGAACTTTCAATTATAGTTTTAATCTCTATAATTTTGGCTTCCTCTGGAATATTCAAACCTTCTTCTGCAATAATTCTTAGCTCTTGTTTCTTTATATTTTTAAGTAAATTAGACATTTTTAAGAAAAGAACAACGAATTACAATAAAAACAGATTTACAGAAACAGTTATTGCTGGTAACCTGAGGTTGTTGACTTCGTATTCGGATTTTAACTAAAGTAGTATCATTTCAAGTCACAGAATATTTGTATCCACTAGTTCCATCAATTCAATCACAACTAATCACAGAACCCTCATAAAATTATTGGGTGTGTCAATGGTTAGTAAACAAAACACTGTTTTAAAAAACGGACACTTTTTATTCTACAAATATTGGATGAACAATAACATTTAAATAGAAAGCTATTTTGCTATAGTGTCTACTTGCACTGGTTTATAATATCATATCAAACAATTATCAGCTGAGCACCTACTATCGCGTCCGCAATACAAAAGTCTGTCTTACTCTCTGTAACACTTGCTTTCTGGGTTGTCAGAAAGCATACGCGATGCTCTACGTCATTGAACCTTATATATATATATATATATATATATATATATATATATATATATATATATATATAATATTCTGCTCTAAAAATATATTTAACTTGAAAAATATTTGACATGCGCACTATAACATTTTCTTTTATTTCTTACATACGTGCTATAGACCGGATTGAAGCATTGTTTAGGAAAATATTTCAAATTGAAAAAAAAATAACGAAAATTCATATTAATGTATTATTTTAAGATATTGGTTTTAAAATTAGAGAAATAAGTTATAATTTATCTTTTTTAAATTATAGATATAATTCGGGGGAAGTAAAGTGTTTACCTTCTTCAATGAAATTTTTTATCCCTCATGTGGAGTTATTTGGATAAAATCATGCTAATTTTCAAAGAATTCGTATTTACTTATATTTAAAATTTAATTTGTTCTCTCTTCACAAAATTCAGTAAAAATACTCCCAAGAACTAACATTATTTCTGGTTTGGAAGAAATAGTTCCATGAGATGTTGATAGTGAAATGTAAATGTCTTATTAAGAAAATCGTTGCTGCATAATCAAGTCAAAAATTACAGACGTTAATCTTTTGTTGGAACTAACATTCATTTCCCCTATAGTTAATTGTTTACCTGTAGAAGCATGCATTAACTCAGATTTCAATATTGCTTATTTTTTGTTTGTTGCTTAAGGTCAGGAAGCAGTTGACTATCTTTAGCACTTTTGCATAGCAGAACGAATTAGCCGAGCCAACAGCCAAATGAAAAGACAAACATGCGACAGTGAAACACAGATTTCTTCCATCAGTCAGTTTTGAAGGCTTTATTTAAAATATTATAATAAGTCAACCTGAGTCCTTTATGAAAGTTAAGTTGAAAGAAACATTATATATAAACTTATAACCAATGGTGATGATATCGGACGTTTTTTCAAAACTTAAGTTCAAAATTTAGCATTGTACAAAATATATTTCTAACCATTATCAGGTTTGAAATTTTGGATTAAATAGCCATTTTATAGAAGCTGTAGAAATCACTTGTGTTTGCTGTCCTAGTCTCCATATTATTTTATATAACTTAAAAGGTGTTTAGTATGAAGCTTGAAATCGTCCTTGAAGGTGTTCTCGTGGAAATTGATTAGGTAAAAAAACATACGTAATTGTATAAAAATCTGAAAGCCTCTTTACAATAACAGGTTAAAAAGTGATTTCACATTTTTTCCTTGGTGCTGTAAAGGACATCTAGTTAAACTAAGTGATTGAATTTAATTCTTATACTTGTTTCCTCTTAGAAATTAGTCATAAAAATCTCATTGTCATAATAATGAAACAAATAAAATGAGAGAATCCACAGAATTATGTAAGCTGCATTGTGAAATACAAAATACAACATCTCATTTGTTGCCTTATAATAAGATCTGAATGTGCAAAAATCTCCAGTTCTACAAAAATAATAGCAGCAATATAATTGCAAGATAAGATTCCATCTTGATGGTAACCATCGAGTGACATTATAAAAAAGTTTTGCAGTAAATATGGATGTACCAAGCCTTTTCTTGGCATGATTAATGTAAAGACATGGTTTAAGAAAAGGCATGTTATATATATATATGTGTGTGAAATGCATAGATGTACCATGCCTTTCATATAAACCATGCCTTTTCTTTGAAATTTCTCTTACTACCCTTAACCTATATATATAATTTATATTTTTAATTTATGACAAATTTTATAGTTCTTGTAGTATTCATCTTTCCACCTCATGTAATGCAACTCTTTAACTAAAATCAGTGGCATGACAGTCCAAGGGATGGCCCTTCAACCGTCATGAAAACAGAAAATAGGGCCATGAAAACAGATATATGCCCTTAGTGTCCATATGTTTTCATGACCAATGGTATTGGGGTGCAAATCGTATGTCAAGTCTAGGAGATCAGACTAACATGAAATCCCCCTGTTTAGTGGCCAAGTATGCTTGGTATTCAGTTTTATCGACCCATTGAATGGATAAAAGAATACGTCGACCCTGCTCAGATCGAGACATCTCTTTATAAACCAATCAATTTTCGGGTAAAAAGTAATTTGTCTCTAATATTGTAAGTTATACGGAAAATTCTTCATACATATCTCAAATTCTACTGATACTGACGTTTATAATTTAAGACTGATGTCGTATAGCTTGCATTTGAATTCCAATAAATAACGACAACTTCAATAATTATTGAACTCTGTAAAGCCTATTATAGGGATTATAATAAATCTTTAAAATAAGATGATACCAGCTTTGTCCAAATTGCAACAATTTTATTCCATAAATACTCTAAAAATATTGTTAATAGTCTACATTTTTTAAATAAAAAGAACTTTTCACACACAAACATTCGATATCCAAATAAATGTTTATTTGTTTGAAATGAAGGCTAGAGTTCATCATTTAGTTTCATTCGATGCATAATAGGAATTTCTTTTAGTCAGATAAATAATTATTATTCCAATTATTTTTTTCTGTAATTCAAGTAATCTAGTAACCTGCCCACTTGAAATTGTTAAATGAAGTATAATATTTCTTTTTAAATTCATTTGGTTTTAAAAAATAAATATGAAGATTTCTCATTAGTTATATTTTATTTAAAAAATATTGTGATTGCATATACTATTTGTTTCTTTTTTCACAGTATAATTGACTTAAAAATAAATATAATGTATTAAACTATGTTAACAGATTTAATTGTTAAAATGTATTTTAAAAATTGTTATTTAAATATTAGGAAAGTATACGATTATTTTACATTTTGTAAAAAAGCAATTTGTAATCAGACATAATTTTCATCGAATAAAAAAACACTAAAAATCATAAAGGATATGACAACTTTTCATGTGAGCTCTCTTTTAATTTTTAGAAATAATTAAAATTAAAAGCTGTGCCAAATGACTCATTTCATAAAAAAAAAAAAAAAAATCTTGGAGCGTTTTATGATTTGGAATAAAACAAATACTGTTTGATGTACTCTATTTTGAAACATTTAATTCAAAAATGAAAATCTGCTTCAAAAATAAATATCTTCCTAAGTCATTACACTCTCGTTATAATTTTAAAATTGAGTTTAAAAAATATTATAAACGAAAAGAGATTTTGGATTTCAAACAATATTGAGTCTTTCAGTTTTTTTTTTTCCATTTGTGAGTTAAAAACTTTACTCCTCTTAAAGATTTAGAAAGAACTGATAATTAGATATGTTTTACTTACGAGTTTCCTTTATAGCAAAAATAAAAAATCATTTTAATGAGTAGATTACTTTAAATTCAATTGCAAAATAAAAAAAAAAATAAATAAATAAAAAGCAAAAAAAAAAAACTGCACTCAATGTTTAAATTTTTTTTTTCCTACTCTTATGAGACACTTTTAACCGAGACAATACCATTTTTGACACAGATTTATTTTGCAAAGAAAAAAAAAAGAAAGTAGCACCATTCCAATGCCATAAAACACAAAATTAGCGTACATTAACATAATTATGATGGCTTAAAACATGACAAATATATCAACAAAAGCTTACAAATGTGAAATTGTTCGAGATAAAAATGCTAGTTAAGTTAAAAAGCAATGCTTACAAAGTAATCCGATAACATTGATGTCTCTATCTTCAAGCAATTACTTGTTTAATGAAAACAGTTTACTGTGTCTAGAGAAAAACTGATAGTGAAAACTTTTCTTCTGGCTGTGCAACTTCGTTTACACTGAAATTACTGTAGTATTTTTTTCCCTTCATTTTAACGAGGCTGCACGGAACTTAGTTTCAAGAATCGTATGGTACCTCCAGCTTCACGTTTTCCTCTACCGAGTAAACTTTTTTTGTATCTTTCCAGCTTCAGTTCTGTAGGTTGGTTTTTATGCTGTAATAAAATGTATCCCATTAGTAGCGCTACTGATTTCATTGTTTTGATGGTGGAAGACCTCCGTCCGAACTTTTCTTTCATTCGCTCCAATGGTATTTCTTTAAAAGGAATTTCTGTTCAGATTGTTTTTACTGAAATAGTTTAAAATACTTTTGCTTAGCGAGCGGAGGAAATATTTAAGAACATGGTTGCATATTTTAAATATTCACAAAATATTCACATTTAAAACTTTTTTTCTGTGTAGACTAAAACTCTAAGACATTAAACTTTCTCCACACTATATTCTTTGTGGATAGTATGTGTAAAAGTTTGATGTTTCACTTTTCTTTTTCTAAGCTAAGCGCATTATTTATTTCATAAACTTTAAGAGAGTTTAATTTTATGAAAAAAAGAAAAATGTTATAATTTAGCCCAGTAAAATTTTAATTAGTTTATTTATTGAAACAAAATAATAGGAAATGAAATGCTTATATAAGCTATCGATATTAGAGAATGAATATTTATATTAAAACTTTTTTTCAAATATAGAACTTAGATAAAAAAAAATTAGCTATTTTATTTATAAAACACAAATGAAATAGCTGAATTACACATAAGTTGTACGAATTCTAATATTGATGTTCCCAAGTGGACAACTGAAAGTTTTAAGGCTTTTATTATCCACCACTTATAAATTTCCTTCTGGAAGTACTTATCATAAATAGTGGACTGTATTTATGTGTAGCAAGAAAGGAAACCTAGAAAACTCCTAAGCACCCACCTCAGCAGACGTGTATACAAAAGACTGAAGCGTACCATTCATCTCCCGTTATTCAACAGAGGCTATGCTCCAAAGAGGGTTGTCTATCACTAGGCAACTGTAGGCTTTAACTTAAATGCATATTAAAAACATTATGAACTGAAATTGAACCATACAAATTGTGAAATCCTATAATATTTTCATTCCAAATTGAATACTAGAATAATGGGTGAAACAAACCATTTATTTTAAAAGGCTTATTATGCAAGTTAAATGTGTCTTATAGGGACCACTTTTACGCTACTTAAATAGTGTAATATATAGAGAAGGGAATAAACTCGGCTGTCGACCTCGTCGCTTGACATTTAACAAAATAATGAGTTTCTTGACTGCATTTAGGTTTTTATTAGACATGTTCGTAAATGTACTGAAACTAACCATTTTTCTAAATACATGTAGATATTTAGCTTAAAATAATATAATCTGACGGCGAAAGTCATCGTCTGAAAGATGATCAGCCTTTGGCAGTGAGCAGGGACCCAGCAGTTGACCGAACGCACCAATATAAGCAAATTGGTATAAACCAATTGCTTTAATTTGTTTGATATCCCTAATATCACTTATCTTTATTCAAAATATATATTTAAAAGGTTTCAGAGTTAAGCGTCAATTCCGCCAAAGAGACCAAAGAGATCGCAAACAAGACCAATATTATTTATTGGTTGGCTTTCAAAATTTCGCTGACCAAAATATGCAGTCGGAAATGTATGTCAATGTAACACAAACAAGATCGTATAAACTCTCCCAATAAATAGTGTAGATTTCACAATAAAACTCTGGTTCTGATCTTAACAGATTTAAATCTATTTTTCCTTAATTTCTTAAATTTATAAGATTGGAATCTCTAAATCTAATATTATTTTACCGTTTCATTTGCATATTACTCTGGCTTACAACGCATCATCCATTGATACAATGAAGCTATTTTCAAGTAGATAACTCAAAACGTTTAAGGTACACAAATGCATGTTTAAATTTTTCTATTTACACTATATTTTGATTTACATATTTTATTGGTTCATTTTTTTCTGCGATTTTACTGCAGAAATATTTCTATTTTAAAAATTCAGATATTTGACGTATATGACATTTCATTAATTTGTGTGTCGCAGTCTCCAAATCAGGGGGAAAATGTAATGTAAATGATTTATGTTAACTTATTTAAATGAAGTTAAATAAAATGTCCAGTAAACTTTAATGCAGCAATTTTATCTTCATAATTATCTAAGCAAATAGAAATTTGAATTATAGTTTCATTATAATATCTTTAAATAACACGAATTTCCATTAAAAAATTTGTAAAAGCTTTCTTTTTAACTTGAAAAGTTTCGCTAAGAGTCCATTCAAGGAATACTTAAAAAGGATGAATACTTTTTAAAACTTTTAATGCTAAAATATGACGTTTTTTTTTCTTTATGTGCCTTATGCATAATTTTAATAAAGCAGTGAACAATATTGACGAATTCTCAACAAATAATTTAATATTTCTTTAATATTTCCCTATTTTGATTAAACATAAGCAGTTTCTCTAATGTAAATGTTACGTTAAATGTGATTAATCCAATAATTTTGCATAAACAGAGTTGATTATTCAGAATCTCTGTTAAATTCTGAAAATGCAATTCATTATCAAATACTTATCGAATTAATCAGTTTATTAAATAAGTTATGATCTCCAAGTCTTACTTGTGAATTATAAGATACTAAGTTATTATTCCACAGTTCTAATGGTGAATATAAGAATAATTATAATCATAATATTAATAATAAATATTAATTAAAAATATTTTTATAGTAATTATAACAGTGGTATACCTAAATAGTAGTAAATATAATAATAGTAATAAACATTATTAAATACTATTTAGAGGTTTATTATGCTTTAAATATGTGAATTGTTTGTCACAAGTTTCACTAAAATTTCATTTTTTTCTAATTAGAGCTTTCATCTGACAAAACTTGTGAGTCTCTTATTCAAGTTTGTTCAAATTTCATCCATGGGATTTACAATAATTCTTTATTGGCATCTGAAAAACTATAAATTATTAAGTGTCACTTACCCAGTCCATCCAATTTGGCATTACCCGTTGAGAATTATGAAAATAAAGCAGTGTAAGTCAGCAATTTTCAATTATTTCTCATGTTTGTACGGGCTTTCTTGTGCATGATCACCAGTTTATTGCACTGACGGTAACAGATGCTCGTAACATAAAAAGGTTTTTACCTTAAAAGTTAATTAAAAATAAGAAGAATGTTGATAAGTAAAAACTGTTTACATAACTTTATGTGCTTGTAATTTTTTTCTTCTAATAATATACAAAATTAAATCCATACTTTAACCAAATCAGCATTCTTAGTTCCCTTCATAATCAATAGTTACAAGAAACTTCATAAGATCGTACACATTATTATTTCCAAAATTATATCACTTTAACAGTGGGAAGATAGTTTACACTATTTCTGTAGATTGTCACGATGGGTAACTATTTGAAAATAGCAACAACTTTTCTCCTATTTGAGAAAAAAGGTAAAACAATTGTTTTAGGAACAGAAATATCTGAATCTAAAGATTCTTCTAAAAAGCAAAATTGAACCAAGTAATCAATAAATGGTAATTTAAACGAAAGTAGACATGTTAAAAGATCAGGAAATTAAATGAGACTTCATTTATCGTATTCTGAAAATCTCCTTCAAAGTCAGGGAGAAATTAAATCGTTTGTTATTCATTCTGGCCATTTAAATCATTAACACTTCTTAAAAATATGTCCGAAGGAATATAAAAACGTCTTGTTATTATCAAATTAATACAACCTATGATTTTCTTTAAAAAAATACCCTTGATGTTAAGTTTTAAAGATAAACAAAAATGCGTTTTATCTCTTGCTTCAAAAACAGATGTGAAAGAGCTAGCGCCATACTTTTTTGACATACTAGTGATGAATTTGTTTTAACTGACAATTTTTTTTTTACTTTAGAATAATTCTGTGACACAAAAATGATTAATTGTGGTCAGTATCAATTCGGAGCATTCTTTGGAGCCAGTAGGGTGTGAAATGTTTCAAAAACGCGTCACTGGGAAGGATTTAATGTTTTTTTAGATCAGTCAAGAAACAAACACCCTAAAACATTTGGGACGATACTACTGAGCTCTCATTTCATTTAGAAGTGAGTGTTTTTTTTGCTTTTCAAAAATTTATAACTAGATTATTTTCACTGAGATTTGAAACTCCAAAATCTTTGAATTTGTAAGATCCAAAAAAAATGTTCTGAATTTAAAAAAAATTATTAAAATATATATTTGGAATGCTATACTGAGCAAACTCTGAGTAAAATGAATTTAAATAAAAATTGCGCATTGTAAAATGTAAAAATGGAGGTTTATATCAGATAATTTAACTCAGTAAATCTAAATTACTTATTTATAGGGAATTAAAAAAGCACATACCAAATGATTTTTAGATTTTACTGAGCAATATGTATGATTTTAGATGTAATTAGGAATGTGTTACATATAATCGATAAAAAATATCATTAAATTGTTAAAATTTACAAAAACAAGTTTGAACTTAATTAAATCATAATATTCATTGTAATATCTATTTAAATACAGTTGATCGTGACGTTACAACATTTAATTATTAATTCTGAAATATAATAGCTTTTTTTTAAAAATAAGTAATTTGAAATATAACTTATTAATTTTAATATATAAAACTGTTTGTACTGTACTTTTAGTAAGACTTAAGTAAGACTTTCCTATATGATTAAAACATTCCGTTTTAAAATAATTTCAAGTAGTGTTCATACTTAGAATTAAATAAAAGCATTAAAAATACATAATTAACTAGCAGATTTTAAATTTAAAAACAAACAAAGCAAAAATATATAATAAATAGTTTAAAAGAAATTTCCTTTTATTTTTTTACAGGTTCATTTTATTTTACAGGTAGGAGTTCATAGTAAAAAATATGTTTTTGAACAAATTGCACATGGATGAATAATATTTACATATAGTTATATAGGTTAAGTCCGTGCAATGTTTCTGGGTACTAATTTCTAGTCAACGAAACACTTGAGGACAGCTCAGTTTTCCGTCACAACCTATGTGATGAAATCGACAAGTGAATTTATAACCTCCTCTTCACACCCCAATAAATGTTTTACTGGTACATTTTAGCCTTCTGATTATTAATGGGAAAGACCCTCTGAATGCGATGCCTGTAGTGGGAACCATAAATGTAAGATTTAATATTAAATTTTTATACTCACTAAATGTGAGATATTCCGGCAAAACAAATCCATAAAAGAAAAAAAAAGAATATTATTTAATGTATGTATAAATGGCACAAGTTAGTTCAAAATTTGAAAAAAAATATCGAAATTATATATTAAACAGATGCATTAAAAGATCTATTTTCATGTAGTATATCTATAGGCAGATCTCCATTTTCAGTTGCAAATTTACCTAATTCTAACAACAATATCAGTAGCCTGCAACAATAATGTAACCATCAATGCATTCTCTCCTATTTCAAAAATCCCGATTAAAACTTTCAATGGAAATCAATTGGATAGAAATAGCGTATCTGATTTCAAATATTATAGATTAACACGCTTCCATACTTTGCATCCTTTAAATAAATCTAATCGAAATTCACCCCTTTCTCTTGAATAACCGATGCAGATTTCCCTTTATGAGGGGTCATAAGGCGAAAGGGTGGAACCGAACCTTTAGCTTTCCTCAGATTTAAAGCTCTTGCTGATGATTAGAACCAGCTAACTAGAGATTTAAATTATCAAAACAGAGCGACCGAGTTGGGGTAATTACCGTTCCTTGTCAGCATTTTCTTAATGCTCTGTAATTAAAAGCTTAAATCGTTGCGCCCGAAGATTCTGATGCGGAGCTCTGCGGAAAGTTGTAAAGCAATATTTCTTTCGCATTTCGTCGTGTAAAGTAGTATATGACCAGCCCTTTGCAGCAGCTGGTCGCTTCATAAAACGAACCTCTTGGACTCACAGCCATTCAGACAGAGTTTATGTTGGGGGGGGGGAGATTTTTGTGTCTGTTTTGTTTTAACAAATTTCGTTGCCAGTGAAATAAATTCACAAAAGAACGCCATTTTAAGCAGAAGATGATTAAATTTGGCATCTGTGAAGCTTGTTTACCTTCTTGTTGGGCTGAAAGTTTCACAGACAAATACACCATTTTATTTATTACCTTTTATTCATATGAATAGGAAATTTAAATATTTTACGAAATACGCATTTTGAGAATCAATTGTGTTATATTAAATCAAAAATTAATGAATTCATATGTATCTTATATTACATTAAAAGCTTCCTTATACATTTAGCTTTCTAGATTTTGACTCGACTCTTGATGTAAAGTGGCTTGTGTTCGTTAAGGAATTCGATGACTATAGGTTCGAATATTTAAACAAAGTTGAAATCGATGCATTCGTCACTTCTACTAGATGTGTTTAAAATTTATATCTTGTAGTTTTTTTTTTAATTCAATTCCCATGTTTTCCAAATGTAACGCTATACAGTTGTCCATTTGAACAGATCGTAATGTTTGATCTGCTTGAAAAAACTACAGTTTCTTTTAAAAATAAAGACGTTCAAACAATAATCATAAGAATCATTTTACCTTTTTTTTTTGCATATGATGAAAATCACATAAATTTATTCAGCGTAAACCATAATTTTCTTTCTACTCTTATTGAGGTGTAAGTGGAAAGAGATTTATTGATTACACAAAAAGTGACTTCTGATTATAGTTTGTCATGCAACTAAAGTCTTTCTCACACCCCTGATTTTGATGAGGAACGCGTCCTCAAGACTAACAGAAATATTCCTTTTTACAGTACTTAGTTGAACTACGTTCATTTATATAGACCCTCATGGCTTTTCTATTAGTATATTGTAACGTTTAGTTTGTTTTGTTTCAATACGCGCGATTCTGTAAGGTCATATTTCAAAATAATACTTATTTTATAGGTATTAGTTCTAAAAGATAATTTATGCCAGTCAACTATTGCTTAATAGTAAATTTAAAGCAATATAATTTTCTGAATTCGGAAATAATGCAAATATCCTTAATGTCTTGTTTATGCAAACAGAAATCTCCACACTATTATCGAGAATCCTCTTCACGAAGAATAAGTCAAACTAAGAGCTTAACACGTGACTGGTTATTAAAAACACATTCAGATGTGACTATGTTATACTTTTATAATAAAAAAAAATTTTAATTTCGCATTATTTTAAGAAAATACTCTCTTTTAATTTTTTTTTTAATATTGCACAGTTAATATGTTTGACATAATACCCACTGCTTTTTTCTTTATCTGATTCATAAATATATTTTATATGTATTTAATATTTTTACAAAATTGCACAAAAGAAAGCATAAAAATCAGGTTACACTAATAATTATTGGTAAGCTGTTATAGCTCTTTTCAATTTGAAAAAATACTCCTTTTTTTTTCTAAAATGATATTAGATATGTAATCAATTTATAATTTCTTGAATTGTTTCGTTGAATTTCTTTTTCACTCCACTATCATTTGATGTTCACGTAGCCTTATTCAACCGGGTTGTACTTCTTAGAGTGGTTTTCAAATAGTACAAGCATCTATAATTGAAGTATGTATCGAACCCGAGAACTTTTGAACTGAATGCCAATTCATGAACCAAATCAAAAACTCTGCTGACAGACTGACTTTCATTTTCATTGAAAGATATCTAAATAAACAATAATAATAATGATTTTGCATCAATGTTACTACAAATATTTTTTTTAATTTGTCGTGTGAGGGAAATTAAATTGCAAATATTAATTACATTTAATTATAATAATTTGATAGAATTTCATTGACTGAGATTAAATGTTCAAGTTGGTTTTAAGAAGAGAGCAAACTTAAAAGCACAAAATTTCATTTAATTACTCTATCCCCTAACATGGTAATGGGGATAAGGCTATTACAGATCAACACGTCTTCTTAATGATTTAAACCAATGAACATAGTACTTGTATTTTCACATTATATGTGTTTTTGAAATTACACCATGCTTGATATCAGTTTTTTTTTTTTTTTTTTTTTTTATTTATATATATATATATATATATATATATATATATATATATATATATATATATATATATATATATATAAATGAAAACATTGAGTTCCATACCCGAGTCAAGCGAAGATTTGCCTTGTTGCCTTGTTTTATAAGGGCCCCTGAATCTCATAAAATACGTCATGGTTACACCGTCCTCCAACATGATAGTGGTAGGAGTCTTCTGATTGGTCAATATTTCCATGCTCTTCAATAAACCATTCATCCCATACTGAATATATTTCTTTTTAAATAAGATTCTATAAATTCTGATATTTTCTTACAAAAGACGAAATCATTTTAACGAATAATCTTAGCATTCGACAAAAAGAGAAAAATTACAATTTATTTTCATTAGAAAATAAAAATTTTAAATTTTAAATTAGGATACTATAGATATTGTTAAGATATTTCAATTTGGAGAGAAAAACCTATATAGTTATGTTGTGTTAATTTATATTATTGTAAATTCACGTAAGTAATATTAATAAATAGTTTTTTGAATATATAAATAAATTGATCTCGATTTCTTAGTTTGAACTCTTTATAATGCAAAATTTTGAAATAATTCTATCCGAAAATTATATATATATATATATATAGTATTCACTTCTTAAAACATAATATACTTCAAATTCTTGACAGCCTGGTAACATTTCATTTTATATATATAAACATTTTAATTAATTCATCTAAGTGTTTTCCTTTTATCTATCTCTAATGAATTATTTCGTGAAAGATAATGCATAGAAAGTTATTCAATGAATATCTGATTTCAAATCTCTTATTTAAATAACTTATGCAAAGTGATTTAACTTAATAAAATAATAAAAGAGATACAAAAAACAAAAAATCTAAGCAATAGAGTAAATTATTGATCATATCCAACATGTACTCAAAATATATATCGTCTCTTCGATTAATAATTTTCATAAAGTAAATCCTTGCTCAAAAAGTTGCTCTTACACACTTTGATATAAGAGTCACTTTGTAATGTAGTATTTACTTTAGGTATTTTACCATATAGCTCCTATTATATACACTACTGGCCATTAAAATTGCTACACCAGGAAGAAATGCAGATAACAAAATGATATTTATTGGACAAATATATTATACTAAAAATAAGAAGTGATTAAATTTTTAAAAAAATTGGCTGGATAGATCCTGAGAAATCAGTACCCAGAACAACCACCTCTGGCAGTAATAAAAGCAGTTATACGCCTGGGCATTGAGTCAAACAGAGATAGGATTGCATGTACAGGTACAGATGCCCATGCAGCTTCAACACGTTGCCACAGTTCATCAACCGTAGTGACTGGCGTTTTGTGACGAGCCAGTCGCTCGGCAACCATTGACCAGACGTTTTCTATTGGTGAAAGATCTGGAAAACGTGCTGGCCAGGGCAAAAACCAAAAATGTTCCGTATCAAGGAAGGTCCATACAATACCGGCAATATGCGGTCGGGCATTATCTTCCTGAAACGTAGGGTTTCGCAGGGCTCGAATAAAAGTTAGAGCCACGGGTCGTAACACACCAGAAATGTAACGTGCGCTGTTCAAAGCGCCGTCAATGCGAACAAGAGGTGATCGAGACGTGTATCCAATGGCAACCCATACCATCACGATAGGTGATGAGCCAGTATGACGATGACGAATGCACGCTGCCAGTGTGCGTTTACCACGATGCCGCCAAACATGGATGTGACCATCATGATGCTGTACACAGAACCTGGATTCATCTGAAAAGATGACGTCTCGCCATTCATGCGCCCAGGTTCGTCGTTGATCACACCAATGAAGGCGCTCTTGTCTATGACGCATCGTCAAGAGAAGCCGCAGCCATGGTCTCCGAGCTGAGAGTCCATGCTGCTGCAAACATCGTCGAACTGTTCGTGCAGACACTTGTTGTCTTCCAAACGACCCCGTTTCTTGACTCACGGCTCGGGACGTGGTTGCACGATCCATTACGGCCATGCGGATATTATGCCTGTCTTCTCGGCTGCTAGTGATAGGTGGCCATTGACATCCCGCATGGCGATCCGTATTACCGTCCTGAACCCATCGATTCTATATTCTGCTAACAGTCATTGGATCTCGACCGACGCGAGCAGCAATACTGCGATAAAATTAACCGCAATCCCGGTACGCTACAATTCGACCTTTATCAAAGTCAGAAACGTGCTGGTATGCATTTCTCCTTCTTACACGAGGCATCACAACAACTTTTCACCCGGCAACAACATTCAAATGTGATTTGTGTATGAGGAACCGGCTGAGCAATTTCCTCATTTAAAGACATTGTAGGTGTCGTTACTGGGCGTCTGCTTTGTCTGAATGCGCTGAAAAGCTAATCATTTGCATATCACAGCACCTTCTTCCTTTCGTATAAATTTCACATCTGTAACATGTCGCCTTCTTGGTGTAGCAATTTTAATTGCCAGTAGTGTATATATATATATATATATATATATATATATATATATATATATATATATATATATATATATATATATATATATATATATATATATATATATATTGTTTAATACGCTTTGTAAATTATATTGCTTTTATACTTGATTTTCATAAATACGTTTGATAACTAGGAATTTAGGAAAAGATAATTTCATAAATAACTCTGTTAGGATGCTGTTAAATTTGGAATGCATTACTTTTTCCACTAGTTAATGATGGTTACGACTTTATACCATAATTAAGATGATATTTGACATCAGAGAAAGTCAACTTGCTCATTAAAATAGCTATGGTGGCCATTAGCGGAACTTTCAAACATTCAATGTGGGCCGTAGTTGTTCTATTCAATGCAGAAGTGTATTCTAAAGTATACGGAACTTATTTTATACTTAAAAGAAGCAGTAAATAACAATATAATACCTGATGTAACAGTTAACAAGGTACTCAAATTAAGTAACGGGATGTATTGCGTCGTATTTTCTCCTATATTAACTTACTATGTAATCCATGAATGGGAGAAAATCCTACTCCCACAACAACGATACGGAAGTTTGCGATAGATTTAATAGGGTTGAATGTACTTGATTTTTATAGTATCACACATACACAGTTAATTATTTTCTATAGATTGAAAATCGATAATTTAGGAAAAGATATAATTTCAGTATAATTAAAAAGAAAACTTATAATTATACTGAATTTATTTTGTACATGTAAATACAAATATTAACATCATTAGTCTGTTACTCCAACATGGGGTTTCATATATTTTATTAATATCTGAGCAAACGCTAGTATTTGTTCTTACTTTAATGACAATGTTTATGCATACAACCATTTTAAATGTAAGTACAAAAAGAGCTTTCTTCCTTTTAATTTAGAATATGTTAGTCTGTTTCATTCTTTGGACAGCGAGAACACGCGAATGCACCAGTTTTACACAATGATACGTTTCATATTGTAAAATATTATACAACTTTTTCTTATGACATATATATATATTTAAATTCACTGGTTATTTGAATTACAGTAAAAGTTGCCTCTTCAAACGCTGAAAAAAGTTGAGTCTGAATTTTCTTATCATATAGAAAACTTTCTTAAAATTCCATACAAATAGATATTCATATATTGATAATCCTATATTCTTCATGGCTAAATAAATAACCCAAAAATTTAGTTCCTACACTTTGATAAGGATACACAGAAAGAGATACTGTACGTAAGTTATTAACGTTGTCATTTAACTTAGCTCTCAAGTAGAAAGATATAACATATAAAATATTGCTCTATGCTGTCTATAGCGTTTCAAACATTTCCCATTGAAATGAAACACTGCTTCATAGAGCAAAAGGCCTTAAGAAGATTGCTAAATGTATATATATATATATATATATATATATATATATATATATATATATATATATATATATATATATATATATATATATATATATATATATATATTCAGAAAATACGGAAAACTACCTTGGCATCACTTAAGAACAAGCCATGAACAAAATGAAATCAAGATAAAAAAAAATAAAGAGCGAAATTGGTTTCAATTTCAGAAATATATGTTTTGTTGTATCAAAATAAAATAGGGCATCTTTAGGATTTTTTTTGGGGGTGAGCTCCGAAGGCTACTGAGTTATTTAATTTGTATCCCATGTATCGATGGAGATCGATGGACGTATCAACTGCACTGTACGTAACACCGGAAGCTGTACACTGGTGACGTATGTCCCTTTTCTAAGATGCGGAAATGATCGCGGAAATCCCTCCATTCTTTGTTTGAGGAGAAGCAAGAATAGCACTTCTGAAATACTCTAGCTGGTATTTTGATCTACATTTCTTTTCTTTTCTTTTTTTTTCAGCTTTGTTACATTTTTCTCCATCCTTTATACGTTTCATCTTTTTCCCTTCTTACTTTGCTCGTGAAATGTAGGACGCATATGAGTAAAGGATGTAAAAGACTTGCTGTTGCTGCAAAAGTTCGGAAAAACTTGGTGGATGTGAAAGATAAATCAGCGTTTTCATTTTATCCCTACTTTTCCCTCTTCTTTCTCTTCCCTCTTTTATACCCTTTATTTTTTCCCTTTCTGCTCTTTATTCTTTCCCTCATAAGATATATTTTAGCATGCATGGATCGCTTTAACTTCCGAATTTCAGACCTGTTTAAAATTTTGAGTTAGCTTCAGCTCACTGTCCAGATATTTGGAATATATCCATCCGAGTGAAATTTAGAGTCAGTGAAATCTGTGATATGGTAACGACTCCGATAGAGCTCACTTATTCCTTCTGGAATTTTCTAGGGATTGTCCGGGGATTTTTTGAATAAAGAATGATTCACTTTGTTATATACGATTTACACTTCACATAAACCAAGTTACAGAAAGAAATTCTTCTGAAATAATTTATGTGCGAAAAAATAGATTGCAACTCATTCTCATGTGAAATAGATTCCTTCATTTGAAAGATTCATTCTACTTTTGTTAATATATATATATATATATTTATGGAAAATAAATATTCATGAAAATAAAATATTTTTAATTAAATTGGTAAATGTCCTTCATAATAAACATGTATTATTTTAGAAAAGATTCTTTAAAATTCTTTATAAAATTTATAAATAATAAAAATGTATAAAGAAAAATAAAATTTAAATTAAGAAGTAAAGTTATTCTTAAATCACATATTTTATTTTGAAAGATAATGAGAAATAATGTAATTTAAAATTTGTAAACTTTCCTTAAATTAATTTAATATGATTAGATTACAGATCTATTTCAAAACATTCTGCAGTTAATATTAGTACATAAATGCATCAATAATTATTTTTGTAAGTTAAGCATGTCATTTTGAAAACTGCTTACGTTTTTTTTTTTAATTCAGATATTCTAAAACCTAAAATATTTTACAAAAATACACTTAAAATATGATTGGCCTAGCTGTAATACCATCAGTCCTTTTTTAATTGTTTTACTTAATTTTACTATATTATTTAAGGCATAAATTTTTAAGAGAAACTGAATTATTTTATACAATTCCTAAAGTTTAAAAAATGTTGAATGAAACTTTAAAAATTAATAATTCTTCAAATGAATGTTATTTTTTATAATTTTTACTAACATAAAATAAACAGGTTATAAATTAACCTTTTAATCCAAAATCATTAGATTTTACATATTATAACTCCTATTCATTCAATGGAAAGTTAAAAAACTAAAATTATTTAAAATAATCGTTCCAAATCTTATTTTTTTAGAAAGTTTCGCTATTTTATTCACACGCACGCCCAAATATAGCTCGACATTGAAAATGCAAATCCAAGAAGGAGTGCCTTGAAAATTATGCAAATTCAGGGTAGGCACACCTTACCAAGTTATGCAAACGATGTTAAATGCACAGCTCTCCAGCGTACTTATGATAAGAAATAAGGTAAGGAATCGGTAGGGTAGGTATTCGCGCGCTGTTATCACTACTTAGAAAATAATCGTTGAAAGTTATTCTTGTCGCAAAGAACGCCTGTAACTGTAAAGAATGTTAGGCTATAGTCAACGGAACCAGTTACAGTAGACAGGCAAGTTTATGAGGGGCACTTGGTGATCAGACTTAGAAGGGCAGGTTGGTCCTTTAATCTACTGACCTGACTCTGTTCTTGCTCTGTATTATGCATGTCATTTCGAAATGCAGATCACTTATTGCTCGTTATTACCTCTCTCTGTTTGTCGAGTTTTGTCACTTTCTATCAACTCATTCTTAGCTTTTTCTCATTTTTAATGTCGGGTAGTGTATATATATACATAAAGTATATGTTTATATGTGGATTTATTTATGAAAGAAAAAATTTTAGTTTACACAACTGTCCTATTTAAAAATAAAAATATTTTTTAACTAAAATAATAAATAAATAATTTTTATTTCAAAACAATTTTTAAAATGAAGCATAAATAACCGATTCATAAATAAGTCTTCATTTTATTGTAGATTCACTTAATCTATTTATTTTATACTGAATTTAAAATATTATTTTAAAATAAGGCTTACGAAAACCATTTCATTAACACATATAATACATTTTGCCTTTGAATTCGATTAAATATGTTCAACAAATATAATTTTGCTTTCAGCATTAATTATCTTAGTCCTAAATCTCAGCCATTTTTAAATTTCAAATTTATCTCTTAACTACTATTGATAATTCAATGCTTTAACTATGATTAACATAAGTATAAGATTTAAATTATTTTTTTCTTTGATGCACTGAAAGTCGTTTCAATGATTTCAAGATGTAAAAAAAAAATTGAAGGAAGTTCTCTCTCTCTCTCTCTCGTTAATTTTGCAATTGATTTTAAAAAAGCAGAACATTCTATCTTCTTTCACTTTCACTTTCAATGTAGGACTCAAATTTTTCGGTTTAAGATCCATTTGTGAGTAGGACTTCCGACTTCTCACAAGAGAAATACTTATTCCCAGTCTATGAATATTTATGACTTCAATCTTTTTCGAAGCACGTAATGATCAACATCTTGAAGTTGGCTTTGCTTTAATCAACGTTGTACACACTTAAAACTGCCTTCCTGGAAAGACTACGAAACTTGAGATTCTTTTAATCAAGTAGTTTCTCTCAAAATTTAGCATATTTTCTTATAAAATCTGTGATAAACGCCATTAAATACTATTTTAGTTTTTATTTCAAAGTTTCAAACAACTAACATCTTAGTCATCATCACAGAAGACATAAACTACAAATTCCTTTGCTTTCACCTTTGCTAATTTTATGAGAAAATTCTAATAAATACTTATTAGAATTTCCAAATACTCAATTACAACTAATTTTAGATTAAAACCTTTTCTAATTTCCAAGCAAGTTATATAATAAATAGAATATTTGAAAGAATTTTACGATTATTAAGTATTTGAAAAATAATAAATAGAATATTTGAAAATTTATGATTATTGAAGCGATTTTCCTTTTTTATCGATCAAAGTACCAATAAAAAAATTTTGAAATATTTTAAAGTTAAATTTGCTTCGGTTTCTTCTTCTCTTGGTACAATAAACCGAAGCAATATGTCAGAAACAGTTATGGAGCTTTATGCTCGTAGGCTTATAGCTCACATTGAATAAGATTGAGTTTTTCACAAAACTCGTCAAAAATTTAGAACTTCATTTTTAGCTGTTCTCTTGGACATAAACACACCTACAGATTTACTGTTGAAAAATAAATAACAAAAACAAAGTGATTGTTTCATGAACGCTCAAAAGTATTTGAAAGAATTACGCAAACTGAACTTGATCAAGTACACATTGTTAATGAAGTTTCTAATTTAATAACTCTTTTGAGTTTTCTGAGTGTACACTACGTAGCACACAGACATACACTGCGTGTGCACGTGCTTCGAAAGTGCTAATATTTCAATATCAGTAGCTTCCAATATTTGACAATGATTATTAGAGGAGAGAATAAAGATTTAAATGCCAATAAAATTGCTGCATTTTTTTGTGTAATTAATTACTCCGAGTAGAAGACATCAAACGTCTTCTGAGCAAGTTTCTGATTTTGATCGAGGAAGAGTACTAGCCTAGAGGGATTGCGGATTATTCTTCAGAGAAATCCCATTTGACAAAACAGAGCAACTGTGAAACAGATTTTTAATCACTGAACGCGGGAGGAAACTGTAGACCACCGAAGATCAATCGCACCACCTTTTGCACCCCTACAAATGATGACAGGAATAACGTGCGCATGGTTGTACTCAGCCGCATCACGAATCATTGTGCAACAAATCTCATGCACATCATTAAGTGTCCGCGCGTAACTTACGATATCGCTGGCATACGGGAGAACCATGAGGTATTCACTGCTTCTTTTACCCTTGACCGAATATCAAAGGCGATTCATCGCAGTCAGTGGTGCGATGAATAATAAACATGGACAACGGATAAACAAATAATGACGAATCCTGCGTTCGCCAACAATACCGTGATGGTTGGATTCAAGTAGAGGAGACCGTGGAGAAAGACACACACACGCTGTAACCTACCTAGTTAGTCCACTGATACTTTCAATGTTTGATATCTGCCATATTCCAACAAAACAATACGCTACCTCATGTGGCATGTGCTGTTCATCCAAAATAAGGGTTATATTGTCAATTGATTTTATCACTATCCTCACATCCAAGGAAGCTATAATTTCAATCATTTGATCTTTTTCATAAAATTTTATCTGTCAAATAAATTTTTCAACGATACCCCTACTTTGCATTGCTTTTTATGTGGCCAGAATTTTGGAATCCAAAATAAATGCATTGAAAAATTTCCTACAGAGGAATGTTATAAGTACATTTCTCAACATATATTAAAAATACATATAAAATTATATTATGACACCCAAACTCTAACGCAAATTTTATTATATATATATATATATATATATATATATATATATATATATATATATATATATATATATATTTATATATATATATATATATATATATATATTATATATATATATATATATATATATATATATATATATATATATATATATATATATATATATATTTTATAATATCCTAAATCCCTATAGGTGTAATGCAACTCAAAAGAATTTTTTTCATTACATTGACCATAGATTGTCGTCTCTAAACCCAAAGATTGGAGAAGAGACATGGGAACCTTCCTAATTGTGTATTGTAAAAGACTTTCATAATATTAAGCACCGAACCACTTTAATGTAATTAATCACAAGTATGTTTCAGTTTAATGATTAGAATTAGAATTGTAATGGATCTAGGAATAGGTATTTTGAATATTTTTATTTGTATGCCCTACTTAATTAAATAAGCTTTTTTTATATCTACATAATATTCTTTGAAATAAGAACTTAAAACTTGAAAGAAAAAAAGTGAAAAATAACTCTGAAAAAATTAAAGAAAATAAAATACTCAACTTTTGCTGACAAATATATCGATCTAGACGATGTTTTTTGTTTTTCTCTTTAGTAAAAAAGAAAAAAATCATTAAATAAAATTGCTCTGTAATTGGTCAGCTGGAAATGGCTTTGAAAGAAATGAAGTTGATATCAGTTTTATTCTTTAATAAAATTCTACAATAAGTTTATAATTTTTTTAACTTCACTTTAATTATAATTATTATTTTTAATAACCAGTTTTAAATTGTCATTTTCTCTCATAAAAAAAAACATTTATAAATTTATCGACATTTATAGCTTTTTTTAGTATTGTGTGTTAACATTTTGTAAGAAAACACTCCCTAATCTTTAAATTAATTTATTTTTTGTGTACAATATGACATTCTACAGAAAATTATATGATTCATAAATTTGTTATGGATATTTAAATTCCTATATGATTCATTCAACTTCAAATATTACTTTTTCACTTTAGATTAGAATTTGATTTAACAGCATTGAATTAAGTACTAAATTAGACTGTAATTTAACCTTTTTACTATTTTTATTTGAAGATACTTTAAAATATCAGTATGATTTTCTTCTGCTGTTGTACTTAACAATCATTTATTAGATATTACTTGATTTCAAAATCTTTATATAAGTTGTAGCTACTGGTTGAATCAGATCTCGTGAAAAGCAATAAACATGAAATAAGGTTTAAACCAAAGTATATAATTGAAATAGATTTTTCAAACCTTAATATGATATACTTTACAAACAATGATATACTTTAATATAAGTTAGAGAATTTGTTACAATTTATTATGCCTCATGCTCGATTTGATGGTGAACACTGACTATAGCTGCAGGATTTTTTCTTGAGTTGTTTAATTTTGAAGTAAATTCCGAAGAGAACTCTTTAAAATAAAAAATTCCAATTTCGATCTCAACCACGGTAGAACAGGGAGACGCAACGCTCCTGTATGCTCATCTGTTAGAGTAGGTGCTTCCGAGTTCCCTCAGCTTTTGCCTTGCAATTCTAGAATAAAGCTTCTGAAAAGCTCTTCCAGAAGGAAAAATGCGTCAACTGTTCAAGTACCTCACAATGGATTTTGCCGGTTAGGCTTCCAAACCTATAATTTACTCGCCGACCTTCCCACCCTTACTAGCACAGGATTCATCCTCCCGTTTTTTGTTTACGAAGTTGGGTTCGCTTTTTTAATGGCTCGGAAACTATGGGTTTTGTTTTAATAAAAGTAATTTTTTTCTTTAGTCCTTCATTTTGAATTCTCCATCTTAATAATCAATTATTTTCAATAAATATAACCCAGGTTTTTGATAACTTTACTGTGTTAAAATAATCGATATATTGTTATAGTTTATAGGCTGGGACATAACCTGCATACTCTGGTGTGATCTAGCTGTAGGAATTGAGGAGATCAACACAGTATAAAATATGCATCGAATGTATGTAAATTGAGTCTAAGCCTTGATATTTATGAATCAAATTTTACATGAAAGTATAAACTCAAAAATCATTGTTTCGATATAAGTAAACTGTAATGTTTAATCCAACTAAAGATCACAATTTCGATAGCTATCATGCATACCATTCAATCGTTTATTTATTTGCGTTGTATAAAAAAATTCTCAACTCAAAAGAAAGCCTTCCTAACTAGCTATATTTTAAATGACAAATTAAATTCTTTCAAAAATGGTAAGAATATTGGTTTTATACTACTGAAGATATTGAGATAATTTTGGCTCTATGAATATATTTTTTATTTTAATGAGTATTTCTGTTGAGGTGTAAATTAAAGAGTTTTCCTGGTTATTGCTTTTGTGATAAGTGGTAACATCCTTCAAAGATCTTCCCAGAAAGCAATAAAAATATGTATGTTAAAAAAATTTCGTAGGGAAGGGTCTAGCACATTTCTACTATTATTAACAAATAGTGTCAAAGGCTAAGGTAACTAAAAAAAGATGTAAATTTAGTTCTCTGTCTTTGTGACCGACCAATATAAGTCAGGTTTGGTTTGTTCATTACTTTACTATCCCTTTTCGCAACATATCTGGTATCCATGTTTTAAAGTTGAGGGATTGCAAACCACTAAAACCATCCACGCTCGAGGCAAGGTTTGAATCCGCGAGCAAGTAAACTACAGGCCAGGGCGCTAAACATACCAGCTCAGTCAGTGAGAGAGACATAAAAAATGTTAACGTATTTCAGACATGGCAAAGCAGATATATTTCAGATACTCTCTCGTGGTCACAAACATCAGTGGAATGTAAATGCATGGATAAATATATATATTTATTCAATAATCGATGCATAGATATTGATATGTCTACATGCTTTCATATTTACACTTATGAAAACATTTTTGTTAACTTGATACATATTTTTAAACAAGGAATAAGATACAAAATTCTCTTACTATAGTTTGACTAAAATAGTTACTATCTTTGCAGTCTAGACACATATAAATAAATTTCAAGAACAACCAAGCATGTAATCTTCTCGAATTCAGTCTTACTCTTAAAATTTTTTTGTTTAAAATTCTTCACCGCTACTTACCCATCTTTTTTAAGCCCCCTCTCGGGGTCTATGCAGAAAAATATTGTTGAAATATATAAAGAATAAACTGAACTAAGAATTGTAAACATAGAAACTCCTGAGAAGAATTTATTTGTTTATAGATTTCTTGCAGAATGAAACAAAGTCTATATATTATTTCCTTACCAAAATTTAAATTTACTATAACAAAGAATTTTGAGTCAAAATATATTTTAAATATATATTTTTCAATCGTTAATAATAACGTGATTAATGTACGATACATAATTTTCTTTTAATAATTTTCTTAGAAATATTTTTGAAATAAATAAATAAGCCATTAAAATTCAAAGTGAATTTCAGAAAAAATTTATTTTACACAAACTTTGAACATAAATAACATATTATTTTACTTTTTTGAAGCTAAGAACAACAACAATTTTGTAGAATAAATATATATTATAAATATATATTTTAAAAATAAATATATATTATGAATATATATAGGAAATATATAAATATTATATATATATATATATATATTTGCTTTTGATAATACACTGTAAGCTTTTGTTTGGAAACAGAAAAATAAAATAATAATATTAAAATTTTACACTAATAAAATTAAATATCATAGTATTACAAACTTGTTGAACTCTCATTTCAGCTGTGAAACAAAACACTTTTTTCATATAATAATAAAAATTTTGCTGATAAAAACAATGTAGTAACTAATAGCATTAATTCTTTTCTTTTTTTAAAAATAAATGTATTTCTTGAAAAGTTTTCTTGTTAAAATTCTAAAGTTTATGAAGAAACTTTTCACAGACAAATAAAATATATAAATATATTCATACATATTAAGCATTTTACACATAATTTTATATTGAATATGTTCATGAAAGTAACAATTAAAAATTAACGTGTAAAGGAGCATCAATTATTTTAATATAAGTTTCAAATACAATCTATACTATAGCTTTTACAACTGGAAAAGTTATTTTCTTAAAATAACAAAATAATCCTGATTAATGGGATTAGTTAAATTTTCTTTGTATAAAGAAGCCATTTTATAAGCTCCGTTTTAAGATATTATGCAGAAAAAAAACAAATCATTTACCACTTTTTTCTATTATTTGTGTATTAAAATGCAATGAAAGGAAAGGGCTTTTAGGAAGAGAGCTTGATTTTTCAGTACATCCACCACTTCAAGAAATGGAAAAGGGATCTCTATACAGTTATAACCGTATCCAAATGAAATACATGTTTATATGCAATTTTAAAAATTGCAATAGGTGAAGACACATTATTAATTTACTTTTTTTAAAGTGCCGTAATTATTTTCAAGAGAAAATTTGCGGAAAGAAATCTTTTTCATAAATATTATCGCACGTGAGATTAAATATGTATTTTTACTGCGATGAAAATTAAAACCCAACACGCAACAAATATTTTAAAACCCAAAATTAGGAATGTCCTTTCTGACAAATTAAAAATCCCGAATGAAGTAATAATCCCAGAAGTAAAGGTATTCATCGAAATAAATATGTGTAATTTTTTTAACGGAAAAGGCGAATCAGCGAAGCATCGAAATGACTTCCAACAAAAATACTTCGAAGTCACCCATCTGAAACTAAGAAAAACTCCGAAGCGCACAAACAAAACAATTCAACTATTAACTGATCTTTAATACACTCTCGGACGAATCAATCCAAGTTTCGAGTCTATCTTGGCTTCTGGTTTGAGAATTTTTTAATACTCCCAGCGCTCGAACTCTCCTTCGACAACCCCATCCCTCGCACCATTCCGCTGCCATTCGATTAAAGCCTTCTTTGGAATAAATTTCTAAACTGTTGCAACTCTGGAAATATCTGAACCGTGAAAAGGAAATTCATTTTCTTCAGCAAATGAAAGATTTTTCTGAAAATATGTACAGTGAAACTACCTCATCTAATAAAAAGCATAAGCAGTACAGACTGGTAGTCGGAGAAAATGCATTTTATTTCCTTTCAAATCTCAATTCAGCATCTTATTAGATGATTGTTTTTTTTTTTCCTAAAATATAGTATTAAAGTTGTATTGTGAATATCATGTTAGTATCGAAAATAAAATGCAGTGATTTAAATATCTGACGGAAGAAATTTTGTGAATATATTTCACTAGTAATATGAATAAAAAATTAAAGAACGTAGTGACTAATCATTATATTCATTAAATTTATGCTATTTCAGTCTTGAGTTTTACTTTTCAAAAGTAAAAACCAAAATTGGTCTGTTATTAAAACCACCGTCAATCAAAGACCAATATGCTGGTACGGAGAAAATGTGAATGGATATAGTTCGAGTACTAAGATTTATATTGTGACCAAACAAATGCCATTCGAAAATTTGCTCACTGATAACTATGGGGAATGTAATCTAATATAGCATAGTTAAGAAAGGCATTGTGTTGTTTTCCTGTCAATAAATTGTGCATGGATAATTCCAGGAAAAAAGGCAGATGAAGTGATAAAGGCTACTTAAAATATATTATCTAAACACCTCAGTTAATAAAGGTTTTGCGCTATGAGCCGAGTCGAAGACCAACGTATTGATAACGTGAAGAAAATACACTGCTATAGCTTGGTTAATAAAGTAATGGGATACTATACGTAATAAATATGTTGTATCGCTATTGATATGCATTATAAGTAGCAATTATTTAAAATATGTAAATTTAATAGCACGGTTAATAAATCCAAGTCAAAGATCAATGTAAAGATAAACTTTAAAAAAATGTAAAATTACGTACCACAGAGTTGACAAAAAACATCTTATGTAACTCACTCAAAAATTACCTTAACGATTACCGTTTGTATATGCAAACTAATAGCTATTTAAAAAACATTAATGTAGGCATAATAATTGCTATAGAAAGATGCCAGTTCTGCTTTCAGCTTTTCATTTGTTTATATTCAAAGAATTCGATACTAAGATATGTATTTTTTTCTTACAAGTGTTTTCGAGATTGGCAGAATCATAGATTTAGTGAAATATGAGTTTTAAAAATTCGAATGCTCAAAAAAAAATGTAAAAAATCATTGTGACTATCAATATTAAGTGACATTAACAATCATTGTGACTAGCAATATTAGACTTTAAACCTACACCGAATGCGTCTAACGAGAGCCAAACATTTTATGCGTATTTTTTTTAATTTCCTCACAGCGCACTCATTGAAATAAAAAAGAAGTGGAAAAGTTTCCATGCAAGGTACTTGAAGGCTGAAGTTAAAGAAACCTTTTCAAAGTTTCCCGAAAAATTTACGTCCAAAGAACCAAACTGAATAACTGAAGTTCATGTGCCTAATAATTGAAATTTTTAAGACGTACGCATGAAAAATCACCTAAACTCTCTTCATCAGCATGTTGCTTAAATGAAAAATCACACTTTTATAAGAATTCTTAAATAGTGGAATATAAATGGTAAAAAAAAAATTTTGTTTTCCATTTATTCAGAATATTACGTTCTGTTTGCGTTTTTTTAAAGAATAATAAAGTATTCTTAATTATTTTAATATTTTAAAGACAATCTTCGAGTTACAATTTATGTAATTTGTATTCTTTGAAGGAAGAGACACAAAATGTTTCTATTATATTTAATCTTAATTGTTATATATATTTATAAGTTAATCAAACTGATTCATTTTCAATCGTTTCTCCGTCATGGGTATATTCTCATATCTTATTTTATTTATGTTTTTAGATATATCTTTTTATTACCTTCTGAAAAGATATATCTAAAAACACAATAGAATTTTAAGACAACAAAATTTTTATTGATTTTTCTTCTTTTTTTTAGATTAAAATATTTATTAACGAATTATATTTGCTAACACACTTCTAAAATAGAAGTTCATAATATTACAATCAATTAAAGAAGCTACTTTATTTTAGAAAGATCCTGTAGTCTGTCAGATTCATGGAAGTATCCGGAAACAATTGAAGGAATGTAGAAACAGAAACAAGGAAACTTCCAATAGCACAGATATTGTAAATCATGGTTACTTAGTACCATTATTCGGGAATCATTTTCTTTCGTTTTAACTTTACATTCCGCCAGTTTTACCTTTATGCTTCATAAATATGACAGGCTTTTAAATTTTTATATAATTTTTTTCAGATCATTACCGTACATTCTTAGAAGTGTCCTAGGAAATGTAATCAGTTCCACACAACATAATTATATTTGAGTTTCTCTTGGACTAGTAGTAAGAACACGTTTTTTGGAGTGGGAAGACTAAGAATTGATCGGAACCATTATTTTCTGGGTAAGGGATTCAAACCCTGAACAGAAATTGTACGCTACATTTCTCCAACTGCAAGTCTATTGTTGGAGCGAATATCCCAGGAGACAAGTTGCTCTAAAGCACCTGAACAACTAGCTCTTATTGCTTTACGGAAACCTTTCCATAGAATGTATACCGTATTCACGTATGACAAGGGAGAAAAGTTGGAAAACTTCAAAGCACTTGCACTGACTAATGTGCTTATAAAAAAAGTCATGCCATCCCATTTAGCATTTTGACAGTGGTTGATGTAAAACCCAGGATATTCCCTTTTGAGAAATGTGGCGTTAGTACTAGGTCATGGTGAATCAGGAAAAAGGAAGTCTGTAGTTTACAAGTTTTTCTCCCAATGACAAGTGCATATTACCCACATTTTATGGAAATCCCCAAAATTAATGAAAAGATCAAAAGCAACATGCGACGGTTGCTTAAATATCTCACAGTGACTTCCAATGGCTTATCTATTCGTTATTTGATGTAAAAATCAAAACAATTATACTCATTTTATTTGAAGCAATTGAAATGTTTAAATATTTGACACTTCATTATCATTATCATTTGGCAGTTCATAATCATCATAACAGTGTGCATTATCATTATTGATCAGAGATATCAATCTTAAATTATTGTGTAATTAGTAAAAAAAAAATGACATAGATGTTAATAAAATAGATGACTAATAAAAGTGTGTAATCTTTCCACATATTCAAAACTTTTTATCATAATATAAGCCATTGGCTTGAATAACACCAATTTTATATCAAATAAAATATTTTCACTTCTATTTTAAGACCTTTAATCAAAAATTACAAATTGTGATCAAAAAGTAATTATGTTTAAATCGGAAATCTTGTTTCATTTAATCTTTTATTGTTGATTTTGCGGAAAATAATAATTGTTCAACTTCAAAGCTAGTTTTTGGTAAAAAAAAAAAAAAAATAGTTAACATTTTTGAGAATTACATTTAATCAATAAATATAAATAACAATTATTAAAATAATACCTATAAAGATGTAATTTGATATAGTTCAATAAATAACTCTTAGCTAAATTAAAAGTATGAGAGAAAATAAATATTTATAAAGTTATGTGTCATATAATTTATAAATTGAAGTAGAATATGGCTTACAAATATATATATGAAATATTTTTTAAATATTTTGTGTGTAATTTTTATAAATATTTTAATGAACTTACAACTGATTAAGTATAGTAACGATCAATTCTGATTAAGTATAACTGCTTAAATATATTAAGGATCAACGAAAAAATCAATTTTTGGTCTTTTTTATTTAAAAAACTGGTTATAAAAACATTTATTCTAAAAAATATTAGTAAATAGCAAATTCATTCTAAATTTACAAAATTAGTAAATTGCAGATCTTTTATACCCAATGTAGACAAAACAATTTCGAAACAAATTTATCTAATTCATATGCAAGCAATAAGTATTTAAATTTTTGAATTGAAATTTCATGGAATATTTATTTATTCCTTCAAATTTATTTCTTAATTTATGCATTTTCGTAAACATTTTAGTATGACAGATAGAAATTCTGTGAAATTGCGCTCCGTAAAAATGATTACTTTTTGAAAAATTTGCGGGAAAAAAAATCAGAATTTCCTTTTACGCATTCATATTTACTTTTTCTAAATACTGTTCTAGTAATGACAACATCACGTTTCATAAATGCGAAGTATTTTCCTTTCATCTTCGTCAGCAGAAAATGATTATAAAAAATAAGCATTACTTTTCCTTTCAGCATTTGTCAAAACATAAAATTCTTTAGAAGTGTACAAATAACAGAAAATTTTAAAATTGAAAAAATATTTCCAAGAAAACATTTTACATAAATGTTTTCGTATTTGTAAGAGAACAAAGATGTGAAAATGTATCAAAATTTCCTATATTTAGTCCAACAAAAATATATGTGAGAAAATTATTTTCAACATTAAGTATAAATTCATATTTTATGCTAACAAAGTGTTACAATTTCAATAAATTATTGGATACTAAAGAAATTCAGAGAGTATTTGAATCAAGATATTTTACCTTTTACCGGTATAAAACTCCTTAATAAAAACATACTTAAAACAAAAACGGCCAAATAATAATCAGACATTTTACTAAACTCAGATTACTTCAATTGTTGAAACAAATAGGTTCTCTTTAAGCAGAAAATATTTAACGTTTTTTTTTAATAAGCAAATAAAATATGTTTTTACAATCTCATCAAATGTTTTTATTTTTTTATTTTTTATCACTCCTTTTTTCCATTATTTAGAATCATCAAATAAGTTTTTTTTTTTAGATTTAATAATGCAAAAAGAGTTCAAAGATTAATAAACCCGGGAACATTTGCTTTAAAATAAAATTCATTTTTATAAGGAATTAAACAATCAATCTATCATACGCATCTCTACCATTAAATTATAATCTAAAATATAGAAGCAAAAAGGAAATATAAATATATTCTTATTTTACCCTAGTATTCTATTCAAAATACAAAATAATAATTTTCAACAGCAAAGCAAGTATGTATATTGTATATTTTTAATATATATATATATTGAGTTATCAATAAACGACAAGAAACCTCATATAATAAACACACTTGTAAATATTAAGAATGTCTGAAGTGTACCTCTGATGAATAGAATGTTATATTCATATTCAGTTATGTTATACTTGATAGTATCAGGCATAGTGGTCTTTGGAGAAGAAGGCGGTTGGTTCAATCTTAGCAACAAGATAAATACTCTCTGATTTTCCTCCTCAAAAATGTACTTCAATCACGATGGTTGCTTCAGTTTCCCATATCTTCTCCACAGGGTTATTAGAACATGGCCAATATTTATGTTCTCTCATAAGGCTGACCCCTTTGAATGACAAGAGATTTTACAACAGTTTCAACTGTTAAAATTTTTATCAATAAAAAAGTTAAATACAAAAAATTTCTCATATGGGCTTATTACTCGGTTACGAAGTAGAGGGCCACAAAGTTCAATTCATCCTAGATGAACAATAGAAGATGTTTTTCGCATTTCTTATTCCAGAAAACTCTCCGTTGGAAGCGCTAAGAGTTCTCTCCTTGGTGGTAGAGGCCGTCGGGTGGCTCTTTGCGAAATGTCTTTCCATTTGGGAATTACGCATTAAATGCTCTAAACAGCTTACAACAATTTTCACTTCTTACCCTCTTTATTACATGGTAGGAAATCTCCTGAGCATGCGCTCTTTGTAGTAAAATTTTCAAGTTCAATCTTAGCAACTCTTGAAATACAGGGGCCTTTTTTGGCTTATTACTTTCTACATACATACCAATCCAAGTAATTATATAGGAGCTTCATATATTCTCATCCTTGGATTGCATAAATACTTATTACTATCTACAACAAATCTTTCTTAAATTCAACTGGCGCAGCTTGTCCTTATCTGGACCTCGCGCCATAAGAACCAACCAACCAACCATCTTAAATGCAACAAGCTATAAAAACTTTTGCTGTTGCTTTCTCTTTCTAGGCTATCCAAACATGATGTTAAATTAAATGTACAAATATCAGAGGGTGAATTTATCAAAATGAGAAATAGAAACACGTATGAATGAAATAAATTATGTAATGCACGAATATGTTCGGAAGATTAATTTCCGGCAATCTCATCTAAACCACATCAAATATGTATTAGCATCGTCGAAAGTTGTTTTCAAAATAAATTGTTAAATTACGACTTTAAACTTAACTATACTATTTTAGAGGTAGTTTAAGGAAATATGCAAAAAGATTTTTACCCTACGATCTTAAGATTGTAGCCTTTTAAAATATTAAATAATTCACGAGGTTTGTTTAGAATGCTTCAGTGTGAAGCTATCATAGTTGTCCTATAATAATCACTAAAAGGAATTGGTGAAATATTCAAAAGCACGGTATAATTACGTTTTTTTTTTTTTTTTTTTTTTGTACATGGAGTAAAATACTTTGCATCCCTTGTAGCTATGTTTCTCCTACAGTTTATTAAAATGAATAATCATAAATAGAACTCTGCTTGTAATCGAGTTTCTTCTTGCTACATGCTACTTTCTATAACACAGAGTATTAAATAAAATACCTATTTTGTTAAATGTTGTTGTCCTTGCTTGATCATTAATTTAGCATGGAATATATACATTTGTTGTTGTTATCAGAATGCTTCACTCTTAAAAATTCTCAAATGTACCCTTATAAAATATGTATACGTATAAAATGTAAAAAAAAAAAACTTAAAGCATAAATCTTAGAGCATTAATATATTTGAATATGAAAGAAAAAATTTTTCCTCTTATCTGATATATGTACTAAAACTTAAAAATTAATTTTGGTCTTTCTATATATTATCACATCAAATACAAACTAAGCTGAACTTTATTCAGACATTTTCCTAACTTAATTACATCTCAACTTCGATATCTCATTCAAATATTCGGAAACTAATTATTACTTTTCCACATATCGTCATAAAATAAACAATAGTGAAAATTTTTAGTCAGTTTTAATGTTAAAATGCCCGTGTCACTAGTTTTAAATGCCTGTGTCACATAAAAGATATTTTATTCCAAATATTTTTCTCTTTAAAAGAGAGAGGGAAGAATTTTGCTTACTAAATCCAGATCTTAGACAAATGCATCAAAAACAGAGATACTAAAGTCTAAAGTTTATTTATGATAGTATCTACAGAACATGTAAAAAATCAGCAGTAATTATCTATTTCTACTCACGATGAACATTTGAAAGTCACACGCATATATATATATATATATATATATATATATATATATATATATATATATATATATATATATATATATATGAGAGTTATTTTCTTCGTTTTACTTAGCTGAGTGAGATCTACGTAAGCTAATCTTTCTCTTAGTGTGGGGGGGGGGGAATTATTATTCAGACTCTCTAAAGATGTATTCAATTTCACTTGATTTAATGAACCATTAAAAATAACTTGTAAAAGCAGGAATGCCCCGATCGAAATTTTAGCTGCTCTTTGCCGAGTAATAAAATGAAAATTAGATGTAATCTCGGTTAAATATTAATCATGCAGTTAGTTAGGTCTTCAAACGAGGGATGCCGGGGGGTAATAATTTATTTGATGACTTAACTTTCCTTATGAGTTAAGTACTTCGGGGATATCTTAACCTGAGAGTTAAGCCCTCGAAGTTCTCCATTTTAATTAGAAATTGACGCTTGGTTGATTTCGATATTATGAAACGGAATCTAGCTTTCCTGATACATAACTGCCAGAGATATTATTATTGTAGAACAATGCCATTTATAGAGCAGCAACGAAAGCAATTTATTAAAATTTGCCATCGTCCAGGAATGTTTGTTGATACTCGAGAAGTTGAAATAGTGTGTATTTAATTTTGGAGAGATCGTTATCATTTCATACTAACTTCTCAATCTCCTGACTTAAATAGGCGTAGCTGTGCGGGGATTCTAATCATTATTTAAGAAAACGGGAGAGGTGTTATTTTAAAAGTTTTAAGTAAATAAATCGAATGTTTTAAAATCGGCTCCTTAAAATTATATTTTCAGCTGTCATAATTTTAAGGAACAATAATTTTCTCTGTCGAATGTAAAAATTGAACAAAATAAATAAAATATATTCTCTTACTTAAAAAAAAAAACAATCAAATTTCATTAGTTCCATCAAAATTTCCCTTTTATAATATTCAGTAGTTGATAATTATATAGGACAATTATTTTACCTTCAATAATCAACATTACCTTCGAGGAGTAATGTATTAGATCTTATTGCAGCCAAGAGCAAAGCACAAAAACAAGAAAAATATTTCCTCTTACTTTAGAAACAAATCGGGGAGAGTTAGTATAATTTATATATAAGTCCTATAAAAATGTACACTAGATATTATTGAGTTTTATATTATTCAAGACAAATTTCTAAGTAAATATTGAGAATCAGCGTTTTATAAAATAAATCAAAAATATTTTAAGTCATATTTTTATAAAGATTTTTTCTTTAAATCATTAGAATTTTGCTTAAAAATTATAATAGAGATTATAAAATATAACAAATATAAATTAATAAAATATATCAATACCAGCTATGAAAATATTTTATTCTTAATTAAATTTAACGATTCCTCTTTTAAATTACAATTTTTGATATTATGTATCATCAAACTGACATTTAAATTTTCTTAATATTTGACTGTAATTTTAAAATTGTGCAGAAGATAATATTAATAACAGATTTTAGAGAGTAAGATAATATACATTTCATAATATATATATTGAGCAAAAAATCAACTGCATACTAATAACTTCCCTGATATCGCAATAATTTCTTAAAAATGGACATTCTTTAGAATAATTCTCTTATACTGTTTTTACTCGAAAGATTTTTTATTTCGAATTACTCTTAAAATATTGATCTCTTTATATTTTTCCATTGATTAAGTGATAAAATAAAAAGAGTAAATATTTATTACTAGATTTTTACTTCGATTCTTTGAAAATTAATCTTTACGAAATCAAATAATAGTCATTTTGTGTAAAACAACTTTATTTCACTCTGAAAAATTTGACATGGCTTCTAATGCACAAAATGTATGATTGGATGATTATTTTAATCATTTATATAGCATTGCTAACTATAAATTATGTGTAAATCAAAAATTTTAAAAAATATTATTTGAAAAATGGGTTTTTAATGTGAACACTTCGTCAATATATCATAACATTTTGCAGCAGTATTTATACATAAATAACCAATATTTCAAAAGCATTATTGTGCGTTTTGCAACAGTCTTGTTCTTAATATACGCCACATTTTGTGCTTGCCTACTAGATTTCGTTAAAAGCGACAATACTAATACTGAATTTTGATGGCAGAAAAGTACAAATTTACTTAAAAAATAAATATGAAATTAATCGAAAATAAAAAGATAAAGTAATATTGTAATTGTAACCATTTGTTAAATATTTTGAAATTTATTAAAGTTTTTAACTGCAATAAATTTGAAAAGTTAGAATCAAGGAACGAAGTTTCAATAACACGAGTAAATTAATGTCTTATTTTGTTTAAGAAATTGCACAGGTATTTATGTGATAAAACAGTTCTTTGAGTAATAACGAAATGCGATTATAATTCAGTTACGAAAGGAATTTAACACAATAATGCAGTAATAAAAGAAATTTCATTGATACAATCTACATTATATGTCAATATCTGATTTTTTTTTTAGTTTAGCATTTGCACATGTACTCTAAAGTAAAAAAAAAAAACTTGTATTTTTAAATAAAATGCATGTATTTCTAAATAAAAAAAAAATCTTCAGATAAAAATTTAAAAAGTTAAACGTTGTGCTTCATTACAGGAATAGTGATCAATTTTATTTTAGAAGACGAATTGGAGACAAACATGATACACATGTGTTATTTAATTGACAAGGAATTAGTATATTCCGTGGTAATAACTCAAACTCACAGGTGGTTCTAAAAATATATTGAAATTTATTGTACTTTTGAAAGGATACAATGGACATTTTTGATAGACAAAGCATACTAGATACTGGCAAAGCACACTGGATAGTTCTTTAACATCTGAAGATTATTGTAATAAGGCATTTTATAATTTCACATTAATTTTGATTTTCGGGATGTATTTTCATTAACAGTGGACCGCATTCATTTAAAACAGGGGATACTCAGAAAAGTTTCAAGCATTACGTGGAACATACGTTCATGCGTGAGGCAACATTCATTTTCTGTTATTCAATAGGAGTTAGAATCGAACCTGGAACTTTCCATTCCGAAACGCGCACTTCTCCTTATAGATTAACCACCACTTTAATTATCTGCTGCTGTCCGGAGAAACGTTGCTCGCAGTATTCCACTGATTACAGTGCGCAATCGATCACATCCTAGGCTGTGTAATTACCTTACATCTCAGAAGCAAAGCTTTTTGGAAAACTTTCAAATCACTCAATAACTGCTATTAAAATGAAATTTAAGACAGTAACAAAAAATTATTGTCAAAAAATTTAAAAAATATATGTTGTAGATTACACAATGTTATCTGCAAATTAAATTGAAATTATGTATACCTAAATTAATTAAAATTTACTAACAATTAAATAAACATAAATTTAAAAAATTTCAAGAATGAAGCGAAAAAACATATTTAAAGCATGACAAATGAACGCGTCTTTTATCATTGTCTACAAAAATTAATGTTAAATGCCAAAGAGAGAGAAATAAGATGGGGAATTAGCAATGAAATATTTAAATAAAATGTGCTGTAAGCTGAAAAGTATGGAATATTCCTTTGTAATGAACTTCTATACTGTTGAGCTTTTGCAGTCTTGTTTATAACAATAATATTTTTAATGAGTCTTTTCAATTTTAGATTAAAAAGCGTTTATAATTTTCCTCATACATTAATCTCAGTAACAATAGTAAATATTAGCTTGAGAACTTTATAAATTGTAAACATGTAGAGGAAAAATTAGAACTTAGATAAATTTTTAAAAAAGTATTATATTAGGCTTATTTAAAAAGGCCTTAAACTTTTAAAATAAACTTAACATAATTATATGAGAATTAAATTGTGTGAACTAGAAGCAACTCGAATTTTACTCATAAAAGATTGCTGGCGCCATCTATGAATGGAGTTCCCAAACCACTTGATGTTTTAATATTCCTAGAAATTTTTGAATCCATACATTTGGTTTGATTTTGCCATGTTAACTGGGGATCACATACACAATAACAATGAATGTGTTAAAGTACATATAGTTCCTTGATTTGTATTTCTAATCAATAAAATACTGAAAATATTTATTTAAAAAAAACTGTATTACATTTTCAGTTGTAAAGAAATAATTACATTTCTGAAATGAAAATAAATATGGTTATATTTTAGCTAAGAATTTTAATCTCCAATTCTTAATTGAAAATAAAATTAATATTTTTTAAACTTATTTATGAAGTTTTTCGCTTTTTTCAAATATATAACTTTGCGAAAAAGCATTAATATTTTTTTTATAATAATCCAAATTCCACAATTACATTCTATTTACCAGAATAGCTAATATAATTTAATGAATGAAACAATTTTTACTATATGGTTTTCTGATAATTAAAAGCAATCATGCATTTTAATCCCCAGATGAAATTAGGAAAAAATTTTTATAATTTATAAAAGTAATATTTTGAATTGTAAGTTGTTTATTTCAAATACATGTGAGCAAGTTAATATATATATATATATATATATATATATATATATATATATATATATATATATATATATATATATATATATATATATATATATATATATATATATATATATATGTATGTATGTATTTATGTATGTAAACGGAGTCACAACCGCTGTCAATTAATTAAAAATAAAACATTACATTTTGAATATACAACAGCACTTTTCCCGTTTTGTCCAAATTAATGATGCAATCCAGAGGATTTAATTCCTTTCAATCTTTTCAGAAACCGTCCTTAATTGTTACTCAATGCATCAGTCCAATTGGCTTCTCACAGTTTTCTATTTCACGCAAATTCTTAATGTTTTATTAACGACTTTATAACCTCATATTACAGATATGAAATTTCTTTAAATGTTGAATTTAGTAACATTAATTTCGTCCTAACGTGCAGATTAGAGTAAAAAAAGGTGGAAATTAGCGAGTAATATAAAGAATAAATAAATCTCTAGATTCCGAATTTCCTATTCATAAATGATTTTGAAAATTTAATTTCCATTCTTTAGATATTAACTTCGCTTTTCATGAAAAAGTATTTAAGATGGTTGAATTAGAATTAAATACATTTCTCTTTTAATGTGTTTACCTATTCAGTACATTGATTCATTTTTCTATACAAAATTATGTGGTCTTTTCCCTATTTAAAACATCTGAAAAAGTATTTGGGGTAACGATTTAGACTTTTAATTTGAAAAACATGTTTAATTATAACAGCTGTTTAATTATTAAATTTCCTTTCTCTTTGTTTCTGCTTAATAACACTTTCTGAAATAGATTTAATTTCACATTTTCGCTCTATCCGTCATTTCTTAAAGAGAGCTGTGTGTATTTAAATTATATTCCCTTTAATATTTCTAGTAAAATATTTTTTTCTTTATATTTTCAAAACTCCTTATTATTAATTCCTTAATTATTAATTTTTTGTTGTATTTTAAAACAACAAAAAATTATTAATTAAGGACACTCAAATAATTTTTTTTCATTTTCTATGTTAACGAAATTAGAACTAAATTTAACTGAAGTTTCAATAATTGGTTATATTAACTAGATGTACCGGGTGATTATAACTAAAGTCCCGACTTTAAAAATCGATAGTTTTAAAACTACTGGTCAGAATGACTTGATATTTTAGCAGAATAATCGTAAGGCAATAAAATTTTATTTGGCGAAGGAAAAAAATAGTTCTAAAATGTGCCGATAGATGGCATTCGTTTACATTGTCTAGATATATGCAAATTACTAATACGTGACATGCGCACATGAGACTTAGCTGCCATAAAAATGCAGAGCTCCAGCTCTTTGCCTAAATGCTTCATCATGACTCTGACTATGAAGGATCGCGCTCTGCTCTTGAAGTTTTTTTATAAGAACGATGACTGTGCACTTACAGCTATTAGGAAGTTTCGGACATTAAAATCCATTAAATGGGGTCCAATAACCGCAAAAGGTCTGCGAAAACTGATTGCTAAATTCGAAGAGACCGGTTCATTTGACGTTAAACGGGGTAGCGGAAGAAAACCAGTTTCGGCTGCGGCAGTGGAAGATGTGGCTACAGCATTACAAGAACAGACTAACAGTGATGTTGGAATCAGCAGTGCACGGGGAATTGGCCGAATGCTGGATATGCCGAACAGCACGGTGCGTAAAATCCTACGGAAGATCTTGCTCTGTTATCCGTATAAGATAACTCATGTGCAGGAGTTGCTACCGGCTGACCTGGAAGCACGTCAATCTTTTGAACTGCAATTTCTTGCCCGGATGGAAGTGGACAACGGATGGCCATGGAACATTCTGTGGTCTGACGAAGCTCACTTTCATTTGCAAGGTTCTGTAAATACGCAAAATTGCAGGATATGGGTGACCGAGAATCCATCCCAGCTACAGCCATTACCTCTTCAGTCTGAAAAGGTTACTGTGTGGTGCGGAATAACGGCAGCATTTATCGTTGGCTCGTTTTTCTTCGAGGAGATCACACCTGCGGGTCCCGTTACCTGCACCGTTACTGGCAAACGGTATGAAACACTTTTGCGTAACCATGTCCTTCAGGCTTAGCGTCAGTGCGTGGATCGCACAATATTCATGCAAGATGGCGCTCCTCCGCAAATTGCTACTCCTGTGAAGCAGCTACTGAGTGCTAATTTCGGAGATGACAAGATCATAAGCTGTCATTTTCCAACAACGTGGCCGCCACGTTCCCCCGACTTAAACCCGTGTGATTTCTGGCTTTGGGGGTACCTGAAGAATGTTGTTTAAAGCGGGAGTTTTCAGAATCTAGCCGACTTGAAGGCAAGCATCACACACCACATCTATTGCAACAGTACAGATACCCTCCGATCTGTTGTGGGGCATGCCGTTTTGCGCTTCCAATTAGTAGCGGAACAAGGCGGAGGGCACATCGAACATCTTATGCTTTAATCATCAGCAAGCTGTTGATTCCATGAAGCTCTTTTTTTTTTCATAATCGCTGTTGTCGCTGCATTCTTGTCTTTTCGCTAATAAATCTTTAGTAAATCCCTGAACTCTAATTTTTTTCTTTTGGCTAACAACATTTCCGTGTTTAACGAATACATTTTTGGACTTTCCTCCTGATATTACCCGGACAGCGCCATCTATAGGCACGTTTTGGAACTTTTTTTGCCAAACAAAATTTTATTGCCTTACGATTGTCCTGCTAAAATATCAAGTCAATCTGACTAGTAGTTTTAAAATTATCGATTTTTAAAATCGGGAGTTTAATCATAATCACCCGGTATATTGAATTCATAATAGCGGCGATACGAGCTCTAATATCAGGTATAGGTTGAATAAAAACAAAATTATTATAGAATAAAATGCTGGATAGAGTTTAAAATTATGAAATTAGAAAATTTTCTTAAAAATTAATAAAAACTTAATAAATTATTAAAAATGTCATTTTTTTAATTATAAAAATATATTCCATGGTTTTTATTTAAGTTTTCACGTTTATGATTACACATTTGATATCAATAAAAAATACTGAGTCTTTGTTATATGCAGACGATCTTGTTATTTGGACTACGGAATCTGACATCCTTATGATGGAGAAAACGTTGAATTTGGCATTGGAGGCCTGGACTCTGAACAATGAATTTAGTGTTAACCCGGAAAAAACAAATTTCGAACTTTTCACCCTTAGTACTTAAGAAGTTTAATGTCGACTTGGTGTATAAAAATAGTGTTTTAAGTCAGACTGATTGTGCTACATACCTTGACATAACTCTTAATACCAGACTAACCTGGAACGAGTACATCAACCAAGTGGTAAATAAAGTGACAGACCGCCTTAGACTATTGAAACGTCTTGCGGGTATAAAGTGGAGTTCTACTCAAAGTGTTCTTACTTCCACATATATTTCTTATATTAAACCAATTTTGGAGTATGGTTCGAAAGTCCTCATTACTGCCTCTGACAGCGCATTGTCAAGACTCGACTTGGTTCAAAATAGGGCACTGAAACTTATCACTGATGCTGCGGTCACTGATGCTGCTGAAGAAAACGTCGACCCCTATTCCTGCTATGCAGCTACAGACAGAAATTTATAATTTAACTAACAGGCGAATTGGTGCTGCCCCTTCTCTTGGTGGAAGATTGTTGAGAAAGGAGCATTTCTGGCCTGACTACGTTCTTTCTCATACTAGACTTGAATCTCAACATTCTTTTCTTTTTGAATGTCGGTGACTCGCTGAGACCTTTGAGTTCCACAACTCTAGATCTTACATCTATAAACCGCCTATTTTTTCCGGCCTCTTGAGATATGCCACTGCTAGATGTGACTTGATACGGCCTGTCAGGAACTCGGATCTCCATCAGTCTGAACTACATTCCATTTCTTTGGCCACTATACGAGACAGATACTCTGGTCAAGACTGGTTACAAGTTTTTACTGACGGTTCGGATAATCTTTCAAATGGTCGAGCGGGTGCCGGGGCTTGCTCCAAGTATTTCAGCCTTCGGGAGCATCTTGACACGTGGGGTGACAATTTTGATGGTGAAGTTTTTGCCATTGTTATGGCTATTAAAGGTATTGCCGATTCAACGGAACAAAAAATTTTTATCTTTGTTGATTCTCAAGCTGCGATTAATGCCATCTCTGAGTATGATTTATTCCCCTCAGAGCTTGAGTTTGAGTGTAAATTACGCATTGACTCACTTCTCTGTTCTGGTAGAGAGGCTGTCCTCCAGTGGATCCCTGGTCATTGTGGATTATGCGGAAATGAACGGGCTGACATCTTGGCTAAAGAGGCATCTGCTTTACATCCACCTTCCCATCCAGTTCCTCTCCGACATGTAAGAAGACTTCTTGCTAGCAAAATCAGTCATCGAACAATTTCTTCTCTTAGGAACTCAGCTGATGGGAAATCTTAAGCTTGCCTTCTTGATGACCAGCGGCGCTCTCGTCTTTCTCTCCTTCCCAGGGAGGAGGGAATTGCTTGTTTTAGAATTATTACTGGTCATGACTATTTGCAGGCACATTTGTGTAAGATTAACCTGACCAGTTCACCTATTTGTGTGCTCTGGGACACCTCACCTGTAACTGGGGAGCATCTCTTTAGTTGCTCCTTTCTTCTGGCTGTTGTTCTAGTGATGACTATCTGGCCTTTTCGCTTTGTAAAGCTGCTTTAGTGTTGTACTCGTATGCAAGACGTCTTATGTCTGAGAGGACGTTGGCGGGTGTAATTTAAAAAAAAAATGCATTATAAGGCTCATTTTATATTCTTTCGTTTTCTACTTATGGTACACATATTTGGGGTTACGAAATGCATTAAATTTAATATTTGGCATTTCTACTCTATATATATACACTAAAAATTTGTATATAATACAAGAAAATATTTTAGAAATTTTCTAAAAGATTTTATATTTTTGAAAAGTTTGTTAAGTATTTTGATATGCGTACACACCACAACATTTTAGGTAAAATTCTGATGAGCAAGTTAAATTTTAATTCAGAGATAGTCATAATTAAATCCTGAAAATAAAATACTGAACTTTTTAGCAAAATTTCAAGACTTATACTTTTTAAATATTAAGGTTGAATTTTTAACAAAACTTTTTATATTTCAATTAAGAAATTTCCTAATATTTTGGCAATATTTATATTTCTTAGAATATACATTTTTTCAAATGAAATAATTTACTTCAAGTAGAAAAGAAAATAAATCAATAAAAATATTAATTGATTCTTTATGTAAAAAAGTTTGATTTGAATTAGATCAGGTTATCAGTATGCTTCACGTTACCCATTTTTACTCATTGTAACCACTGAACACCACCAACATCCTCGTACATTCGAGCCAGAGTGCAAATAACATGGTCGATACCTGAGTTGGCACATGGCTCTCTATGTCATCTCCTGTAGGTCCCGGTCTAATGAGCCCACGAGAGTAAAATACAATGACCGTTAAGCCATGGACAAACAAAGCATGCCATGTCACTGGCCCTACTGAGATTTTAGGGTGCAGAAAACATTTTAACACCATCGTCTTTGGTTGGCTAAATTAGATTTTGAACATTTACAGAATTTCAGAAATTTCCCACTAAATTATTGCGTCCCCTACAGTTTTAATATTGCAATAATTCACTGCCTGCCTACTGCAAAACACAATCAACGAACACATAATTTTAAAATATGGTTGAATATAACTTTGATTCGAATCTCATTTTCTTGATGATTTAATAATTTCTTTTATTTTGATTTAATTCCTCATGTGAATAATTTTATATGAATCTAATTATTTTTCTCGAATTTCAATCATAATTGTAAATTATAGAATAGGGGTTCTATAATTTCCACCAGGCATTAGTGAAGGTCGTGATATTCTAAGATTAACAAACGTTCTTAAGTACACTAATTTTCAGTTGGGTCAAGTATCGTTCTGCTGACATTCATATCTAGAACGAGACCTTTCTTTACCAACCTACAATCTCCAAAAAATCTTTATAAAGTAAAAGTATTCCATCAAAAACAGAATTTTAGGATTTAGTTAGCTATCATTCTATTTGCCCTTTCAATATATACATATATTTCTCATTTTTCAAATTTCATTCAATGTTTTTTTTTCCCCACACATTTATATTCTTTAAGCCTCAAAGCTCCATCCTCGATTTTTTTTTAAACTTTACACTCTATAGAAATTTTTTTCCTGTATTATTTTTCGGTTTCTCAAAAAAATATTTGCAAGTGTAAAAAATCTTAATTAAAACTTTTTCTCATCTCAAGAACAACAAAAATGCTCTTTTGCATAAGACTTTTCATTCTTCCCTTCTATGCTTTATTAGAAATTTAGAGAATCTCTAAAAGAAGTTGGTCAAGAAATAGACAAATGATTTCTGAAATAAGCTCGTTCCAATGAAAGTTTTAATTTCCCCTTTACAATTTATTGCAAAACTCTTCCAAAAAATGTCGAAAACTTTTTTTCCATAAGAGAGAGGTTTAATTATATTTATTTTACAATAAAAATAAAATACCTCACATACAGCTTTTAATCTTTTCAAGAAATGTTTTTAATCTTTTGCAAAAAATTTCTCAAGTAAAGAGATAAAAGTTCATGGCAAAAATAATTATATGCATTACTTAGTTATTCTTTTATTTTTAATATTAAACTGAATTAATAAAAATTACTTTAAAAAAGATTGGCACTATCATTATACATTCGTTTTAATCTATTTCAAATTCAACATTATTTTTAGTCTTATCGATGTAAATATAAGCATTTTGTGTGTGTGTGTGTGTGTGTGTGTGTGTGTGTGTGTGTGTGTGTGTGTGTGTGTGTGTGTGTGTGTGTGTGTGTGTGTGTGTGTGTGTGTGTGTGTGTGTGCGTGTACACCTTCTAACCACGGGCGTCAGCATATCCTTGACGTCCACACTTTGATTTTGCTTTTTTGTGCAGAGAAATTGCATAATTTTAGCTCGAATTTGATTATTTGTTGGAATTTAAGAAATCTCAAGATTTGAGTTTGCTTATTTTAAATCCCCAAATTATATATTTTTATTTTTTAACTATATCAGTTTTGTTGACATTTAAAAGGGTCCCCAGTTTACACCTTGTGCATTAAACTTGTGTATGTGTGTATCAAAAGTGTGTATCTTGTAAAATGTGACGTATTCGGTGGTTCAGTAAAATCCGCGTTGTGAGTGTGTCCTCAGATAACAGAAAAAATGTGTGTATGTCAAGCCAGTTTCTAATAATATCGTTCATTGTGATAACTTCATAAAAACTCTTATATTTGGTTCTTTGGTACATCAGTTGATAAGTATAATTATTATTATGTTTTAAAAAAATTAAGTAAATTAAAAATGTAAGTAAACTTAATCACCTAAAATTTTAGCTTATTTTTTTAAAGAATAGCCAACCTTTTGAGAATTAAAGGAACTTCTTTAAAAAATAGTTAAACTTAATTTACTGTCTACTTATTTATATTTTTTCATACATTATAAATTTAATTTTATTAAATGCAAAAAATATAAATATTAATTATATTTTTTTTACTTATAAGTATTGAAAATTTTCTTATTTAAAGAATTTTCTTCATTTGAAAAAAGTCCCAAATGATATAAGAAGCATAGTTTTAATTTTGCTTTATTAGATATACATTTTTTTAATTTACAGTTTAAAATTAACCACTGTGTTATGTTTTATTCTAATTACATTTTTAAAAATAAAATATAAATATACTTATATTTTCCTGCATTTTCATTAACATTTATTTATCTATCTATAAATAAATCATTAAAAAATTTAAAATTAATGTTAAATTAAAAATTTGAAAAAAGTTTTCAATTATATTTGTTCAGAAATCAAAATTTTCAACATATAATATCATTACGTTACATTCTTATTATAAAATCTTATCAAAGGATTTTACTGTCTACTTATTAATAGATTTATATAAATAAATAGATTTTACTGTCTACTTATTAATAGATTTATATAAGTAAATAGATTTTACTGTCTACTTATTAATATTAATAAATATATAAGTATAAAAATTATTTTTTAATTAATACATTAAAATTTCTTACCTCAAAATAGATCATATACATACCAGAAATCAAGGACATCACAAACACACAGGCAATGGAAGGCATCACATACACACAGACGATCGAGATCCTCATTAGAAAGTAGAAACACTAAATAAGAAATTTAATTTAACTGAAACTTCATTTAATTAATTTCATTTGAATAAATAAATAATTGAATATTTTTTTGTGTTGAAGATCTTATACATTCAATGGATTGTTTACTTTTATGTACACAATCGGTAAATACAGTAAATTTATTCTTATCGAAATCTTCAAGGAAGAAATAATTATCTTGATATACATGTGCGGTACACAGTAATTTGGATGCCATTTGGAATTGTTATTACACACTATTTTAATTTTATTACTATTAAATCAATTAATCCATTTTTTCTTACATTTTTTACTGAGAAGTCATTGTTTAATTTAAATTAGAATATTTAAATATAGATACCCAAATGTTCATTTTCAACAATGGCACTTTTTTTTAATTTATTTTTATAATATCCATATTTCAAAATTTATTTCATTTTACAACAGTTTTCTTTTAATTCTTCTAAGCAACAAGATTATTTTTGTTAATCATATTATTTTGATCATTTGATTCAAATTTTCATCGTTTAATTTCCATGATTTAATTTCGAAACCATATTCATCAGTTATAGTGAAGAAAATATATTTTATTTCTGGGAGTATACGGACTTTCCCATATCTCTTTTACTATTTAAGATAATTTTCGTTACAAAAACACAAAATTAACGATAAATAATTGTTCGTAAATACGATAAAAATTTTCCATATTCGATCAATTCAAAATTTTTTACGACAATGAAATTCTCAGCTTTTGTATATTTTAACTCTCTGCGGGGGACAAAAAGAGATTCTCTATGTCTTGATCACTTCCTTCACGTGATCACTGAGGAAGCAGTGTCAAAGACCCTTCCAAAACCGCAAGAAAATCTTATAAGAGCAGTTTCATGAGGGTTTGCTTTTAAGCAGAATCAAAAGAACGTCTTTTTATATTTAGTTTGCATTAAATATATAAAAAGAAATTTAAATAAATATTCAAATATAATTGTTTAGAAAATTTTGTACAGATCGCAAAGTCCAAAATTATGAAATTATTTTCAGTATTTATTTTTCTCTTTAATTTCCGTTTATATGTTTTCGTTTAGTAATGAAAGCATAATGAAATACCTATAAATTTTAAGTATTTAGTAAAAAACAATAAAACATAATTAAAAACAATAAACAATTAAAATTACAAATAGAAACAGTAAACATTGAAAGTATGATAAAATAACATGTTCTCTAACATTAATATAAGTACATTTTATTTATAAGTTTGAAAGAGAATTACCTTTCATTATTACATTTCATTATAATAAATTAATCTTCATTATAAGGTTCTAAAGAGGACAGAAAAAATTTGTTTGATTCAGTTTGAAATGATAATTTTTTAATTCCTTAGTGTGTATTTAAAATCATAAAGTAAGTTGTAAAAAAATTAAAATATAGTCGAAAAATAAATTTTGAGAGCTAAGCAATATTTTGAATGTACTATTATATTTAGCCTTTAATACAATATGTTTTAGTTTTTCAATCAACACAGATTTTACCTAAATTGTTAAAAAGATGATTCAATAATAAAAGTAAAATAAGCTCTTTAATTGACAAGGAAAAGTGGTTATCATTGACATCATTAAAATTATTTAAGAAAAGAAATGAAAGACACTATATAAAAAAATTATCGTTTATTAAAAAACTGTAAGAGATTTCTCTAACAATAATACACACAATAATTTGATGCCATTCTATAATACAGTATGAATTAAGTATTCTGGTACTAAATTTGAAACAATATATTAGTTTTCTTCTGTAAAATAAATACATATTATTCATGCAATATAAATAAGGCAATTCAAATTACATAAACAAAGCAATTCAACTATTTTTATACCTTTGAATTGAATGGGAATAAAGTTTAAGTTGAGCTACAGTTAAAACTGAGAACTTAATGCAAATAAGATTGTATCTCAATGTTTGTATTCATTATTATATTTATTCTGTCGGCTAACACAAGCTTCTTACGAACTTAAGAAATAATTATTTTTAAAAATTATATAATATGAAAATTTAAAGATATTTTTCCTTAATATTGTAAAATATATCCACTACCCAAAATCTGATTAAAAATCATTCAGAAGTTGCAGTTTACATTTTTTAACACAAGTTCTAATTTTCAAAACAGAAAAAAGTGAACTTGTGAACAAGAAGAATTTAAATTAAATGAATACGAGAATCATAGAAATAATAACTATATTGCAATAACATTGGTAATTTAATTTCATATCAATAGAGAAAAAATTTAAAAATTACAATTCTATGAAAAGTATGCTAACTTCATGGCTTTTGGCATGAATCAACAACGTATTTTCCAGTCGTAAATTGGAAAAACGCAGTTTTTAATATTTTTGTTAAAAATGCAAATATTGAAGAAAATCCATCAAATTGTATTAGTTAATTATTATGCATACACATGTATATAAATAAAAGCAATAACATAAAGAATGAAGCATAGCCGCCACTTTCACAAGTTTTCACCTCGTTTTAGGGAAATTATATATTTGAATCTATATTAAAACATTTTACAAAAATTGATTCCCTCAAAAAATTATCTTAGCAACTACGGTGATTCCTATTTCTTTTACAAATGCTAAAGTTCTAGCTAGTAGAGTAAGACACCAGAGTTTAAGTGAATCTTGGATTCGTTATGTGTCTTCAATTACCTCATTGTCATAAAGAAAACTGTTGTGGGGGTAAAGAGAAAACAGGCAATAATCATTTATCAGAATTATTTCATTCCTGTTTTAAAAACTGCTTCTGCTGAAAAATTCCACAGTAGTAGATATTGTGAACGTTATTTGAGAAACATTCGCAAGTGTGTCCACCTCTGATTCTTTTTTAAGCTCATTTTGATCCATTTTTTAAGGACTAAAAGAGTCCTAAGCAGATATCTCTAAGATTCACTGAGTGACATAATCTTACTACAATTTTGAGTTCAGATTGTCAGAATTGAAAGCAGCCATATGTTAGGCAAACGACACCAGCTCAGAAGCTGAATTAATCTCTTATCAAATGCTCCGTCACTTACATCAAGATTCCATATTAAACACTGTTGTTTTTTAATATAAAATCTGGGTGGATCACGCTAATCCTGAACTATGGAGGGATTTGATAGTGATTCCAATTTTGAAGATTGGAAAAACGATTCATCTGATTCTCTGAGTTATAGTCCAATAGATTTTGAAAGTTGGTTGTGCACAGCCTTCTTGCGTATGTATGGAACATGCTAGACTCATTCAAGTTTTAGAAAAGAATTAGTGCATCCCTGCTCACCAAAGTGACTTTCATAAGAAATGATTTACTGTCGATTATATCATTGATTTGGAATCCCAAATTCGAAATGCTTTCATTACGAAAAACCATCTGCAGCAATCTTTTTTGACATAGATTAAGCCTACGACAATAAATGGCAATAAGGGGTTCTTGGTACTATACATAATTTTGGCTTCCGAGTTAATTTTTCACTATTTATGCGAAATTTCCTTTCCTTCCATGTTTTAAAAGACTGTATAGAAGATTCATTCTCCTATACTTTAACCAAGCTCAAGGCAGTGTTTTAAGAATAACCATTTTTAATCTTTTCATCAACAGTATCCTTCAACAATTATCTTCTGTTCACTATAGTTTAGATGTTGACGACTTGCAAATTTCTTGTCATATAATATGAATTTCTTAGATCAAATATGAATTTAAGTGAGATACAATTGAGTAAGCCAGTGATTCTCAACCTGTGAGGCGCGTCCCCCTATGGGAGCGCGAACATATCCAAGAAAAAATGTTATTCAAAAAAATTGTTTAAGTAACTGAAAGGAAAGAACGCAACACATACATACAAAACAAAATACATTTTGACATATTTAATAATTAACTTATTAAATTAAAACAACTTACTAAATTAAAAACAAATTTAATAATTATTAGTGACTTCCTTGGACCTGTCTTCCAGAGTAAAGATCCCCTCAGGGGGTTTACCTTCTTTAGGTAAACACGAGTGTCACAATCCCGAGGTACCCTAGTGATCTTTCCTCTACTTTATTTTCTTCTCTCCTCTAATCTTCTGCTTTTCTTCTTTTCTCCCTCATTGTGGTTGCCTCGTAAGAGGTTGAGGGCTCCACTTGAGTAGCTTTCGCCGCTCTGTTGCCATAGCTACTCTTGAGGACTAAATCACCCACGTGTTTGCCGTGCGTGGATACCCGTGTCCCTGGAAAGGAGGATCCTGGTAATTGAGGCCTCCTGAGACCAACACATTGCTTTGGCCTCTGCTTCAGGTAAACGGGAGGTGTGTTGTGGTCCTCAGCACATCAATCGGCTTTATGGATCAAGCGATCGGTACATCTACTGGGTGACTCGTTAAGGGTGGAGGCCACTTCAGGGATGTACTGTGAGCGTATAGGACCTGGCTAGCACTGGTGCAGCTGGTCTGCATCCCCTTGTTGGACTCGGTGGTGGGTGGTGCGGTCAGGTCCCGAATTTTTATATTTTTAATATGGAGAACAAAAATTTCACTTTTCTCCCACGGGAGCAACAATTGGAAAGCTTAAAACCAAAGTTTTTTGTGATAAAAAGGAAAGAGGGCAATTTTACTACTGTGTCTCCTTTCCTTATTGAAAAGGGAATATCGGGAATTGTTGGGGAGGTCAAAAATGTTCAAAAGATGCGCTCGGGTGACTTGCTTGTAGAGGCTGCATCCGACTCTCAAGCAGCTATTCTGGCCAGTATGAAATCTTTGTCAAACTAGAAGTGACTGTCTCGCCTCATGGTAACCTTAATTTCTCATGTGGTGTCATCTCAGCAAGGGATTTGTTATACTCGCCTACGGAGGAGATTCTGGATAATTTACAGAATCAGAAGGTCTGTGGCGTAAGACGCATTACAGTCAGACGGGATGGCAAAGTTATTCACACTAAGCACCTAGTTCTGACTTTTGCGACCCCAGAACTTCTGCAGTATATAAAGGCTGCGTATATGAATTTGGCCTTATATATCAGGCCTTATATACCAAATCCTTTACGATATTTCCAATGTCAGCGCTTTGGACACTCGAAGAACGCCTGCAGAGGCAAACTCACCTGCGCTCGTTGTGCAGTAGTTGGCCACGATAGCTCGAACTGCACGGCAAAGGAGGCATGTGTCATCTGTCATGGTGACCATCCATCCCATTCTCGAAGTTGTCCTCAGTATGTACTGGAAAAAGAGATCGCCACAATTAGGGTTAATCAAAAATGTTCGTATCCTGAGGCTAGACGATTGGTTACTTCCCGCACTCCCCAGATTGGAGTCAGTTATGCCACAGCTGCCAGAAAAGTCACCAAATCGAGCAGCACACAAACTGAACCATTAATGGTTTCCCCAGTGAAATTACCCCAAATAAAAGAAAAGCCAATATTTAAAAAAACTCCTACATTTTCAAGAAAAGCTACCTTTGCTAAATCAAAAGCAGAGAAAGCATTAAAACTAAAAAAGCAAAAACATCAATTTCCACCCGCAATGCTTTCTCATGCCTGGAGACTGACGCGGTGTCCCCATTTCCCTCGGATGATGATACATCGCTAGAGGATATGACAGAAGACCCGCCTTCCAGCTCCAGTAAAGGAGCTTTTAAAACTAAACAATAACTTCTTTTGTATCTTGGAACTGCCATGGTTTGCGATCACATCTTGATGACATCAAGTCTCTAATATCAGCTTACAACCCTGCATGTATAGCACTTCAGGAGACATTCCTGAAGTCTTCCAACATCATTTCTATGCAAGGGTTTAAATGCTTTAGAAGAGACCGTGGTGATGATGGTACAGCATCTGGAAGTGTATGTATATTAACATCGAATACTTTCCCCAGCGCTGTCCATCAATTAAATACTACTCTACATGCTGCAGCAGTGAAAATTCACACCACATGTATGATTACAGTCTGTAGTCTATATTTATCACCACATGATGTCATCCACCAAGAGGAACTTGATAAATTAGTTGATCAGCTGCCGACACCATTCCTATTGTTAGGTGATTTCAACGGCCATAATGCCTTGTGGGGAAGTGATGATACTAATTCTCGCGGTCACCAGATAGAGAAATTTATTTCTGATAATAGTCTCTGTCTCATTAATACCGACGAGAAGACATATTTTCACGTACCCACAAGAACATTTCATTCCCTCGATCTTGCTATTTGTTCACCATCATTGCTGCCATTGTTAAATTTAAATGTAGGAAATGATCTGCACAATAGCGATCATTTTCCTCTCGTCATCTCCCAGACTGGAGGTAGTAGTGTAGTACAACGTCTACCTACTTACGTGTACAGTCGGGCGGATTGGACGTCAGTTACACAGTTGGCAGTTATTGATAATGAAATGGTTTTGATCGGGAGTATTGATGAAGCCGTTAGAAAAGTCACCAAAACAATTATAAATGCAGCTGATGTAACAATACCCAAAAGTTCCTCTATACCAAGACGGCGTTGCAAACCTTGGTGGAATAAAGAATGCCAAGAAACTTATAGAAAACAAAGGAAGTTATGGGGGTTATTTAGGAGATACCCCACAACGGAGAATCTATTAGTATTTAAGAGAGCAAAAGCACTAGCTCGCAGAGCTCGTCGTCGAAGTCAAAAGGAATCTTGGTCTCGCTATGTATCTTCAATTACATCTTCCACATCTAGTAAACAGTTGTGGAGAAAAGTGAAAGCAGCCAATGGGATTTATAAGGATTTTTCAATTCTTATTTTAAAAACCGGAGCTGCTGTATACTCTTCTCCTCAAGACATTGCTAATACCCTTGGTGAAACTTTTGCTAGTGTTTCGAGCAACGACTCTTATAGTCCTTTGTTCTTAAGGACTAAGAGTCGTGCTGAGCGAACACCAATTCGTTTTAACCATGGTGAAGCCTTGCCTTACAACTGTGAGTTTCGGATGTTGGAATTGAAGAGAGCATTAAAGCAGACCCATGATACCAGTCCAGGACCAGATGGAATCAGCTATCAAATGCTTCGAAATTTAAGTCCAGACTCCCTATTGAACATATTACATTTGTTTAATAGGATCTGGAATGAAAAGAAATTTCCGTCAGCTTGGAATGAAGCGATAGTGATTCCGGTTCTTAAGGATGGTAAAGATCCTTCAGACCCTTCACATTATCGACCAATAGCTCTGACGAGTTGCTTGTAACGCCCGTCAACGCCCGTCTCGTATATGTCTTAGAAAAAAATAAATGTATACATATTAATCAGAGTGGCTTCCGAAAAGGGAGATCCACTCTTGATAATATCACATATTTGGAGACCCAAATCCGCAACGCTTTTGTGCGGAGGAACCATTTGGTCTCCATTTTCTTTGACATCGAGAAGGCATACGACCGTACATGGCGATATGGAATTCTCCGTTCACTATATGATTTTGGCTTTCGGGGTAATCTTCCGATATTCCTGCAAAATTTTTTGAGCTCCCTTGTTTTTAAAGTTCGTATTGGAACTGTGCTTTCCAATGCTTTTATTCAAGCCGAGGGTGTTCCCCAATGCTCTATTTTAAGTGTCACTGTTTTTAGTCTTTTTATCAGTAACATCCTTCATCAATTACCACCTTCTATAAATGGTACACTATATGTTGACGACCTGCAAATATCATGTCAGGGGTCTAATATGCGATTAATTGAGAGACAACTGCAAACAGCAGTTAACAAACTTGCTGCATGGTGTGCCGAGAATGGCCATACCTTGTCACCAAGCAAGAGTAGATGTGTCCATTTATGTAGAAAAACTAGCCTTCACAATGATTCAGTTATAAATATCAATAACATCCTTATACAAGTAGTCAATGAAGTAAAATTTCTGGGAGTTATCTTTGACCGAAAATTAACGTTTCTACCGCATGTTTTATATCTGCGGAAGAAGTGTGAGCGATCGCTTAATATCCTCAGGGTATTGTCAAATACATCTTGGGGTGCAGATCGCTCATCACTTCTTCGAATTTATCAGTCATTGATTCTATCCCGCATTGACTACGGATGTGTTGTTTACGGATCGGCTAGATTTTCCATATTACGAAGACTGGACACAGTTCACCACTCTGCTTTAAGGATATGTTCTGGTGCATTCCGCACATCAACCGTCCAGAGTCTATACGCTGTATGTTATCAATTACCGTTAGACCTGAGACGTATGCAGCAGTCTCTCGGTTATTATACTAAGATTATGTCGACCCCTGATCATCCGTTACGTTTTATGGTTTCTGATGCCTATCTTAAAAGACTGTATGATGCTCGTCCAATGAGCATCCCTCCTTTTCTCACAAGAGCCATATCACATCTCTGGCTCACAGACCTATGTGATGTTCGGATAGAGTCTATTGACCAGTTTCTCTATCCTCCTTGGTATGAACCAACAAATACCTTTGCGCAATTCAGAAGATCCGACACAACACTTATTGTTTTTCAGCAGCTATACTATTCTCATCGCTGTCAGTACAAATCTTACAAACCTGTATTCACGGATGGATCTAAATCTGCAGGACATGTGGGCTGTGGAGTTTTTATCAATAACACGTCTTTTAGCTACAGCCTACATTCATCCTGCACCATCTTTACTCCTGAAGCAACCGCTGTCTGCTACGCGCTTCAGCACGTGAATAAAGATGATAGTCATAAATTTTTTATATATACTGACAGCATGAGTATTATTGAAGCCTTGAAAAACAATAGTGTTACTTGTCATCCTGTTGTGTCGAGAATTTTTAAATCATTGGATTCCCTTGCTGGCAAGGGAAAAGAAATTGTATTTTGTTGGATACCAAGCCACATGGGTCTTGAAGGAAATGAGAGAGCAGATGCAGCTGCAAAGACTGCATCAGACCTAATTTTACCATCGGTCCCTCTCTCAGATGTGAGAAAAGATATAAAAAGTTTTATATATAGTCTTTGGCAGGAATCGTGGAACTTGCAGGTTGACAACAAGTTACATACCATCTTCTTATCTCTCATCTCATTACCAGTTTTACCGTTACGAAGTGCAGATGTAAGATTGACTCGCCTTCGTATCGGACACACACGTTTCACACACAGACATTTGTTTTTAAGCGAATTAATTCCATGGTGTGAAACGTGTGATGAACCATTCAATATTTATCATATTTTAATTTCATGTTATAATTTTAACCAACAACGTTTACATTTTTTTAACAGTGATTTTATAATTTTATCTGATATAATTGGGGATACACCCCATAGAAACCTATTCGCTTTCTTGAGGGCAATAGGTTTTATATATATCCATTTTATTTAAATTTTAATTTAAATTTTAAAATTGTATATATTATTGATTTTTCTCTTTTATATTTTAGAATTTGATTTTAAAATAACATATACACAGATTTTTGTTTTTTAACAAATTTTTTTAATGTTGCTTGTGTTTGGGCTTAACAAAAAAATAAATAATTTTTAAATAAATAAATAAAATTAACAAAAAAATAAAGCTACAAGAAACTTACTCTTGGCGCAGTATGTCCAATTTTGGACCTTGCGCCATAAAACCCAACCAACCAGAGTAAAGATTTTCGAAGGAGGTTTTAATATTAGAAATAGATACTCTCAGTTATTTTTCTATATTTAGCTAAGATCTATATTTTGTCTTCAAAGAAGCCACCATAGAAAATCCAGTTTCACTATGGTAAGATGTTGAAAATGGTAGTAGAATGCGAAATGCCCTTGTTTTTAGTGCAGAAAACTCATTATCCACTCCTCCCCAAAATTCAAAGAGTGATTTATTACTAAATTGTCTTTTGGTTTCGCCGCTTGCCGTGTAGACTATGAAGGTTTCCTATTCAATTGACAGTCCTTCAGGAGTATTTTCAAATGGATCTCTTACCCACTTGTAACTTGGTATCAGTTTGTCGTCAGCAAGAAAGTACATTTTAAAATTAGTTGCTAGCATTGCTAAATGATTTTCAATGGTTACAAAAACAAATTTTGCATGTTTTTAATCAGCCTTGCAAGTTTTAATACAATCATTCAAATTTGTAAACATTGTTAAGTTTTCTTACTTTAAATTTCTGCTCCACAATTCCAATTTCCTACAAAAAGCATTAACTTTATCACTGGTATCCAATATATATGTATTTTCTCCTTGCTGTTGAATATTCAAGTTATTTAATTTTTGGAATATGTCGACCATGAAGCTCAATTTCATCACAAATAAACTATCGCGAAAATTCTCAGCTTCCGGTCTGTTTTCCTCTTCTAGGAAAACAGCGATTTCTTTGTCGGTTGCAAATATTTCCCTCTTGATAAACATCTTGTCTCGCAAAAAAATAGTAACACTGAATGCACTGCACTCATGTTTTTACAAAGTGAGGAAAAGATTCTTGATTTCAGGGGTCTAATTTTTATATAATTTACTGCGGTTACAACCGTAGTTAACACAATATTCAAACCAGGACAAATTTCTTGGGAAGCCAAAACTTGTCTGTGGATCATGCAATGTGTCCAGACGCACTGCGGTGATTTTTGTTTCACAAGTGCTTGAACAATTTGGAATCTTCCGGACATAGAACGAGCACCATCGGTGCACATTCCGACGCAATTTTTCCATTCTATGATTGCCTTGTTCATAAAATCATTTAAGATGACAAATAATACGAGTGTTGCTGCTTTGAGTTCCATTGGTTTGCAGAAATGTAATTCTTTTACTACTAACAAATCATCACAAAATCTAACATAGGCAATGAAATGAGGATCTTTATTACTATCTGTTGTCATATCGAGTTGTATTGAAAACAATTTGTCACGCAACTTCGACAAAAGCTGACACTCTACATCTTCAGCTATATCAGCAATTTGACGGGCAACAGTATCATTTGCAAGAGAAATTGCAACTGTTTTGCAAAATTATCTCCAAACATAATTTCTACAATCTCAAATGCGGCTGGCAAAATAAGCTCTTCACCAATGGAGTGAGGCTTTTTACATCTGGCTATTTTAAATGAAACTTTGTAAGAGGCAATTAAAGCTTTTTTCATTCACGGACAAAGTTTTTTAAACAATGATTTTTGCTTTTCATATGATTTTAATTTTAATTCGAAGAATTCTGTGGGTTAGTTTACGTACTCACTATGAATCGTTTCCAAATGTCGCTTAAGTTTATTAGGTTTCATGCTGTCTGTCGCCAACATTTTGGAGCAAATGATACACAGGGACCTTTCTTCTTCATTTACTTCAGTACTAGTGAACCCAAAATTTAAGTATTCTTGAGAATATTTTCTTGATTTTATTTTCGGAACCACACTCGTCTGTATACGTGTTGATGCTTGTCTATCGTCTAATGCTCGCTTACTCCCACTTAAAAATTTATCCATGATTATGCATAATTCTGCTGACGTGAATATTTAATACGGTGAATAGCAAATACACGAAAATATATATAACATGCACATTCAAAATAGATTCAAAAACTATAGAAGGATCGACTCGAATGAGATTGTCTGGAATTGAAATTGGCGTCATAGAACTTTCTCCTTCTCCCTATGAGAAAACATTTGTTCACATCAGTGCAAGCTCCTAATTTAACTTTTAAGCAGACCAGACAAATCGAAACTTCTCGCGAAACCGAGAGATTGCCCGACATGGCGGGAACCAAGGGAAATAAAAAGGCATAGGATTCTTGTTTTTCAATGCTGAGGATCGGTGTTGCAAAATGTCAATAAATTTCCGTATACTTGGTAATTTGTAAAGTTTAAAATGTGTAGTGTAAGTAGTGTAAGGTTGTAGTGTAAGTTTAGCGCCAAAATACTCAAAATACATTATTATTGTATACATTTTATTGTATTCAATGAGGAGCTGGGCGCAATGAAAATTATGATTGAAAATTGGGCTGTGAATACTAAAAGGTTGAGAAACACTGGAATAAGCTGTAAATAATCTTGTTGCTTGAAGTCCACAAAATGGGTTTAGACTACTTCCTAGCAAGTGTTGCTGTGATAATTTCTGCAGGAAAACTGAAATCCATCATGATCTTTTGCTTCTCTTAAGTAGAAGATTTATCCCTGTGATTGATAATATAAAATTCCTTAGAGTGATTTTCGACAGAAAATTAACTTTACTTTCTCAAATTTTACATTTGTGGAAAAATTGTTTTTTAACAACTGTAAGACAACTTGGAATGCAGATCATTAATGTAAGGCATTTTGGAGTGCGATTACATTTTGGAGAGCAGATCGCAAATCACTGCTTTGAATGTACCAGTCATTAACGTTATTTCCTATTGACTACAGCTGTGTTGTTAACAGATCAACTACATCTTCCGTCATAGGCATATTGGACACATTTCACCACTCTGCTTTATGTGTTGCTCTGATGCCTTTCACATATTACTCATTAAGAGTCTACATGTAATCTGCTCCCAGTTACCATTAGACCTGCGGAAGATGCAGCTGTCTCTTAATTATTATTCAAAACTTATATCCACACCTCGTCATCTCTTACGTTCTATTGTTCATAATTCTTCTCCTAAGAGATTATATAAAGCAAGACCATTCAACATTCAACCTTTTCTCGCTCGTATTAAATCTTAGCTTTTGCTGTCTCATCTATGTGATGAGTCTACAGACTTATTCGCACACCCACCTTTATATGGTGTACGAATCACCGTACTCAATTCCTTTGAAGACTATAAAAAGTCGGACCCAGCTTCTGCTATTTTTCAACAGTTTTATGGATTTTAACACTATCCGTATGCTATGTATAATCCTGTCTTCATTGGAGGATCTAAAACTGCAGGACCTTTTTTCTATGATGATTTTCCTAATAAAAAAACATTTCTCTTTTAGGTAAGATCTCCACAGGCCCTACTTCATCTTCATTGCTGAGGCAAAGGTTATATCACTTGCAATTAAACAGCTGGGTAATAAAAATGGGCACACATTTTGCATTTTTTCTGCCAGTAGGTTTATTTTAGAAGTTTTGAGAAATTGTATCTTTTATTGTCATTCGGTAGTGTTCAAGATTTCTAATATATTGTTTTTCTGGATACCAAGCCACACACACATATATTATAAATATATATATATATATATATATATATATATATATATATATATATATATATATATATATATATATATATATATATATATATATACACCTTATATTTAAATTCATTACAAAATGATAAATATTTCCTAAATGGCACTTTGAGGTTTTCTTATAATAAACACAAAAATTATGTCAATTATTAAATGTAAGTGAAAAAATAGACAAACCACTAAAAGAATTCTTAATTACATTTTCTTTCTTTCTTTACAAGTTATCTCAACAATTTTTATCATACTATCGATTAATGAAAAATATTACAAATAAATAAAAAATATAACAGAAATAAACGAAAAATACAAAAATAGTCTCTCTCTAGCACAAAATGTTTTCATTTTTATTATTATCGTATCATTTAAAACATTATGTTGTGCAATAAAGTTTATGTTTTTTCATGTTTGAATGAAAAATTATAAGCTATAGCAAACATATTTCATGTTTGTATATGTTAAAATATTTTTAATGTTTTTATGTTTTTTTATTTTTGAAAGATACTTTATAATTAAATACATTGGCCTCCTAAAGTTAAGGAACTACATTCTTTTCGAAGTTCACCATAAAAAAATGACACTAACAAAACAATTTATAGTTTATATAAATGATAAAAACGAACTTTATGCAAATTTATGCGAAAATGGTAGCTACCACTTTTTTTATAGATAAGAATAACTATATATAAGTGAGAGAAAAATAGGCAAATATAAGCCTTTTGTATTTACGCGTCTAACTTTTGTTGATTTACAACTTTTGTTAGCAGTTTCCTTGACAATAGAGAGTGGGGTTCCGCAATATCTGAGCAAAGCCGTTTGACCAGATTCTTTAATGTGGTGGGCGGTCGGATGGATGGAAATGGGGTTATCATCGTCTGGTGCTGTTTGACGCCTTAATGTGTCTCGCAGTGTTGTCCACCGTCTCTGTATTCAATATCAAACTGAAGCTTCTGTATCCAGAAGACATGTTCCAGGCTGACCACGAGTCACAACACCTGCAGAAGACCATTTTATAGCTTTTTCGGTCCGAAAGAGAAGAAGAATTTCTGTTCCACAACTTGTTGCAGACCTCTCTGTAGATTCGGGGAGAAGAATATCCGCTAGAACTGTACGAAGGCGTCTTCACCATGCAGGTCTCTATGCAAGGTGTGTGTCCTCCTCACCGGACGACAAAGTAGGGCTCGCTTATCTTAGGCAAGAGAACACGTTTCCTGGACCAGATAGCAATGGGCTTCTGTACTTTACACAGACTAGTTCAGATTTACATTGGAAAGCGATTCAGGATGTCCTCTGATCTGGAAGGAACAAAACACCAGATACCATCAATCCAACATTGTGGAAAGAGAAAGTTACCACGGCGGTGGAAAAATAATTTGGGCAGGGATCTCAGTCGGTACTCACACTGACCTGCATGTGTTCCTGGTAAGAACTGTGACTAGCGTGAGATATCTGGATGAAATCCTTGATCCATATGCCGGTGCAATAGGCAATGATTTCATTCTGATGGATGATAAAGCACGAGTTCACTGAGCTGTAGTTGTTGAGGAATATCTTGAGGATCTCGGTTTAGAGCGAATGGAATGGCCAGCTCGATCTTCAGATCTGAATCCGATAGAACATGTGTTGGACTATCTTGGTAGACAAGTTGCTGCTTTAAATCCTCCTCCAAGGTCTTTAGGAGAGCTGGAACAAATCTTATTCCGTGTCTGGTCTTCGTCTCCCATTTCGATAACAGACAACTTAATTGATAGCATAGAAAATCGATGCCGCCAAAGCCTGGGGTGTGCATGTCCCTTGTTACAACTCATTTTTGTTATGCTTCTATTACTTTTTACCACATAAAACTGATTATTCTTTTTTCCAAGTATAGACTTTTCCAGCAATATTGTTTTTTTTTTTTTTTTTTTTTTTTTTTTTTTTTTGTAAATCATTTTTGCTTTTTTCTTATGTAAAATTCTATACTGCAGTCAATGACTATTTGTTTTGTGCACATGTCATCTAAATTTGGTGTTTCTACATTCATTCATTTGCAAATTAGGCCCAAACAACCGATTGTTCCTTAACTTTTGGAGGCCAGTGTACTATGCCGTGTTTTTTATGAGTTTTAAAATAAAATTTTAACAAGAATAAATTCTACTATTTATCAAAGAATTGCAATTTTAAGTGACATGTATATGCGTGACATGACAATACGAGAAATCAGTTTTTTCAGTATGGTAAAAAAATAGCTTTAACAACTGATAACATTAATTTAAAATTATCATAGTACAAATTTGGTAAAAATTTCTTTCTTCTTAATAATTAATTTATACCTACGAAAATACATTTTTTGAATATATCTATTAATTTAGTTAATAATATGTAAAATTATTTAATTGATCTAATCATAACTAGCTAGATATTATTATTTTGTAATGATAAACTGAAAAACAAATTTTAAGTGTATGTTTATTTTAAGTGTAGGTAAAGATTATAATATTCTGTATGAAGGAATAATTCAAAAGAGGTTTACAATTAATTTAAAATTTTCTATCCGTAAAATAGCTCAGTTTTGAACTTAATACTCATTCAAGGACTGTATAAAACACACACTTTATTTCTCCGACTCTCACAGCGCTACTGCCGGTTTCTTTATTATGACCCAAAGAAGCTCTGCGCTTGCAGGCGCCAACATTCCGCCTGGCGTTGACATGATACATTCAACAATTTGAAATCTCAAGAAAAATATTAACATACTACATAATATATGAATACAATGATACCCACTGCAGAGAAATATTATCAATATTATATTTTATTTATTGTAAAATAGGTACTCTCCATACTAATTCAGTATATGCCAACAGTATAAATCTTGAACAAATTAAAAATAACACATAATGACTAGAATAAGTAAAACTAAACTATATTAAATTATATTTTACATCATAATATTGTCCACACTATTGGGACTTTACTATTTTCTTTTATAAACATTAGTATAGTAACCATGAATATATACATTTTATAATAATTATCTTCTAATGCAAAAAATTTGCTGATTTATTTATCAGTTTCAGTTCATAAATAATGTTAGTGAAAATGTTAAAAATTTAATCGTGCCTAATATAAATTTCTAGAGTAAACACCACTTCTGAAGAAATGTCCACTTCTGGTATTCCCTGTCGAAAGTGGTATCTTTGAGGCATTCTTGTCTTTGTAATTTTTTTTAGATATGTCCCATAAGACAGATCTCGCTTCTACAAGAGAAATTAATATGTCCATGTTTATTTTTTCACTCATTATGACCTTAAAATTACAATACTATTGTTTTTTTTTTTTTTTAAATAGTCAAATATTTTATCTATTTACGAAAAAAAAACTTTTAAAAATCTGAGACACAGCATGATAGACGACTAAATATCGTTTAGTATGAAGACGTCCATTAGAAAATATGCATCACTGCAAGATGCACACGACACGATACTGTTATTTTTTAGTGACTGGAACGACAGCTACTACGCTATTGTCCGATAGGAATCCGATTTCCGTCCAGTGTGAAAGAGACCACTCTTCTGTGTGATTTTTCAGTAACTACTTACGATAAAATATCAAACGACTTTTTATTGTCTGATAAAAGTCGTCTTGTGTGAAAGAGGCCTGTGTACACAGGTTGTAAGGTTGCGTGATATAGGTTCTAATTTTCCTTTCTTGCATAATCATACAATATAATGTCTTTCTTGCATAATCATACAATATAATAATCATACAATATAAAAAGAAAAAAAATAATGCGTCGTGTTTAATACTGCAGTTTCAAAATCATGAATGTAGTGGGTTTGCATCCGCTACTAATTCTGATTAGTTTTTTTTTTTTTTTTCTTTTGAATTAATTGAAATATAAACACTTACTTTCCAGACACAATTATTTTAAAAAGCATAGAAATTCTGATACATGATTCATTTAAACTATTTGCTATTTATATAAAACGTAGTAAAAAAATTCAATAATTTTATGAATGACATAAGGGTTATGATAAAATTCATAATCTTTATATTTTATTTTGACATTTAAAGGGCCAATATTATATTGCCAATTTAACTATTCCATAGTGCTTTTTTCCCTTTATTCAGTATAAAACTAACTCTCTCTAATTTTATGTTAGGTATTAACATTACTTCTTTGATAATAATGATTTTAAAATAATAAATAATAATAATATCCCTTCTTTGAATAATAATTTCATAACTTAAAGGAAGAATTATTTTGAAAAAAAAAACTACTTTCTAATGCTAATTGATATTTATCTTCTGTTTTAAATATATACGTAAATTGTGAAACCCAGAACAAAAGCAGCTAGCAGTTATTAAATGGTTTCATTTTTTAAGAGAGAAAATGGATAGTTGATGCATTATATAATGTACGTTTATACTACACACCAGAAGATTGCAATGATGAACATTCGTTAAAAGATCAGCGTTATTTTGTTCAGTGATTCTTGAGTGTGCCTTTATATTTGAAAATGATGTTTTCAGTAGTTCAGACATACTTTTACCTCTAGGTCCAGATGGCTAATGATATCTTCAATTTATAAGTATAGAATTTTATAAGTGCGAAAAATGATAAAATTTATGAATTCACAAAGTAGATAGTCACATGAACGTATCCATTTGTATTTATCTTATTTTTTTTTCACTTTTAATAACTTTATATTTTTTTAATCTTAATTTCTTTCGAAGCTATAACATATCCTTAAAATTTGGAAGCAAAAAAGGATATTACAAAACTCCTGCAACTAAAATGTAGTCAGATTGTGAAAATGTTTGACGTGTTGTTTCATGTATTTTTCTATTTGACAATAAATTTAGCATTGCATTTTAGTCTTGGATTGGAGTTCAACTTTGTCATGTGTTGGGAATAAAAAAAACCTTTTTTTTTTTTTGACAACTGGCATTTAGCAAAGAATTTAGCAATTTATAACCATAATATAATTACTTAATCATAAAACTAAATATATTTTCTGAGGAAATACAGCTTAGTTTAAATCTTTTTTTCTTTCCATAACTTTGCGCTAGAAAATATACTGTTAAATTGAAAAAATTACGTTACACATCATTTTTAAGTCACTCTCTCTATTAATAACACATCAAGTGTGATTACTGTGCATACAAGTTTTCAAGATCAGCCTTTGTTGTGTTGGTTGGTTTTAATGGCGCAACATACAAATCAGGACAAGCCGCGCCTTTTGTTGCGTTGGAGAATCGGCATTCAGCTATTTATTGATTGCTACAGGATGCATAACTATTGACATATTGTCATAAGCATTTTACTGTATAATACTAATTTACCTCGGATGTGGAAAAATAAAAGATTTATAACGACAGACACAGTGAATTTAAGGAAATAACTTTAAATCAAAATTTCATTTTGTACAAAAATGGTGTATTTTTAATAATTTTTAAGGATTAGTTTTCCAAAAGATTCATTTTCTTATCTTTAAAAAGTTTCATTGAAATCTATTTGAAATTTACAAAAATGATGGCAATTACAAATATGATGACCATAATCTATGAACCCTTTATTTAAATGCTCTTATAAAAAAAAAACTCTAAATATATCAACAAATTACATCAAATGCAGGTAATACACAGTTTAATTTAAGAATGGAAGATGTGTTAAAAATTGAAGCACCTCAAAAATAAGAAAATAATTTTAGCATCCTGTCCTAAGAATAAAATAACTTTTTATTCTTTAGAAATTCCTCCATAATTGTTGCAGTGAAATCTATTAAATGTAAAATATCCATTTATTCTTAAAATATGATACAATGCAACAAAATATTTGTATCAATATCGTCTTGTAATTTTTAATGCAATGCTTAGCATAAAAATGAAGAAATTTAAATTTTATAAAGCAAAATACTGAATATTTTTTATTATCGTAATGTTATTATTGTTCGCTATTGTAAAATATCCCTTGTTGCATTATTTATTACGAAATATATTCTTTTTTATTTATTGTCTGACTTATATATAATATCTTAACTTGGAACGCGGCTCTTCTTTGTTTTCAGTTCGTATAAAAAATTGTTATGCCTAAAGACAACGTTGTCTCTTTCAAACATTGAATTCAAAGCTAATGACAAAATCAGCACTTTTTTTACAGCTTTTCATTGGCTGCTGAGGAAAGTGAAGCGGAACTGTATGAATGCGCAAAAATTGTCTACTGTAAATTTGCTGCCTCTCTACCCTGGACGTCAGACGAATGAATTTCTCAAATGAAAGCAGTTTCGTCCGAATGAACTACGTGAGTAAACACGTCGTTTTTCTATTTTGAAATTAGATATTTTTTGTTCTTAATCTTTTAAAGTTAATGACAAAATTTGTGATGTATTGCTTTTTTACTAATGGGTGTACTGTCCAATACTAATAATTGAGTAATTTTTTCTGATAATGCTGAAATTTTAAATACAATAACATATTTTGTCTATAATTTACAACGTCTACTAATGTTCTTTCTCAACTTTTAAAAAAAATAATCCTTTTTATTTTAATGATAATTATTGGATAATAAAGTATGTACAGTGTGAAAATAGTTTTTAAAGCTTTTTATAGTTCTCGCACACTACATAATGGAGTATTGTTTAGATATAGTTATGTTTATTTTGTTATCATTCCATTTTTTTTAGTTGATAGAATTCGGAACATTGACTGCTGTAAGAAAGGAAATAAGTTATTGACATAAGAATAAGTAAACTAATCGATTATTAATTTGAAATTTCTTCTACTTCGCAACTTATATAACCCTTTATTATAATTACAAATTTTATTGCATTTTCATCCTAAATAAATTAAATGGAAATTCTGAGAATAATTTATTAAGTAGATAGTTAAAAAATTATGGTATTACTTCAGCATTTTAATTTTCATAATGATTTATAATTAGGTGCATAAAAAATCGAATTAAAAATGTTTTATTACGAATTCATTTACGGATAGTTAACGAATTAAAAACATTATTAAATTAAATATTTCAATCACCCATTAAACAGCTCTTTAATTAAAGATTCTTTTTTGCCCATCAAACTTATTTCATTAATAATCGGCATGTGTCTAAAAGAGGAAGATAAAGAGCGTGTCATTGACGCAAATATGATATAGATATTTGATGTAGACTAAGAAATAAAAATTAGCTGTCCATTAATTTTATTTTACGTGGCAGTTCTTAATCATTAAATACTAAATGAGTTATTCATTAAATGGTTTATACAAATCCAAAATATTGAAATTAAAACCAATAAAAAGTATATGAAAAATAAAATAATTATTTCGCTGTTTGCATTTATCAATAAGGGTAGTTTCTCAGCAAATATTTCATCCTTCTTAAGTGTAATCTGCTGAAAATATTTATAAATTAATTTTAAGTTATATTTTAAAATTTAGGGAAATTTTCATTGTACGATTTACAGTGCAACATTAGTATTATTTTTGCTTCAAAATTAAACATTTTAAATTATTTTGCATTTTTTTTATTAAATTTAAGTATATTAATACATATTTGTAAATTAATGTTTTAAATATTTTTGAGCCTTTATACCAAAAAAACATCATGAAATAAGCATGTAATCGGAATTCATCTGAATGATCACAATCCAAATTTTTCATGTATTATTAAAAAAATTATGTTAAATTTAGGCGTGCTTAAAGAGGTAAATTTTAACCATTAAAAGAGTATTAAATATACGATTCTGTATTGTTAGGAATATTAATTATTTGGTTTGTGAATACCATTCTCTTTAATGTAAAAATGATTCAAAAAATAATAAACCTGTTTTAATAATGTTTGCATATATATATATATAATTATTATTATTATTATTAATGAGAATATATATTTATTATTTTTATTGTTTTCTTAAGTATGCCATATTAAAAATTTAATATTATATAAAACCCAAAATTCATTTTTAAGATTTTGTTTAATTTAAAAATTAATAAGAAATATGCAATTTAAATACAACTACTTTTTTTATGTCATTTTCCCCAAGTGAACCTAAAAGTGCAAGATTCTTATTCTAAATATTTATTCTGAACAGTATAAAGTATGCTTGAATATATTGAATATATTGAGATATTGATAAAAATGTGCGTCTTAAAGCAATGTACATGTATGTGTGTTCATTTTTTACTTAGTGTTCGAATGCATTTTTAGTCACTAATTATATCCGTTTGTTTGAATATTTTGAAGAAAAAAGTCTGTTGATATGTAAGTCAAGAAGGTAACCGAATCGTTAGCGCTCTTACGTTGAGTTAAACAGATCGTGGTTTCGAATCCCACCTGGTTGTGGATATTTGTACTGGTTTATAGAACCCACTTTAAATTAACTTTTTTAAAGTACTTACTATATAAAAAAAATATTTCTATTAAAAATTGTAACTTTCCTATGATCTAGAAGTTAGAAGTTTGCCGTATTTTAGGTTTTTTTGAGAAAATTCCCTCAGAAATAATTTGCATTACAATATTTTGTCTTTTATTGAGAGTAACTGATGGAGTAAATATCCAGATCTTTTTATGCATCTGATTTCTATCTGTCTTAAAAATAAGGAGTTTAGCTTTGTGCACATATTTTTACTCCTCACCAAACTGATATCTTTAATATTCAGATTTGCGTTATCATTTATAGGTTAAGCATCTAATATACAGTTAGTTAAAAAAAAGTCTGCGTACATCTAAATAATAGTAATATCAAAACCAAATTTAAGGTGCGAAAAAAAGGATAGTTTCTTATTTTTTAAATATTTACTTTTAATAAGGGACTTTGGAATTATTTAACTGTAATATTTTCATATCTAATAATTTATATACACTAATTTTTTTAAAAGATAATTGGCCAGAAATCAAAGCCAATAAATTTTGCGTGCAACGCAAAGGAGGCGGGGGATTTTATCTAACTTTCAAACCCCAAAATTCGGAAGGCAAAGAAGATTACACTTTCAATGTCATTGACTTCCGAAGCAAATTGCACGTTGATTGGAAGTTGGTATTTCTATTTTCTTTTACAAACATGACAACCAATAAAGAAATTTCTTTAGTTACGAGACAACTAATTATAAAATTGAGAGATGAAGATAAAACTCTTCGTGATATAGGTAAAACCATTTTCTAGTGTACAAAGAGTTATTCCAAACTATCTTGACACTGGTAGTCTTGCTGTAAAACCAATAGGTGGGAGACCTAAGAAGCTAACACAGAGAGAAGAAAGAAAAATTATTTTACGAATTAAACAAAATCCTAAATTTTCTGGTGCAACCATTGCAAAAGACATTTGTGTAACTAGCATCAAGGAAATTTCTCCTGAAACTGTACGAAAAGTGTGCTGCGAAAGGCCGATTATCATGGACGCAAACCTAGGTCTAAGCCGTACATTTCCGAGACAAATAGAAAGAATTGCTTTTGCCAAAAAATATTTTAATTCTTCACAGGACTTTTGAAACAAAGTAATTTGGTCAGATGAAAGTAAATTTACACTATTTAAAGTTAATGGCCACCCTATTGTATGAAGGTCACCAGGAACAGAATAGAATCTGAGAAATTTAAATCCAACTGTCAAACATGGAGCTGGCGGTGTGATGGTATGGGGTGTATGTCGTCGAAAGGAGTTGGAAATCTTCACATTATTGATAAAGTCATGGATGAGTATACTTATCTGGATATTCTAAAGAAAAATCTATAAGACGGTGCCCGAAATTTAAACCTTTCTAATACCTTTATTTTCCAACAAGACAACGCCCCGAAGCATACTGCTAAAATTGTGAAGGAATATCGCCTTTATCACATTCCAAGACAGTTGCGTACTCCTCCAAAGTTACCAGACCTCAATCCAATCGGACATTTGTGGGCAAAATTGGAGAAACGAATTCGAAAACAAAATATTACATCGCGAAATGATCTAATTAGTAAATTGCAGGAAGAATGGGAAAAATTTACTTTGGGTGACACTGAAAAACTAGTCAATGCCCAGACGTCTGCTAGCTATTTTGAAGAATAAAGGATGTGCTACAAAGTATTAAAGTTTTGTAAAAAAAACTTATATTTTGCTTTTTTTTGAAAATGTACGCAGATTTTATTGGAGGGAATTTGAGTCAAAAAGTAAGAAATTCCCTCCAATAAAGTCTGCGTACACTTAATAAATTTTTGTAAAAATGTAAAAAAAAAGAAAAAAAAGTATTACACTTATATTATTTACTTTTCATTTAGGCTTACAATCGTAGCTAATCGAAGAAAAAAATGCAATGATTAAAATACATTTTTCACCCACACAATGCTCTAAGTGTTTTATTAATTTAAAATTAAGTCTGTACGCAGAGAGACTTTCGTGACTAATTGTATTTTCAAATTTTAGCTTATTTAATTTACCTTAAATTTAGAAACTTAAGAATGTATTTCAATCATGTTTGGAAATGATGTGTGTGTGTGCTTTATTCCATATAATTGTTCATATATAGTGATGGTTGGTTGGTTGGTTGGGTTTTATGGCGCAAGATTCATATATGGTGAATAAGCACTTTTCTGGGTAACTATTAAATAAAACATAGAGGAATTTATTGAGATAAGAATCTACTCGTGTTTAATTTTTCTTCGAAATTAAAAATTAAGTAAATATATATTTTCTTAAGTCATTTATGTTGACTTTTTGTACTCGCTTACAAAAAGTGTTACTTTTCACAGCTTCGGAAAATAATGTAATGGGTGTAAAACTTTTTGAGACAGAGAAAAGCAAGATAGCTCATTTACAGTTAGAATTTCTTTCTAAACTGATTTTTTATTTTGGAGACGTGTTTTGATCATCAATAAAGCAATTTATTTGCTTTAAAGGAAATTTTCGACTAGCTTCCATTGGAAGATAATTTATTAATTATATATTTTAATTAACTTTAGCTGTAATAAGTGGTTAATAAACAAAGATAAATTATTTTTCCGTATTTTTTCTAAATGATTTTGCTATCATTCTTGCAGATATTTTTCTCATATTTAGTATGTGAGTAAAATATAATTGATTAATTTATTAAATTGAAAATATAATTTTCTGTTTTATTGTTTATAAGACAGGTTTTCGAGTTCATTTCATTAATAATTTAATTTCTTATATTTTTAACTATAATTTATAATTTTAATTTGTTTTATGGAAATTGGAAGTAACTGATTTTAAAATGAAAAACTTAAGTTATTATATTTAGATGTGTGGAGCATGTAAACAAAAATTTATGTATATTTACTATATTTCAATTACTTATTTCTCAAAAACTATCTAAATTAATAATGTTTAAAATAATAATTTTATCATTAAGATTATCTATATTTCATATGTCCCTAATGTGGAATCAAATCCGTGAGCTTATGCAACGACCCTTGAGCTTCATTCCATGGGATCTCTGATGTAGAATCAAACCCCTGAGCTGATACAACAAAACTGGAGCTTCACTCCACGTCCATGATGTGAAATCAAACCCGTGAGCTCATGCAACGAACTTGAGCTTCACTTCATGGGTCCTTGATGTGAAATCAAACCCGTGAGCTCATGAAACAAAACTTGAGCTTCACTCCACGGGATCCCTGTTGTGGAAGCAAAACCGTGAGCTCATGCAACGGCACTTGACATACTCCACGGGGTCCCTGATGTGAAATCAAACCTGTGAGCTCATGTAAAGATATTGCTAAACTTCAATCAGTAAAGTGCCTGACCTTTACTTAAGAAAAGCTGTTATCCTTATAAATTTTTATTTACATTTTGATTTATATTTCTGCATTGGGTAGTTAGCTGTTTTCTTATACATTTTTGAGCATTTGTCATTTTTACTTATAAATAAACTTTACTCAATAATTTTTAATTATCTATTTCTATTTTGAGTTTAAGATTTAAAGTTAATTAAAATTCCAAAGTATTAATTTTCTGAAGGCTGAACTTTCATATTTAAATAATAAAATATAATTAAATTACATCTTCGAAATTTGTGTAAAATCAGACTATTGATTAAATAAGATGGAACTCCCTCCGATCTCAGTTCCAGTACCATTTTAAAATAACTCTGGAAATGTTAAACTTTTTACTAAACTAAATGAAATCAGCAATAACCACAGATTTTGTGATTCTTGATTTCATGCTGTTGTGAGAATTTTATTGTGTTGTTGAAGAACATTAATTTCGTTCTTCAAAATTATGTTTTTTTTTTTACTTTGAAATCAATTAAATAATGTTTAAAAGTTTATCGTATTTAGACTTAGCAAATGTATTCATTACTGTCGGTTCGGAAAATTATATAATGAAATTCTTAAAAATGAAATCATAGTTAAAATTTTTTTTTAATTTTATTATAGCACAATATGCACATCATGTATCGGAATATTCGTTAATTTATGTTTTAAAATACTGAAGATTATTCATAAGAAAGTTTTTATACCAAAAATACTTTTCCAAAAATTTAATTTTTGTCGATACTTCGAATAATCAAAAAATTTATGTGTATCATTATAACCATTTGCATTTTTATCTTATTCAATTTTACTTCAATATTACTTAGTATATTGTGCAGTTTTGTTTGCTACCATAAAAGAAAAAAATCACAAGTAAAAATTTTGCTGTTAAAATTTCTTCACTGAATTCAGAATAATGTAAGTAAAGGTATATACATAAGATAATTATGAGAAAACTTGGGAAGATGGCTTTATTGGTTTTTATGCAGTAAAAAAAATTTAGTTTATGCACATTTGTTAAAAATTTTAATCTTGACCTCTGATCTTTAAAATAAAAGTTGAGAGTGATTGATAATTTTCAGTTTGATAATTCACATTCCAATCAATGCAACAAAAATTTCGAATAAATAATTTAAAATAAGAGAATTGAATAATCATTTCCCAATACTTTAATTTGCTTTATCAAATGTATGATAAAGAAATTTAAATATCATTATGATTTATTTATGCATACTACGTAAATTAGCTAATAGTTTTATAAAATGAGATAACCTGAAATATTTATTTATGATGTAATTGATAAAATTGAATGAACTGCATATTATATAGATTTTGTTATTCAACATTTTACTATTATCGTTGCAATTTCATTTTTACTTACAAATGGACTTTTAACTGTAGCTATAAATTTTACTGTTTTCAGAAAAAAGCCTTTGGTAAAATGCAAAACATTTTATTTTTCATGTTCTTTATTTTGTCTCAGTAAATTCATGTGCCCTATTATCATACTTTTAATTTAATAGGAATAATTATAATAAATATTATTATTGTTATTATGTGTGCGTGATTTGAACCGGTAGTTATTGTTAATAGTTCAACATGTTTACTTTGTCAGAGCACTTTTTGTGCGAAATACCCCTTCATCTAATGTGACTTCGTTTTTATTTGTTTGGGTCGCATACTCCATTTAAAGTGTTAAATCATTTGATGAATCTCAAGGATGTATTTTCATCACCAGCACAGACTTTTTAATTTTGCAATTGGAAGTTTAAGAGCAAATATAACTAATTCACATAATTTCACAATAGTTATACCTAATAATTAAAAAGTGAAATGAGATGCTTCGATTTTTTGATAAAACGACGCACTTTAGACGATAAGGTTCCAGATTCCATTTCAGTCACTGTTGAGCTACAGGTGAGGGATGTTTTGTCACTGTGTGGTAAACATTCCAATGTCCTACTCTAAGGCATTTTAATATCACTTAAATTGATTTCCACCTGGCCGAATATTATAGGTTAAATAATATTGGGCCGTATTGTCATGTTGCTCTCACAGAAAACTCGCAAGTATCCACCTCAACAGACTTGCATGCCGAAGGTAGGAACTTAAAAACCATCTCTTGCGCTTCCATCGTAGCTGATATCGGAACCAAGAACTTTCCCTCTAAAAAGCACTGTTTTTTCATTTGACCACGGTGAGGTCGTATATATGTAGTTCATTTAAATATATCTCATATACTTTATCATATAGCTGACTACTTACAACTACAAAAACTAGCATGTAACTAGAACCTTGATAAGGCGCTGATATGGAAGAGCAGCGCTTTTTGAAACAAGATGTCCCGGGTTCGATGAAGTGTCATTGTTGAACAGTGGGAGATGAATGTTGCGCTTTTGCCTTTTGATGCACATCTGCGAGGGTACAGTTTTCAGGGTTTTCTCCCTTGTGAAACTTAAATACGATCGACTTTCAATGAAAAGAATTCCCTGAATGCAATTAATGCGGTGGATATTATTTGCTTAACAATGGTCTTCGGCCACTGTAAACTAGACCGTGTCAAATATTTTTAATGCGTTTAAGTTAATGATTGTATAATTTAAAATCATTGAAACTGCGCTGCATTTGGAATATCTGTATAAATAACACGTGTACCGAAATTAATACTGTAAATTCAACTGATTTTATTATGATATGCTCAATAATCCTATTACATTTTTGTTTAAAAAAATAAATTGTTATAAAATTCAGAGTCACATATTATTTGCTTTTCCCATGAGAATTTCAAGTTATTTTAAATTAGTCTACCTAAAAGCAAATGACTACAAATATACATATTCAATTAATTAAAAAATTTTGATTTAAATCTGTCAAGAGTTAAATTACTTATAAAAGTAGTGTAAAATAATGTATACATAATTCATTAAATACTCCTTTAAAATACGCAAAATTGTGCATTTTTTTCTGATTAAAACTGATGTGTATTTAATTATCCGTTTATCAATTGCTCGCATAATTTGATAAATGGGCAATTAATGTTGACTGTATACTAAATTTACATTGTGTATGTACAAAATATCCAGACTTCTCTTCCCATTAAAAATACTTATCTAATAAATAAGTCTTCAATTTTATTTTATCTACGTAATTGGATTTCAAGTAAAAAAAATTGACTAATCACTTTTATTGAAAAAAAATAATTATAATTTGAAAGGAAAAAAAATCATTTAAATGTATTTTTGATTAAGATTGATAAGATATTCTATGAGATTTCATTAGTTATATTATTAGTCTGGATTTTCCTATTGTTTGAACCTGTTAACTAGTCTCATTAAATCTTAGTTTGCAAGATATATTTAATTGGATTTATGAATCACAATGTGTAGGTTACCTTTATTATCATGTTCTTTAAAATTTTCAGAAACTAATCGATAATTTATCATCGTCTTTTCCAAGATTTTCACGAATACGATATTGGTGGAAATAATATTAATCTTTAATGAAAATTTCGTATAACACTAAATATTTGGAGTTAACAATATTTTATCAGACATATTCATTCAAGAACAAAATATTCTTCAAGGAGGTGTTTTGATTTGTTTGAATTTTGCTATTTATTTTAATGATAAATAAACTTCTTCAAAAATTTCCGAACAGTATAAGAAATTGAATGTGCGTGATAACTCAATAAATTCATGCCGAATGATGATTTAATAATTTAGAGCAGGTTGTCTGACTTTTATCTTAAGACTGTTAAAATATTAATTTTTATAAGAGAGTGAGATAAAACTAAATATTTATCCCCTTTTAAAAATAAAAATCTGTCCTCTATTTCTGCAAAAAAATCATCCAAATCCTCAATTTTATGTAGGAAAAAATGAGGTGTATGTTACTCATGCAGTTAAACATGCGAGCCTTATTTTTACTAATAAATTTAATTATTTTCATATGATGTTTAAAGCCTTATTATAGATCTCACTGGATATTCTTAAAGTTCTACCTTGGAATGTTGACAGATATCCTTAAAATTTCTCATCATGTGTTTACATAATAACTGTTAAAAATCCTTCCATCACCGTTGGGTTATGGAACTACTAATAGAAGCCAGATGATAAATCTTGGCTTGACAATACCTTGACACCATTCATCACCCAGTATCGAAACTTTTGGAAAATAAACCATTTAAATTTTACGTGTCATCTTTGGAAACAATAAACTTTGATTAAATTATTTTGAAATTAAACCACTCCCAAATTATCCATTACACGACTTAATTGTTCATTTCATATACTGCGAATGTTTTGTGTCCGTTTATGTTATCCACGTATATTTTGATAAAACTGAAAGTTCTGACTAAAATATATGTAATTATATAACTTTATTTTCATACAAGATTCTTCCCAATCTTGAGATGAAAATCACGTGGTTTTATTCTCAATTATACATTATTAAAGTACTTTAATTCAATAATTTAAATTGATAAATAATGTCTACTTTCTAAACTTCAGAGATATTTGAAAAATTATCCAAATATTGCTTCAGCAACCAATTTCCAGTGAGCAGCATTTTCACCAAAATCCCATGAATTTAATGCTGTTTATAGACATTAAATGTCATTTTCTCATTTAAATTTGAAAAGTTGTATTTTTGCTTTGAATAATACTTTGATTTATGGCTTTCAATTTTATGAAAAGTATAATTTGAAGTGTTTGCGAATAATGGAAATATGAACAGCTCTAGTTATATTCTCTTGATGGTAAATACAACACTGATATTGTTACTAAAAATTCTAGCAAAATAATAGCTGACACATTTCTCTAATAGTAAAAACTTGTCACCACAAAATTCCTTTTTATTCTTTGGTAAGTTACATTAGGTCTATAAAATAACAATAAATTTTAAGTAAACATTTCACAATCTAATTGAAATCAAAACTTTACTCCATACATCAAAAATATTCTTAAGAATCTTTCTGTATAAAACATACACATGTTGCTCTCAAGCTACATTTATTTTCTGACTGTCATCTTATGTGTTCAATGTGGGCAGTGTTCAAACAAACATGCTATTATAGTTTATTCTCATTATATTTTACAATGAAGAGGGAACGAGAGAGAATTTACATTTTATAAAAATAAAATTTCAAGTTCCCCCAAAATTAGTGCAGATACTTTAAGTCAGTTAGTTTCTATATTTTTTAAAAACTGTATTTTGTACGCTATAAAGTAAAACTATATTAATTTTAATGCCAAAGGAACAGCCAATAATGGTACCTAATCAACCAAGCAATTTTGATTTAATGTCAGATGATAAATTAATAATGCCGAAGTATTTAAGGTTTCATTCAGCCATGAATTTGAAATATTTTTCTTCTAAAACTCCAAATATACCGCTTAAATATTATTATTGAATGCTTTTTTGATGAGCAAATATAAATTAATTTTTGATTTTCTTCTTTAACATAATGATAATATTTTGATGTCATTTATTATGTCAAAAAATAGTTAGGGAGCAATTGGTCAAGATTCTACGCCGTTCTTCGAAATGAAGGGTTATAATTCGAACCCAGCATCTATTAAACAGCTTACAGCAAATGGACTACTATTTTCTGCTGTATATCGGTATTTGAGTTTCTAACATACCAATATATGAATAATAATTCATAATCCAGAAAGCAAAAAATATTAAAAGCTGTACTTCTACTACGCTATACTTGACTGCTTCGACTTTTATCTGTCACTAAAAATGCTAAAATTTTAAATGTTGATTTTTGATTAAAAAAATTGTAAAAATTAATTTTAGGTTGTGTAGTTATCTAAGTGTATATTAGTTTACATGATAACGATTTTAAATATTCAATTGTTTGTAGCTAATTTTTTAATTTTCTTCATAAAAATTTCTGACAAACAAAACAATGTTATTATAACTTCAACAAGATATTAAATAATTCATTTAAAAATAAAAAAACGAATTATTCATATTTTATTATGCATATATACATATATTATATATATATATATACATAAATTATAGATATATATCGAAAATATTATAATTAATATCATAGTACTGTCTATTCTTTTCTTAAAAAAAAGAAAATAGCTTATTAATATTTACATAAAAATCCAGCATTTTGCGTGCTCTAAAACTCCATCTTTAAAACCAGATTTATATGAAGGGGAGGGAAATGCTTCCCTCTAAGCGATACATTGGGTTTTCTTCCACATGGTTTGTAATTTTTTTTTTCCGTCTGGAAGCTCAAAAATGCTGATATCAAAATTAATTTAATATGAAAAAATCTTGTTTTTCAATTAAAAATTTCTTTTTCCGTTTAGTTTTCATATTCTTAAATGAAGGAAAAATTATGTAACATTTGTCGAAATATTTAAATAAATTTAAAAAAAAATGTTTTTACTTATTTTAAGAATTATTTTACCATTTTCAAATTTGATTTTGAAATTTTATATCTTTTTTGTATTTTATTTTATATCTTTGTATATTGAGTTATAAATAAAATTATTTTTTTGCTAAAATTTTTTGTGCAGATTTAAAGAGAGAACAGTACTTGGAATAAAATGAATCTTATATCCTAGGATATTTGCATTTAGCTAACTTCAAATATAAAATATGCTTCATTTCCATTCTTGATATCAGAAATGATTTTAAACCGTAAACAATAGTGATTTGAACTTATTGTATTGTTACTTTTGCCGTGATCCACACCATTTTGGGCTTTTGTTTTCTTCAATAACATAAATAATTTTACCTCCTTTTCGAAACTCATCTCTGCTCAATTATTACGAGAAAAATTACGGTACTGGATCTCTAATTGTTATCTTCGATACAAGCTCGTGAATTCCAACCCCATCTTTGTTAGAGATGTTTTTAGTGGCTCAAAATACTCTTTAAATTGTAGGTCTTTATTAAATTAATCTTTAAGTGAAAAAAAACGGTTGTTTAGTGACAAATATCGTAGGGATTTCGCAGTATGACAATTTTCATTAATTTTTAATTATATTCATTGGAAATTTTTTTTCTTTCTGTATTTCGCTTTACTCCATCAGGAATTTTAAAGCAATATATAAATCTGATTTAAAACTTCATAAAATTTTTTGTTCAAAATAAATTTCATTTTAGGACTATTGATTTACTGGTATAAATATTTTAATAAATTATGAAACTTCTTATGTACTCTGCTTATATAATATCAAATTTAGTTTTTTGTTGAAAACTTGACAGTAAATTTTTCAAATCATTTTACCTTTAAATTGCAATAATTTTTTTTTACTTATTTTGCTTTGAATATAATAATACATTCAACATTAATATCATGTATTATTTTATTCAACGATACTTTTTATATTTATTTACTTTTATCGGATCTTATTGTTTTGTAAAAACAATAATCAAATATTTCGTTAAGCATTCACTGTGGAAAAGTTAATTGTAAATTAATTCTTAAATATTTTCCCGTAAATTTATATTTTAGTAAGGTTAAGAATTTAACCTTTTATAATTCACTTACATTCGCTGAAAACAGTCATTGACGTTAAAGATTAATTTTTCTCATGATGAAATCTATCGTGTACCATTATTCAACGGTAGACCTTTTATAAGTATACAGCTTAATGCTTCAGTGGTATCGACATCCAAATGTTATGACGTGGTTGTGCATCTCTTATATCCTCCCATTAAAGTCAAAAATAATTTTAAATTCTAAGAATCAATTTTTTGTACATAAGTTCGAAGTAGATTGATGCTGCTGTTTTTCTTATTTAAAATATTGTATTTTAAATATGAGATTATCTGAGTCCATTAAACTTAATGTAAACGTACATTTTAAAAACACTTATATTATTACAAACAAACGCAATTGTTATATTACTCCATTAAAAGTATCTTTTTTAATTTTGGTGAAACTATTTAAGAATATAATGGATTTTTAATTCGAATTGCTCTAGTTTACTCATTCAAGAGTGAACTGATCAAAATCTAGTCATTACAAAATAATCTTATAAACGAAAAATTTACGTTAGATAAAAAAAAAAATTAGCATAACCAATCATTATAAATTAACTTATATATACTGTAGCGATTCTTCATCACTTTTTGGTAAAACCTTTTGTAAAAGTATCAGTGGAAAATCCATTCAAACTTTTTTAAAGACGTTTCTTTTATTGCAGTATTATTTTTGTTCATTTTTATTAGAAAATATATTCAATGCTTTAAATTAATAGTAATGTTTTTAAGTCATAATTAAGAATTAAATGTTACATTTATAATAAATTTGTTAATATATGATTTTTAAATTATATTAAATTTAATCATTATTCCCAGTCCTTATGTTAAATATTTTTTTCATTTTTTATGTTTTGCAGCCATTAATAATCAGCTTGTATTTCACCGGTTATTTTTTAACTCTAACGGAATCTCAAAATACAACTAATGTTAGTAAAATACATTTCTCAAAATTATTCATTAGTTTCCCTAATGAAATACAAATTTTACTAAAATCTTAAAACTGAAAAAATATAACAAAACGAAAAACGGCAAAAATCATTTACTTAGATAGTTAGATAGCCTTAGTATGTAGATAGTCCCTGGCACACCAATGACAAGAAGTGCCCTACAGTGAGCTCTGATCATATTTTCTCTAAAATTACAGTGTGAGCGAGAAGGTTGGGTAAAAATTCCAGTGCTGTTAAGATGTTCGCCAAGGTAAATCACGATCAATGAGTAACCTATTGAATGCCACTGTATCGCGTCGTGGATAATCTGGTAAATTAGCGAAGTCGTTGATTTTCCATTTTTTCAATTTAATTTCGATTATTATTTTCAAATGGTGTCATTGTCTAACAGGTTATTTTATGTTCGATTTTATGGTATGGTATGGAATATATTTAAATATTTTTGGTTGTACAAGCGTTGCGCCTTTATGTGCGAGAGTATTTGCCTCTCGTTTTCAAAGATGCTACTATGACCATGATCACGTTGTACTACAATTTTCTTATTTTATCTGCTGTGGGCGTCGGATATAATTTCACTGAATATTATTTGATGAATAATTCTGCATAACGTAAAAAAAATAAGCCTTTAATGGCATACAAATAGAAATAATTTGCATTGCTGGGGTATATTAGTACACCGCGCCCTGGTAATTTATGGTATTTTAACATCATGTGTAAAGGTATTAAACTCCAAAAGTTATTACAAAACATTTGGACACACCCGTGTTGTCTTTACTTTTCAGAAATATTTTTGATGGAGCGTGAGCTGTGTGTGTGCGTGTATTCACGAGTTGCAAAGCGCGAAGACTGAAAATTTATTTATTATTCGCCGAGACAGACTTAAATGATAAAAACCGAAGTGAAATTTCCATCTTCCATTTCTTAGCGATGATAAGGATCGAACCTGGAACATTCCATTTTAACTAACTTATTATTATTGATAAATCACAATAAGCTCAAATAATAATGTAACTAAAAACACTAAAATGTAGTAACTAAAATCGTAACTAAAAGCAATAGTATTTAAAAACAGTTTTTAAGCTAAAATTCTGGTTGTTCGTAAAACATTAAAATTGCTAATATATTCTGATCTATCTTTCAGCAGTCCTGATTTGAATTAGTGGCATGAGATTCTCAACAAAATAGGTACACCGAAAATTCATTTGGTCTTCCGTTCAACAGTTTGCAAGAGTCGAATCCCGGGTTTGAAGGCCTATAATGCTTCAATGTTTGATTTGAACTGTAGATTCCGACCTGTGAAATCCCCTTATCAAAAACTGACTGTTTAACCACAAACCAAACTTAAAACAAAAAATTTTAATGTAAGTTAGTCACAACAGTCTTAATTATGTTAAGTATGATTAACTATATGGTTTTGTTTTATATGGAAATATTTAGATTCTTGCACGAGTGTCTTACTCTGTAATTAAAAATAATATTTTCTGATTTTTGTTAAAATTGTGTGTGTGCGTGTATGTGTCTAGAATCATTAAAAATTATATTTTTAACATATTGATGTCTATTTTTTTAAAAAAATCAAGGGATTGAAAGTGTTACTTTATTCTCTATCATTATGTATACGTTATTAAATTTGTGAAATTAAGAACCTATTCTTTGCAGTTATTTTAATTTATAAATAAAAATAGAATGTACAGGTTCTTATCAAAATAAAAAATAGGAATTTATGTATGTATATATATATCAAGCATCTTTTTATTAATATGGTGTAGGACCACCTTCGGCATGTAATACATCTTGGAAGGAATCGATTTACTCAAATGCTGACTGGTATTTAGTTGAATATTGTACCATTCACATTGACGGGCCACGGTGGCCTGGTTGGTTAAGAGGTTCTTCTCATAATTTGAAGATATGGAATTCGAATTCCGCCTTAACTGAAGATCTGTCGTGTTTTCTGAAGGCGGCTGGGACACGTTAGTGCCTTAGCCGCCTTCAGAAAAAAACTGGTCGCGACGGTAATGTCCTCCAAGTGAAATGATACCTCTCGGGATAGCAGGCCTCGGGGATCTTCTGTTTGGTTCTTACTTCAAATTCACTAAGATTTCACCCGGCTTTTTCTATGGAACTGGTGGAGCAGAACTAGGTACCGGGAAGTATGCTAGTACAACAACAGCCATTCATATGAAGTTATATTGTGAAGGTTCTGGTGCGGTTGACGATATCAATTCTTTATTGAAAGCTTTAAAATAACATGAGCATAACGCTTTTAAAACCATAATATTAAACCAGCAATATTGATTGGGAGACAAAGCGACCATTGATGTTTAACTTTATCCTTCTATGCTTATCAAACATTGTATTTAGAAGTCCCGCGGCATAGATAGTGCATTAATCCTAGAAAATTCAATCTCCAATAAAGCAAAGTTTGCATTATATGGTGTGTGCATGTGGACAGTTCAAGTATTTCTATATTTCTCCTCATTTATCCTTCTTTCCAGGCGTCTATTATTTTAGCAGAAAACCATGTCATGACAGATTCATCTCCATGCTTGGCAGCTGGAAAGAGAATTTCATGAGCAAACATCCTACAGTTGAGTACCCGTCCAGATGTAGGGAAAAATGTGTAAGATTATTTGTCAGATTACTTACAACCTTTTTCCACATTTCAATCGATCAGGTTTTGTGAGTAATCACGGTAGACGATGTTTGCCATTAAGGAGATTCCTTCCGCGCCATATTGAAAACGAGCTTCTAATGTTAAGTCTATGGAGAAATTTAAATACTTATTTCTCAAGTTCTATTATAACTAGACCTTCACTCTGTGTAGGTTTTCATAAAGCACCAAAAATAAGTAAATAAATAAACTATTCTGTTTTGAAATTTATTTTTAAAATTATTTTAACTATTTTCAAATGGGCTAAGTAATTTGATAATAGCCTAACACATTAATAACTTTTAAAATGTAAAGAATTTAGAAATTTTAAAAGCAGATTCCTGTTGTTAATATATTTATAAATGCCATCACGCACATACACTTTTTTTTTTTACTACTTTATGTATGATAGATTTTTTTGTTTGTAAATATAAAACTTAAAATACTTCGCAAAAATTAGCAACGCCCACATGGTGGATGAATACTTGGTTGTTTGAATAATCAATCCAATCACATGCATGCTGTAGTCAACCATTTCCTCCTCACTCACTAAAGTTGGAAGTTAGGTTTTTCGCAGTTCTAGAAGATAATTTGTGAGTTCCCTTCCCTCATCCCCAGATAATGATGCGGTTGTTCCTAGTATCGGGTATTTCCCTGTAAAAATATACTTCTAAATTGCCGAGAGAAGGGACATTTCTTTCCTCTTTACAATATATGAGAGGATCTGAAGATTTCTCCGTGACGAATCTTTCTCTCCAGAGTGGTCCTGCTGTAATTTTCAAGAAAAATGATGGGCTAATATGGGATAATATATATATATGTATGTAAACGTGTTTAATACCTAAATCTATTTAAAAAATTTATGCATTTCTCATTTAGTCAACTTTTTTAATTTTTTGTTTATATTTTTGATGTAATTTTTCAAGAAGTATCTCTACATGATATGATATTGTAATACACAACTATAGATATTGCATAGTTCAGAAATTCCATTTTTTAAATCTTTGTTTTATAAAAATTTCTTAAAATTTGTTGACTTTTTTTTTTTTTTTAAAGTTTGATTTTATTTATTGCTATAAGTTTGGATGCAGAATTAACTTGAACATTTCAACAGAACCTATAGCATATTTATTTATCCCTGAAAAATATTAAAAAAAATTGCTTAATACTAAATATAAACAATCTTTTCATTTTAATATTATTTCTACCAAGTTTCAATTGCTTGGTAAGTGAAAGCATTCCTTTCTAAATCGGGATACGTATCGGTTTCGATGATCTTTGGGACAATAATAAATATGTTGCCGACCGCCCTGCCTAGTGGTCAGAGTGCCTGATTGAGGATAGGGAGGTCCTGGGTTCGAATCTCGTTTCGAGCATGGATGTACTTTCTGTCTATCCTGTTTTTGTCCTTTCTGTGTACGAATGAAACGTGAATAGTTGCCTACCCTATAAACTGGTCCCTATGGCATGTGTGTACTGAAGCAGTCGGACTCTACACCAAATATGGTTCAGTATGAAAAAGTGGAGCAGCGCACCCCATATTGTCAGCCTAGCTGACACAAGACAAGAAAAAAATAAATAAATTCATTTGGCCTTACACAATTTAAAATTTTTGTAAGAATATCCCTCTATTGGTTATTATGAAATTTGTAAAGTGTAGGAAATTGAGAAACACTCTTGTGTTATAGAAGATTTTCGGACTATCGAAAATATAACTTTTATTAACTAATTTATGACATCAATGCACCAAAATTAAATCTTTCAAAATATATTCTAGTATTTAAAAATGCATGCTGTGAGTCATTACATGCATTTTTAGTTACATAAAAATCAAAAATTTGACATGCATTATATATAATACATTTGTAAAATTGTATCCTCCTTTTTGTATTCTCTGTAGGAATATATCTCACTTCGTACGAATTTTATATTACTGCTATCGAATGGTTTGGCGGATATTACGTATGAGATCGATAGAACAATTGGAAAGATTTATTTTTAAAAAATAAATAAAATAAAGCTTTAAATGCGACTTTTTGAAAATTCCATATTCGATTATAATTTTCCTCAGGATTTATCCTATTTTTTAATGATAAAATCATTTCTATAAACAATCTTGTAATTTTTGATAAATTTGCTTTCCAAAAGTTTTATAATTTTATAAAATCTGTCACTTCCCATTTTCTTTGCCACAACAAGGAGTTCTAATAGAAATATATTCAGATTATCATTAGCATTTTATATTGCCTTTATTAATCAGCTCAATTACAAGAGTAGATCTAAAAAATTGCTTTACTCTTTTAATCTACCTATACCGGTCCATTTTGATTTTTTAAATATCCATGGTAAATCAAATATTTATAAGGCGTCTTACTTCCTCATCAATGAAGTATCATCATGAAAAACAAAAAATTTAACACAGTATTTATTAACACAGTCACCGTTATTGCTTGTATATAGAATTATTCCAGATGTTGGGGTAAAGCTTGAATATAAATTGCAGGACATTGTGGGGGTTGGGAGACCTTGCACCTACGTGTGGTTGCTGGAGCACAACACTACCGACCTGGCTACATTAAAGTTTTATGACTTTCGGACCCAAAAAGCCGGAATTTCTCACAAATACTAGAGGGAAGCTCGACCGGAAGAAAATGGTTTGCTCGACTGGGGGAGGAAATGTTGTCTTGTGCCAGCTAGATTAGCAATATAGGGTACGCTGCTCCACGGGGTAAGAAATCCATCAAGTGCTGTCCGAAAGTCTCGTTCTGAAATACTCATAAGAGACTTCTACATGAGTTTTTATTTATTGTCTTGTACATTTTATTTACAGCAAATGTAAATAATATAGGAAGACAGATCCAAGTTTCTTTTTGCTCAATAACTGCTTCCAGTTTTGGAAGTATTTGCTGCAAATTGCCTCATATGACCTGTGAAAATATTGTCAAATCTCTGCTATATTCTCAGTTCGACAATGAAGCGATGAGGTATGACAGAAATCATGAAAATGATGAAATTTTGTGTCTTCGAAATTGAGGGATTGTAATAAAAAATGTGGACTATTTGTATATATAGACAGTGAGGAACCATATTTAGGTGCAAGCCCTGATAGTTTAATTGACAACGATGAAACTAAATGCACATTTTTTTGCAAAGATTATCCCCGAGAGGAAGGAATTTTAAATAAGAAATTTAAATTTTGGAATTTAACAAAAGAAAAACGAATTGGTAACATTAACAAAAGAGAAATATTTTTACCAAATGCAAGGGTAGTTATATAAAACGAAAAAAATTTATTGCATAATTGTCCTATAGACACCGAAAGGAGACAAAATCGAAAATATTTTCGTGGACGATTTATTCTGGGAAGAAGAAATAGAGGATAAACTAAAAAAAACTTTTATGATGATTGCTTATTACCAGAGATAATTGATCCCAGATACACGCGATCAATAAAAATCAGGTATCCTCATCAATAATCAAAGCGAAAAATAAAAACAATACGGCAAAATACAGTTAAAAAATTTTTAACAGGAGAAAATTCTCAAATTTTTTTGTGTTAACAAATACCAGAAAACTTCTTAAAATATTAATATTTTTTCCAGATATCTACATATTGTAAATATAAATTTCCTATCTTTACATGTAATATATATATATATATATATATATATATATATATATATATACACTACTGGCCTTTAAAATTGCTACACCAAGAAGGTGATATGCTACAGACGTGAAATTTATACGAAAGGAAGAAAGTGCTGTGATATGCAAATGATTAGCTTTTCAGCGCATTCAGACAAAGCAGGCGCCAGTAGCGACACCTACACTGTGTTTAAATGAGGAAATTGTTCAGCCGGTTCCTCATACACAAATTGCATTTGAACGTTGTTGCCTGGTGAAAAGTTTTTGTGATGCCTCGTGTAAGAAGGAGAAATGCGGACCAGCTCGTTTCTGACTGTGATAAAGGTCGAATTGTAGCGTACTGGGATTGCGGTTTATCTTATCGCAGTATTGCTGCTCGCGTCGGTCGAGATCCAATGACTGTTAGTAGAATATGGAATCGATGGGTTCAGGACGGTAATACGGAACGCCATGCGGGATCTCAACGGCCACCTATCACTAGAAGCCGTGAAGACAGGCATATTATCCGCATGGCCGTTATGGATCGTGCAACCACGTCACGAGCCGTGAGTCAAGAAACGGGGTCGTTTGGAAGACAACAAGTGTCTGCACGAACAATTCGACGACCTTTGCAGCAATATGGACTCTCTGCTCGGAGACCATGGCTGCGGCTTCCCTTGACGCTGCGTCATAGACAAGAGCGCCTTCAATGGTGTGATCAACGACGAGCCTGGGAGCACGAATGGCGAGACGTCATCTTTTCAGATGAATCCAGGTTCTGTGTACAGCATCATGATGGTCGCATCCGTGTTTGGCGGCATCGTGGTGAACGCGCACTGGCAGCGTGCATTCATCATCGTCATACTGGCCCATCACCTGGCGTGATGGTATGGGGTGCCATTGGATACACGTCTCGGTCACCTCTTGTTTGCATTGACGGTACTTTGAACAGTGCACGTTACATTTCTGGTGTGTTACGACAAGTGGCTCTACCCTTTATTCGAGCCCAGCGAAAACCTACGTTTCAGCAGGATAATGCCCGACCGCATGTTGCCGGTATTGTACGGACCTTCCTTGATACGGAACATGTTCGGCTGTTGCCCTGGCCAGCACGTTCTCCAGATCTTTCACCAATAGAAAACGTCGGGTCAATGGTTGCCGAGCGACTGGCTCGTCACCAAACGCCAGTCACTACGGTTGATGAACTGTGGCATCGTGTTGAAGCTGCATGGGCATCTGTACCTTTACATGAAATCCAATCTCTGTTTGACTCAATGCCCAGGCGTATAACTGCTGTTATTACTGCCAGAGGTGGTTGTTCTGGGTACTGATTTCTCAGGATCTATCCAGCCAAATTTTTTGAAAATTTAATCACTTGTTATTTCTAGTATAATATATTTGTCCAATCAATATCATTTTGTTATCTGCATTTCTTCCTGGTGTAGCAATTTTAATGGCCAGTAGTGTGTATATATATATATATTATTGAATGATTGTGTAGCTATTATAATATAATTATATGTTGTTATTTTAAGAATTTCAAATTTAAATAGTCTTTAAAATAAATAGTATGCAAATTTTTAAGCTTTCATAGTTTATTACATACCGGTTGACATTTATTCTTCATAAAGTTTAAAAAAATAAATTTTTTTTATTTATGATTATTATTATTATTATTTTGAAGATAATGTCGTTCTGAAGAATTTCAGAGAATTCTTCTACTGCTGTTATAATAGAACTATTTACTTACTTTTTATTTTATTTATAGTAAATTGTGTTAGTGTTAAAATAGGCTCGAGTAAAAAACTAAGTGTTAAAAGATTAATAAATTAGCATCAATTGTGTTGTTCAGTGGAAAAAGTATTTCATAATCAAGTGTAAAGTATAACATTTTTAAACTTCTCAATAAACTAAATGAGAAATGAAAAATTAAATTTGTCGAGAAAAAAAGCTGAGAAGTTACGATGTATGGTTGTATTTGTGGTGATGTGAATTCTATCACATCATTGTGATAAAAATACACATGCACTAACATATTCTTATCACACTTCTTGAACTAATAAATGCGCATCTTTGAAGAAATTTTTTCCCGTTTTATCTTTAGAGTATGAATAATTTTTTACTCAATCTCTTACATTGAATAAAAATTACATTATAATTTATTTTACATGTTTTTGAATACATTAATATATTAACGGAAAGAACACTTGATTACAATTTATATATGTACGCATGTATTTAAATATTTTATTCCTTTTAGAAATTTAAATAATTTCATTACAATTAATTTTTTATACATTTTGGTTTAAAGGATACGCATGTGGAAGTTTAGAAAATTATTATCGTTATTTAGATAATTTTATTAGTAAACCTATAATATTCTAATGGGAAAGTATATTTAATACCTGCAAATAACAAAAATGTAAAATATGTGGTATTAAATATTTTCGTTTGTTAATGTCCTGAAACATATTTTATGACGAAATCAGTCCAAAAAGGAATTACTGGGATGTTAAAATCCTTTTTACAAAATGTATAAAATTAAAATATTGAACTCAGTATAATAGTACTTATAATTTTCGAAAATTAGAAGAGGATAAAAATAAAATTGATGGCTGAACTGCCTTTTCGTTTCCTGAATGCGAACAACGATAGAATTCAACTAGCAAGCAAATGGGGTATGCGTGCGGGATTTACTTAGCCATGAAAAAGAGAAAACTTGGCTCATCACGCATACACTTTCCCACCTTGACCCAAGAGGAGTAGTGTATTATCTTTAAGAATAAACTAGGATTGCTCTTTTCTCATTTGGCTTGGCTTGCCTTATATATATATATATATATATATATATATATATATTTATATATATATATATATATATATATATATGACAAGCCAAATGAAAATTAATCTTGTCCATCACCCTCAAATTTATATTTTCCTATTAAAGTATAAATATATATATAAATACTTTGATAGGAAAATATAAATTTGACGGTGATGGAGAAGAATAATTTATTTACTTATAAACCTTAAGATGAAAAATGTGTATGACTAAATTGTTGCTTAGTAATTTTTAAATGAACATTATAAGATCATTATCTTCAAATTTTTCTGAAAATATTTTTCTGATTTTTGTCGTGTTAAATGAGAATAAATACGCTAAGAATTAATATAAAAAAGCATTTAACCATGATGTTATAAATTTGGCTGTAAGCTTGGAGCTCTGATGTTCGATACCTGGAGTTCTAAAATTTTAATTTTATTACTGATGAAGAAATTTGAATATGGTATGTATGTACATTGAATTTAGATGAAATGTAGGACTTTAAACTATTTTACGACATTTCGAGGAATGAAATATTCAGAATATTTTGTAACGTTTATATGATCTTATTAAGAAACGCATTATATTTTCATTTGTTGAGAGGCTAAAGTCTACTTAAGACAGAAAAAAGGAAAAAGAAAAACAATGTTCATTTGCTTATTCCCAAAGTGAAGTTTATTTAATTCTTAAATTAAAGACTCCATGTTTTTTGAGGTGAATTCACTTCTTCAGATACGAATGATGGTATCGCCATATTTGAACAAAAAAAGTGCGGAAGAGGTTATATTGCCTTTAAAGCTTGCTGAGAAATAGATCAAGAAACAATGTCGAGATGCCTGATCAATCCAAATAATCAGGTAGATTTTCCAATCCTACAAAAAGCATTAATAGAAATTATAAACCAAATGTACGGAATTTTCTGTAAATTTTGTATCGAAATATTTTATAAAGGAAGAAAAGTTATTGCAAAATTAATAAATAAATTACATTATCTTTTTTATAAAGAGATAAGAAATTCAACATTTTTGTTCATTTGAAAATATTTATAAAAGTGAAGTACTTAGAAAGAAACTCAAATGTTTTGCTTTCTCATAAAACCCATTAAAAAGAATAAAATCTCATAAAATCAAATTATATCAAGAAAAATGAATAAGAATATTTTATATTTAATTTGAACATTGATATAGTAAGTTTTGATCATTTAATGATTATAATAATAACAAAATTGTTCAACTTTTTTATTCATTTGTATAGCTTTTCTGTTGAACTCTAAAAGTAAATAGAATATTATTTCTTCTCAAAATCTCCGAGCAGAGCTTTTTCCCTCTTATTGCTTGACTAAGCCCTCAACGGACATTTCTGGTGTCAAATTCGAGAAGCATTTGAGCCAGCCCTACTTTTTCCTCACGCCTGAAATTTACAGGCACACAGTTCCAGGTCGGAATACCCTGAGGCGACTGAGGGCAGTCGAGAGGGGACAAAGTGTCTTCAAGACATACTGACCACACATGCGGGGAAAATTTGCGTCGGAGCATGCTGAAAGGAATTAGAATGCGGGAGGTATAATGTCTCTGTTATCCCTATTGTGGTTAAGTGATCTCCAATTCATTGTAAACAGGTGCTTTGGCGTGGCTTATGAGTTTAAATTCACCAATTAGTTCTTTTAGTCTTTGTAAGAGGGTCTACCCCCAAACAACTGCGCAAGATGGCGCTGAAGCTCGTTTCAAAATTTATTTCGAGGAAGGAGTCCTGTTAACCTCAATTATTCCTATGGGGGCAGAATCAAATCAGGAGTATTTTATCTCGAAGAGCAAGTTCCAAATTCTAGGCCATAATCGGCTTTGTATGAAAACATTCGACCATTTCATTTAAAAAAAATCAGGTCATATTAAAGCTCTCCTATAGTAATGAGAGTTCTAAGTAAAAATAAACCGAGAAAAAATATTATAAATGCAGAAAAACTTAGATTATTAAGTAACTATTCTACCTAGTAAATAGCGAATTCAACATGTTTAAAGAAAAAGGAATGCATAGGCTTTAACTAAGTTCACATGAAATCAAAAACTATTTTCTTTTTATTTGGTTGTTCGTTTTTCATGAAAATGAAAAACGTGCAGCAAATAAATATTCTAATGCATTGTACATTGCCTATTCTAGTCCAATAGCTTTTATCATCTTTCTGGTAGTAGCATGATTCCACAGTCATAAAGTGGTTGGCTTTTACTAACAAAAAGCTAATCTATGAAGGAAAAACGAAATTACTTTCCCAACAACCCAACACAAATAAAATATATAACTAATTAATTTGAATTATGTGTTATATTCTCAAAAGAAAATGAAAAATGACAGTTTCCGTTCTGAACCCTGAATTGGGATTTTTTTCAACTGTATATTTTTTTGCATGTGTGTGTATGTTTACCGTGGAAGACCAAATTTGCAGAAGGTCGACTTTTACTGGTATATATCAATAATCACAGATATGCTCCGGTTGTGGTCGAAAAGAGAGGAGGTCAGGTCAACGAACAGGTGATCGGCTGTTTCCCACCACATTTTTTGCTCTGCTGGGAATCAATCAGCTTTGTCAGCCTTATGCAAAGTTTGATTTTGTGAACATTTTTTTCTTAATTTTTTGATACCCTAATTTATACTGAATGGTTATTTCATTAAATCGTGAACTTTTTCTTGAAAATCCAAATGCATTAATTATGGGTAAGCTAGAAGACAATTGTTTTTATTTTTCTCAAGAAAAGTATTCTAAAATAATTTTTGAAGTTGTTTCTGCTGAAACTAAGTGCTATACTCCTTTTTATTACAGACGGTTAAATGTTTTAACTTTTTGAAAATTATAATGATAAAGAGAAATTAATTGTGCCATTAAAAGTAAGAGAGAAACGAATATATAGTATTTTGATATCAATGGGGAATTTCTCAGTTTACTATATGAAACTCACACCAAAATAGGTTACTGAGGAAGAACATGTATGGTTAAAGAATAGCAAGTTAAATACAAAATATTACATATTAAGTTGTAATGTTGAATTTAATTGTAATGTTGAATCCAAACATTGTTGTAATGTTGAATCCAAACAGTGTCAAATAATACCAAGAAAGGTATTGTGAAACCACTGGTCAGTTCCAAATTAAATTCAAGATGTCAAGTTGATATGATAGATTTGCAGTCAAACAGAGAAGGCGAACGTAAAATCATAATGGTGTATCAATATGATGTATCAAAATTGTGTATCAAACTAAGTTTGTCCATCCTTTGAAATCTAAGAGAGCTGAAGAAATTCCAATATATTTAACATCTGGTGCTCCAACAATATTGCAATCACATAATGGTCGAGAATTCATATCTCCAAAATATGCGCCATATGGAAAGATATTAAAATAGTGTGTGGAAAGTCTCGTCATCGTCAAATACAAGGCTCAGTTAAAAAGGTGCAATCAGGATATAAGGCATATGCTGACTGAAAGGATGAACGATGACAATGTAAAAAAATGATTAGATGGTTTAGTTTTTGTTCAATTTGCCAAGAACTCTGCTTGCTATGAAGGAATACGTCAAAGTCGTTATGAAGCCATGTTTGCTGTTAGAGCAAAAGGAGGCATAGCATTATCTCTTTTACCTTGCAAACAAATCATAAAACTGCATTTAATTCGAGAAGCGGAAAGCAAGCCTATACACGCTATCCTTACGAAAGGAATGCAATTGTAAAAAAATAAATAAACAAATAGATGCAACTGTAAAAGCAAGGGAAATTTATGCAATTCAAAATGTCATAATAGTTTTAGTTGATGCAATAAATAGAATTTGAATCACAATGATTAAGTGATTAAAATCTTACGAAGGTTACTCTGAAATTTTGAGATACGCGCAGACAAGAATTTAGAAGATAAAAATAACGGTTTAAATTAAAAATACAAAGTATTTTAACACAAAAGACAATTTTTTACTGACTTACTTCAACTTGTTTAGCTTAGAATAAATTTTAAAGAGAAGAGAAAATGGAGTTGACGCGAGAACATGTTCGCGCTATGATTTTCTAAGATGTTAAAGCAGGATTAAATCAAGAAGAATGCGTTCAACGGTTGCAATTAGCGTTTGGTGATGAATCTCCAGCTCGTAGTACTGTATTCAGATGGCTTAGAGAAATTAGAAGAGATCGCAATTTTCTTCAGAATGAAGAACATACAGGAAGGCCGCCGTCGGCAGTAATCCCGGATAATGTGTCTGCCATACGAAAAATGTTAATGGATGATAATCGCTGTACCTATCAAATGATACAGAAGGAACTTAGCATTGGATCCGCAGCCATACACAAAATCATTCAGGCAGAATTACATATGAAAAATGTAGTTTGCCGTTGGGTTCCCCATAATCTAACTGAGCACCAAAAAGAAGAGCGTGTCAGAATCAGTAAAGAAACTATTAAATTGCTAAATGATGGTGGCCACTGCATCATTTCTAAAATTGTAACAGGTGATGAAACGTACATACCATTTTATGACGTTCCAACACGTCAAGAAAGCAAAGTATGGGTCTATGAAAATGATCCCCCGCAGGCAATGGTGAAAAAACAACGCCCACTAGAAAAAGAAGTACGGGATTGATCAAAGCCATCAAGTTGGAAGGACAGAAGACAGTAACAGCAAACTGGTATACCAATAAACGTGTTCCAAAAATTCTACAAGAACTGAATGTTAGGGGACTAATGCTTCACAATGACAATATATCTTTACATACAGCCGGATTAACAGTTGAGTTTCTTAAACAAAAACAAATTAAAGTGATCGAACATCCTCCGTATTCATCTGATCTAGCTATGTGCGACTTTTGGTTATTCCTTAATCTAAAAAAGAACTTACGTGGATGTCGTTTTCATTCAGAGATTGATGTGGCTATAAATGCTTTTTTTTTTATCTATTCCAAGAAATGAATGGCTTGAGGCATTTAATCTGTGGAAAATTCGTCTACAAAAGTGCATTGATGCTGGAGGAGACTACTTTGAACACACCTAAAATTTTATAAGTATAACTTTAAAAACTTAGTTGTATCTCAAAAATATCAGATTGACCCTCGTATTTGCTAAGTAAGCTTTTATTACTGTTATTTTCTTTTCTCATTTAGAATGTACTGTTTTTTAAAGTTATTGGTTAATTTTATGAGAAATAGAAGCGAATAAGTTATATCTCCCTTATGACGTATCGCGCTGAAATACGAAGAAGAAATTATAATTCTCTGACATGAGCAACATTCACTATTAGAGCATGGTGAATGTCGTCATTTGCCGGTGTGATTAAGAAAAAAGGGTATTTTGCAAATATTGAATGTCGACATTCATCGGTGAAATTCATCATTCACCAAATTTCGTCCTTTCACTGTAATATATATATATATATATATATATATATATATATATATATATATATATATATATATATATATATATATATATATATCTGTGTATGTGTGTGTGTGTGGATGGATGGATATTAATAGACAGATAGATATGGTTGTAGTACAAGAATGTTCAAAAAATCATTGCTAAAACAAAATACACCAAATACAGCAATAAAAATGCACAGTACCTATTATTTTTATGTATGGTATTACAAAGTCACAAAATATATATTATTTTGGAATACATTCAAATGCTTTAAAATAATCTAGTAAAAATATTGAGATTAAAATCGTATTTAAATAAATGAATCATTAAAGAAAGTTTTTTAATCGTATTTTGAAAGATGTGAGGTACAAATTTCATATATCTATTAAATATTACATTATTAAAAAAAGAAACGCAAGCAGAAAGAAGTATTTTCTTATTAATTTCTATGACTGATGTAATAAAACATATTTCTTTTATAAAAATACAGATATGTTTTCTTTTAGATACACTGGGGTCCTTAGATATACTGTGGTCTTTTAGATACTCTTCTTGAAAATAAAGCCACAGTGACTTTTTTATTAATTTCTCAACGAACACAAGCCGGAATTTCCTTTATAGTGTAAATATCAATGTATATTTTATTCTTTTCCAATTTCGAATATTTTATAATCACTTATCTATTCCAGGAGCTGTATTAGTTAAGAAATAATCAATCGTGGTGTAAAGATATACCATATGAATTACAGAAAAACAAAGTCATTAATTATAACCTTTATTACGTTATTTTTATGTTTACAGAATGCAGTTTTGTCATATCTTTTACATAATTACTAATTTTATTATCAATAAAGGAAGTAACATTTTCAGATTCGTAATGGTGAAAATATAAGGAAAAATTAATTAATTTATGAATCATATTTTTAAATGCCTAGTAATAGTATTTTAGGAAAAGTATACGTTTATGAAAAATTTATATTTAAAATATATAAAAATATATTTAAAATAAATATATTTTTATATATTTTAAATATAAATTTTTCATAAACGTATACTTTCTCCTAAAATATTTTTACCTGGAATTTAAAAATATCAAATATAAATTAGTTGTCTTCCTCTTATGTTTATTATTTCTGGCTACACGTACCCCAAATGTTTTATTTTATAACATAAAGTAAAATAATAACAGTTTTAAATCCAGCTATATTAAATATGTGGAGATTAAAATATCCAAACATTAATTAATATTTAGACTAAACTATTGTTACAATATATTAATATAATAGATTAAAAATTACTCCAATAATAATTTCATATTTGGATGTAAAAAATTATTATTATTGGTATTAAAATCTTATTTTTCTCTCCTTTTTAACGTGTATAACTTTCTGCCAGGAATGAAGCAGCGAAAGATTTATGGGAATTACTCTCTTAAGTAGCAACCATATATTTCCGTGTAGAGCCGATTTCAGCTAGTGAAAGAAGAGACCACTATAGCTGAGGAATTTTAATCTAGGGGAAGATGCCATCTTTCTACTATTCAAATGCAACTATAAATTCCTGAATTTGAAGGCTTAGATCTTCCAAATATGATATAAAGAGAAGCAAAGTTAGTAAGTAAAAGAAAAAGGAACTCTTTAATTAATTAATAATTATAATGAAATATAAGCACGTTGAAATATTTAGTTCAAATTAATAGACAACAAATTTAAAAACATTTTAACTTGTTACTTTTTGTAACTGTTTTGTATACAAAATGTTTTTTAAAAAAACTGTATCACTGTTTTTACAAAACTTTCTAATATAAAATGAATTTAAAATACAGAATTAGTAATATTTTTAACATAAATATTACACTGTACACATTTTTTTATACTTTATAAAATTATATTTTATAAGTTTATTTTTGCAGTATGAGTTATTTTGTAATTCCTTTTTCTATATACAAGAATTTCTTAGTTTATATTAGTTATTTTTATGAATGCAACTATATTAAGTTGCGGAATTTTATTTTCTCGATAGATACGTATGACTAGTTAAGATTCTTCTTGGCTTTATAAAAGAATTGTAACTATTTTAACTGAATAAATATCGAATTTCAATTGCAAATGATATTAAATTAAAAACTCAAATATTATTTCGCAACAAACGAAAATGAAATAGGAAAAAAGGAATGAGTTTTTATAAATGCTTCTGAATGATATTGCGTCTTTATTCTGAAGAAAAATATATCATCCGAAATCAAGTATTTAAATTAATATAAAATGTCTTTTTATAACTTGGCCAAAAGTATTGTTCTCAACTCGAAAATGCAATACAACGGTAATTTTCTCGCTAAGATGTTTGCACGTTCAAAAATGCTATAATATCGGTAAAACATTTTATCAACCAATTTCAGGATTAATAAATGAATTATGTCTATATGTTAGAAACTGGTATCATTATAATATGCAAAGGTAACTAAATAAGTAAAACTGAAGTGGTAAAACAATGTTTTAAATGCATATGAAAACAAACCATGGCAATACATTAATAAAATTAACAGTATGAATATTAGATTTGTTGATAAATGTCTGCATTTAACACATTGAAATATAATTATGTCAGATTTTATAAGTTGCAACCATATTTTCTCATATAAAAAGGATATCAGCCACTGACAGAAAATTCGTTTTGTTTCTTCACTCGAAAGCTAACGACATCAAAAGTTACAGTTTAAAGTGGATTCCAACGTGCAATAAACACAAAATCCCAAGACGGGATTCGATCCCACTAACAATTGAAAGGAAGACCAGATAGAAATCCATTCTATACAGACCAGTTCAGTCCGGCAACATAAAGATTAATAATCTTAAGTTAATAAATAGAAAGGTATATTTAAAATTAAAGAATTTAAAACTCTGCTACACAAATACAATATTAAGTCCTAACTGCCCAATTTTCCAGATATAGACTTTAAGTAGATCAAGTTTGTTGTATGAACCCAAATAAACTGTGTACAAGTGTGTAAATTAAATATTTTATTTTTTTTTAATTTATATAATTTTAAAATATTAACGCTGTTCGTTAAAATCCCATGTAAAATCATTTAATTTAATTTACATAATTTTAAACTAAAGATTTCTTGTGTGGCCAAGAAATGAATAAAGATTTAAATAATTTAATGTTCCATTTTTTTATATAATATTTTCAGTTTTAAGCGTTAAAAATGAATTTAAGTGGCATATTATACACAACATCTTATTTTAAAAAATATAAATATCAAGCAATATAAATGAAATATCTCCATTACTATAGAAGGGAAAATTTTTGAAGAACTCATAATTTTTGAAATTAAATCTTAACATGAAAACAGTTGTTAAAATGAAAAAAAAAAAAAAACTAAATATTTTTTCTATATGTTTACAAATATTACATACATTTTAAATACATAATACACTCCTGTAACTAAATGATTTAAATAAAATGTTTATGTAATATTTTTAAATTAAGATTAGGATTCCTTAATTGCTTAAATTCTTTCATTCCTCTTCACCTTCTGAAATTAACAGGATAAAACAAAATGAAACGTTGTGTTCAACAAAAAGCTCTAATGCAAAAATTATCTATTAATCTACTTTATATATAACCGATTAAATCTCTCTATATATACTTTATATATAAATTTATTTAAATTTTCACATAGTATTCCTTCATTTTTATGGTGATATTTAAATAATCATACTAATTTTTAAACATATTAGATAAAACAAATTATTATCTTACACTCAAACAAAAATATACGTTCAAAATTCAAATCATAAAATCTTCAAATATATAACATTGTCTTAAAATTTATTTTATTTTATAAACCTACTTCTCTCTTTTCATTATATTCTAGTTGCCTCAATGAAGTAAATTTTCAAATTTTATTGAAATAACAAAAAAAAGGAAAAGTCATTAATTATTTAATTTCTAATAAAATAAACACCATTTTATTTTTAGTTAATTAAAGATACAGTTTACAGTTTTTTTAATTATATTTTGTTCAAATCTAATAAGTAATTTAATAAGAGTTAATCAATTTAAAAGCAATTTTTTCCCATGCCCTTAGTGTTCGCACTTAAATTTACTTTACCAAACGAAATGTTAACTTTGTAGATAACATCAATGAAGAAAGATTTATTAAGATACATTTGATGAATCGAAATATACATTTCAATTCAATTCTCCTGTTGTTTGTTTTAAATAGATAGGTTTCTTAAAAACAAAATTACATCTTGATACTAAACCATAGTAATATCCCAAAACAGAGTAGAGTATTAAGAAGTATTGCAAGAAGATTCATTTTCATAATGTAATAGATTTCAGTTCAAGCAAACTTTCATAAAGGGGAGAAATACATTACTCTTAGATACGTATATTATAATAAACTCATTTGATTTGGCGAAAGCTTTAAAAAACACATCAACTTTCATAAGTAAAAAAATATTCAAATATTCCGCGTAGCATATTATTACTGATCAGTATAAACGCTGCATCTTTGAAATATTTTACCAAATACGGAAAATATTTCTGTCACGTGATAAAGGTCGTAACATCCCAAAATCAAGCTCAGCATAACGACGAATCTTCAAAATGTAGATATAGATGCATTTTTAGTCAAAAATAATTTCCAATATATATTCTGAAAGCAGTAAAGTAAAATTTTAATGCACGAATAATCGTTTGAAGGCGAAGAGTTGGTTCGAATCGCTTACATTATAAATGACTTCTAAAAAAACTGGGAAAGGTAAAATAATTGAGCTTTATGAACAACGGGCGAACCTTCGATCGTCTTCTAACGGTAAAATTGCCAGAGGCGAAATGATATTTTTCTTATAAAAAGTATAGAGTTCTTCCTCCCCTCGTTTGGAAAAGTTATTGGGTGGGGTGGAAGGTAAAGTCGTATCAGATCTATTTATTTCTTAACTAGCCCCCGGCATCGCTTCTTGAAATGAGCATGGCGAAATCTAATTCAGGAAATTCGTGCTTGAAGTTCGCGATCAGCAATTATTGGTTCTAAAAGCAACACTTGTCGTTCATTTCTCTCTCTCTCTCTTGGAATTAAGGTGTACATTACTTCATTTCCTTATACGTACTTGATTGTGGATCAATGAATAAATACTGTGTGCATTTATCATTTGAAAGTTGAACGTAAAAATGAGCACTGCTAATATAATCTCATCTTTTATCTGACTATGTTTATGTTGTAATAAATAATACTTTCACGAAGCATCTTTTCGAAGAACGAATGTTTTTCCCATTTTATCGTAATTTACTAATCTGCAAATCATGTTATTCATTTATTTAATCAATTTTATCCAATTAATTTTGTCAAAATATCTGTGTTCGATGACCAGTAGAGGAATATTATGCGAGAATATTATTCAAGAGAACTTAATCATCCCCTCTGTAAAATGTATAAATCTTAACAAAGGTGATTTTTCCTTTAAAATAGGATACATCTATATCTAGCACTACACTTATGTAATAGGCATAGATTCTTAGTAGAAAATTAGACTGTTGATAAGTTGGTGGTTCGAGTTGAGGAAAAGCGAGAAGATGTATATTTGTCTTGCTAAATGAAATCTAAGTGATTAGTCAGATATAAATAACTTATTAATAAGAGAACGAGAATGGAACTATCCAAAGTGCATTTCTTGATGATATTTCATAACAAATGACAACCCAGTGTAGTAATTGATTATAGGTACTCTCTTGTAGCGCTTCATAATCTACACTAATCAGTATATTTTGGTGGCTTTAGATTTGTGTGTAAAACTAAAAGTTAAACTAAAAGTTTTGATACTTTCAAAGCGAGTTAGTAAAATGCCCCACTCTATTTATGAAAGAAGTCTTCAATTGAATACCGCAGCCTTTTATACGAAATAATGATTTTAAGTGATGAATATGTAAGTATGTTGGCACACATATGAATAAAATAGGTATTATATTGTACGATGTCAAGATGTTATCCTGAAATCATAAGTATCCAAGTTTGGTTTGGTTTAATTGGTCACTCAAAGGTGATTTCTGGGATACGAGGTTTAATTAAGGAATATTAATCTTGTCTAGATAACTGTGTGCTATAAGCGATGGCCCACAATTCCAAATTTTTGGTCTGTGAAAAATGTGTGCTTCTTCACTCTCAGAAAAATGACCAATATATAGATATTTCTTGCGAGTTGAAGTGATCAAAATAGACCTTGGGTTAAGTTATTTACAAAAGAAGGATAAATGGTTATTATTAGATTGTGACTCAACCCAATAGGCTTACAAGAAAGACTTTTGAACGCAATGGAATCTGTACAGATCGCTCTAGAAAAACATCATTCCACTGCTCAACCATACATACAAGAAATTTCAACAACAACCCAAAACTGTTTTTTTCCTGAGGAATACAAACTGTAAGAAATTTTATTCATTTGACTATTACAATCGTGCCACTATCCTAAATCCGTTTATCATTGAATCCAACACATTGGTTCGGCTAATATGATGCAAAGACCGGTGGTAGTAGATTGTAAAACAATAGGAACAAGTGCTCTGGGAAAACAAATAATTTCCAACATTCAGTATTTGAATGGTCGAGTATACTTCAACATCTGCCAAGATATTGCCTCCTGCAGAATTGAATTGGGCAAAAAATAAAATTTGGTGGTATAGGGTTTTTGCATATCTCTCTTGGTTTTTCTCCTGAACCTTGTTTGCAATGCCAAAGCTGAGACTCTTTACGGTATTCTCAATTATGTGCTTATTATGTTGCATTTTTAAGAAATAATAATTTACCATGTCCAAGATGAGAACGCTAACTATCATGTTGCGAATTCATCCGTGGCTTGAAATGATGACAATAATGTGCAGCAATTGGACTGGCCGGCTCCATAACTCGATTTTTAAACCTATACTACATCCATGGAGTGTGATGCATGATTAGTTTAAAGAGTAATTCCATTGTCAGAATATAAGCACAAACTAATCTGTCTTTTCTAAGCCTAATTAGAAAAATATCCATAGCCATCATCCAACGGCTAATCGTTAGTCCGCACCAGATGGTCTCTACAGTAAATACCCTTCATTAAGGCTTCTCTATATATTGATGGTGGTAAAAAATATGGCATTCTCTTACTAGAGAATTCGTGTAGATTATATGTATAGATATATACACTATCTACTGATAAATAATTAAATATCAAGGTTAGTGAAAGAAATGATTCTTTAAAAGTTTTCTTTTATTTCCTAAGCCTTCTTAACTGTTATTAACGATCTATATATTCTATATATATATATATATATACACCGAGAGAGAGAGAAATAATTGGATAATATATTAAATAATTCATTACTAAGTACCATTATTAATAAATAGTTATTGTTTTATTTCTACCAAAGGAAATATTTCGCTTAAACTTCATAAGATTACATATGTATTTCACTATCAAAATGTTCTGCTAAAATATTTTTTAGACATTCTTAACTTTTTCCCATTTGAATGCTCATTAATTAGTCAGTTTCCTTTTTCAATTTTTTTCAGACCAAATCTATGACTTCTTTGTCATTAGTACTAACCATAAAAAAATTTAAATATCTTGGAATTTTCAAGAAGAATTTTGTTTTTACATATTTCTCGTTATTTTTAGTTTTACAATTAAGATTTGAATTTAAATCTTTTATTTCTATTTCAAATATTTCTAAAACAGAAAAAACTATATTCCATTTTCCCAGTTGATATTCTTACCTACGCGAACATATGTTGTTTCTTAACTGATGCAAATCACAAAAAGTCTATTGTCATAACTTTTAACATAAATAAATATATTCCTTTACTTAACTATTTTCAAAAGTAAGTAATTTATAAATGTCGTTTAAGAATGTTACATGTATATTATAAAACAGTTAGTAACAATAAAATTTAATGAATAAGTGGAAATAATTTTTGTGATTTATATAGTAAATATTAATTATAGGCATTTGCATAGGCAACTTTTTAATTTTTCTTTACGCATTTCTAAAAGGATTAATTGTCAAACAGTAGATTTTTTTTATTCTTACCAAATATATATATATATCCTACACAAATCAAAATTAGCTCAATACTCTCACTCTTTCTTCCTGTAACTAATGAATTATGCAAAAGTTTTTTCGGATAAATTTTTCCCCCTACATTATTGCTTGAATTTATGGCTAATCTTTTGTATATTAAAAAAAGAATTTTTCAAAATTTTCATTTGATAATGGTTTATATTTTTAATACATAGTTGCTTCACAACATTGCATCTCTTTTCCATTAAAATTAACATATTTGAAAATTTTTTTCGTTTCATAATGATTTGAATTTTTATTTACACACAATAGCTGTAGTATTTATTATAGCACTTCCCACTATTGATAAAAGAATTTGGGGAAGTTTTTATCTGATAATATAATTCAAATTTATTCCATTTATTTTGTATAATATTTAATATGTACTATTTAAGCTCTTAATAAATAAATTTGGCAAATGTTTCATCTTCATATCCCTTTTATATCATAATTTCCTGTCTCTAATTTTTATACATAATTATTTCATTACAAAGTTTAAAAATTTTTTCCTTTCTCATAATAATTTGCATTTTTATATGCAATTATATTTATATATATATATAGATAGATAGATATAGATATAGATAGATAGATATACATCAATTAACGAATTTGGCAAACTTCTCATTTAATATAACAATTTGTATTTTTACACACACAAATGCTTTAAATGCTTTAATAGTATATTTTCTTCCAATCAATAAAAAAAAATTTCAAAATCTTTCTTCAGATAATACTTTGTATTTTTAATAAACAATTATTTCAATATTATAGTAATTTAAATTTAATATATTGTTTATTAAATAGAAATAATATTTTCAACTTAATATACTGGGAAAAGTTTTTGTTTTCTATACGCAATTTTTCAACGTTGTAACTCTTTTTAATTATAGTGAATGAATTTAAATTATTTTCCATTTAGTAAAAGTTTGTATTTGTATATGCAATTGTTTTAATATTTTAGTTCCTTTTCGATCTGAATATTCAAATTTAGCAAATGTTTCAATTAATAAATATTTTATTATATATCTTAAAATAATTTTAAAAGATCTGCATTTTGAAAAGGAAAACAAATTCTTTCCATTTATAATCCTTTTTGCATATCACTTTTTTAATTATATGTATACCTATAAATGCACCTTTATTTGCCACTTTAAAAATTACCTTTCATAAATTAATTTTAATTGCCTCATAAATTGCTATAAACCAGTAGTGACCAATGCGGAGGGAGCTCAGCGCGAATATAAAAAAGTTAATTACTTTTTTAAACTTCCTTTACATGCTACCAGAAACACTTAAATTCGTAATTTCTTTTTTTCCCTTTTTATCCTTTTTGTTTGCATATGAATCATTAACACTCTCATAGTATTATGGAAATTATTTCTTCATTACTTCTACAGCAAAGTTCTTTCTACAAAGCTTGCAATGTACAATAATTGAAAAAGAATCTGTTGAAATATAAGTGTGGGAAGTAAAGTAAAACAATTCAGTTTCTTCAAAAAAAGAAACTTATCAATATCTTTCCATATTTATAAAAAGGAAATCTTAAAATGACTAAGATCCAATTTTTCAAGCTACTTTTTTGTTTCTCTACTTAGCAATGTTATTAAAACAATTATGGAAAAGTTGATTCTGTAGACAAAATACCTTTCATATATATTTTTGGAACTAATTTTGCTAAAAATGATTCTTTTGGATTTTGAAACATATACAACTAACAAACACCTCATTAAGGGTTTTATGACAGATTTCAAGAATAAAAGTAATCTTTTTCACTTCGCCTTTTCTTTATTGATGAGATTGTGGAACGAAAAAGCTGGATTTTCAGCTCTGCTACACATAGCGAATTCGGGGAAATAGAATTATCAAGAATTCTTATATTTTTAAAAATGTTCCTTCAAATTTATTATCCTGAGCAGAAATATATATATATATATATATATATATATATATATATATATATATATATATATATATATATATATATATATATATATATATATATATATATATATATATATATATATATATGTATGTATATATGTATATATATATATATATATATATATATATATATATATATATCCTTAAGAAATTTCTGCAAATTTGATTGAATGTACATTTGCGAAAGCACTTCTTTATAATGAGCTTTATTAGGTATTACTCAAATATTTAATCTGATTGGTCAAAAGTTCAAAATTACGAAGACTTCACCCAGCTGCTTCTATCTAATAGGTAGAGCCCTACTTAAGATTAGGAGCAGCGAAGCATGATGGTGCCACAACAATTACAACCTAAATATTACTGATTAAGAAAGACATTATAAGTTGTTGGCTGAATGTTTTCCTTTTCAGATCAGCATTTGTGAATTCCAGTCATGGATGTTTTGTAGGAGTTCAATACAAATCCCATGTAAAAAAATTATGATGAACCAAACTAAGAATTTCAGAGATCTGAATAAATAGTTCATAGTATGATAAAATGGATCAAATAATATTAAATGTGTCAAAACTTACAAATTAAAACACAGAATAGACCAAATGACTTAAGTTAATTCCTTCAACGAGTCTGACAATAATTTAATGATTAATTTATGACTTATTAGCCTTTCGTTAGTAGAAGTTCATTTAAATGCAGTTATATGTCGTACATATTTGAAAAATGGTGATTCAAAAAGTGTGTATGTGCTCGTTTACTTCTATGCAAATGGAAGTCTTGCATGTTTTTAAGCAATTTAAGTGTTATGCATTATAAACATTGAAAAAAAATGCTGTGTTTAAATTCCTAGAAGACGAGAAAAATTGTGAGCAAATAAGATGAATTTAATAATAATCAAAAACTCTCATTTAAAAACTAGTTATTCTCAGTAAAATTCCTGCGATTTTCCGTAATATATGGTAGATAGATTTGTGGTTGCTTCCTTACAAAATTTCTTTTACAATATTAAGAAAAACTGCTTCCTCTTAAAAATTATTTTTATAAATTTGTCTTTTAGTGCGGAAGTTAAATGCTAAATGTGTTGCACAAATGCAATGACAATGTTTCCTCTGAAGAATAAATTGTAGTTCGTGCTAAATGCTTAGAATGAATAAGATTATTTATGAGAAAATATTGATAAATATTAAAAGAAAACATATATTTTGTAAACAGCATAGGAAGCACGTAGAATTGCATTCAGAAACAGCAAGCATTTGTGTTTCAGTTTTTACACGGTTTACCATATAAAAGTTGCGTAAGCCCGTTTTATTTTTGAAATTTGCTCTTTTAGAATAGAATTAAATTCAGTTTTTCAGGCAAATTTTCAAAATTTCTGGCCATACAAAATCCAATTTCCTAACAAGCATGGAATTCATGTGAGGTTTACATCACGCGTTTTTATCGATAAAATGCGCAAATCATCAATGATTTGTAATATACTCTATATGTACATCACGGGTGACTTAAGTGCAATTTGAAAACTCTTCACAAAATAAGAGGAGAGTCTTCCGATTTGAAATACAGCAATTGTTTCTTGCAATTTTTTTTTCGTGAACCTTTTAAGTATACCTCGTAGAAGACATCAAGCGTCTTTCGAGCAAGTTTCAGCCAAGGAAAAATAGTAATCTATAGGGATTATCCTCCAAAGAAATGGGTAATAGTTTTAGGTGAAAACAAGCAGCTGTAAAAAAAAGGATCTTTAATCACTGGATACAGAAATAAACGGTGGACTCGCAGGACCGATCGCATCCACCTCTTTGCACCATGCACGTGATAATAGGCATATTGCAGTGATGGACAGCTCAACCACATCACGAGTCATTGTACCACAGATTCAGTCTCTTACGCATCATTCGATGTCCACGTACCATTAGACGTTGTTTGGAGGTGAGTGGAGAGTGGAGGTAAACTTACAAGCCTCCAGTTCCTCTTTCACCCTTAACTCAATCACAGGCACTTCTGCCTGTAACAACACCATTATCGGATTCGAGTCAAGGGATACCGTGTTGAAAGACTACTGAATTGTGACATTATGCATTACCAAACTGGTTCTGCACCTACTTTCATGATTTGGGGTCGTATTGGATTTTATTCAAGCATTTGCTGTACACTGAACTGCCAGCACTACACATATCTATGTTGTTGGATATCATAGTTCTTCCATATATTTAGTGATTCCCTTTAGCCATATTTAAACAGAGTGATGAGTGGAGTGGCACGAGGTTTCATAGTACTTCTTCACTGACCCATCTGACTCAATTGCTTCTTTGGCTTGCTTCTAGTCTGTCACTAATCGAAAGTTCATCCATTCGCAAAAACTGGTCCTGGCTATACCACACACTGCTACACCAGATCAACTTTTTCAATGAATAGAAGCCGAATGGACTGATATACCCAAAGGGTACATTCAAAGCCTCTTTTATTTTAGAAAGAGGCGTGTAAATGTTGTTGCACCAGCATGCCTTCCTATATCTAGCCCTGAGTTGGGCTTTACCAGTTAGATAGAAGCAACCGAGTGGGTTTATCATGACTTTGAAGCCGGGACCAAGCGAAAAATCCCCAATACTTTTCCAGCCTCCCCAAGAAGTATCATTTCACTTGGAGGAAATTTGCAACCACTCTGTTTTAACGTACCCCAGCCTCCTTTAGCGAATCCGACGGATCTTCTGTCGGTTGGAATTGGAACTCACTACATTCCGATAGTGAGCACGACTCGCTAGCCAACCAGGACACCGCTGCCCTATCACATTTATAACTAACAATAACGACTACTCTAACTATTGATTTTGTCATCTACCACATTTCACACAAAAATTTTCTTAATCATTTGATCTTTGTATTATCTGCCAAATATATTTTGCTGTGATATTTCTGGTCCTTTATGCTGTTTCATTTTGGGTCGCTAGTTCGGCATAACTGTTCAGCAAAAAATTTTCAAAAAATATTAAAAAACTATTGCAATTTTCATCCCACTGAGTGTACGCTATGGGTTATTGGAACGAATATGTAATGTACTCTTCTTACTCGAGATGCAACATTTATATGAATTATATAATACGGTTAAATATACTCTCTAATTAAAGAGAGTCTAAATTAATATTTGAAAAGAATTTTCTGATAAAAATATGACTTCACTCGGAAAGTTTTTCAGATATCATTCCACATAAATCAAATTATTACTTTATTTTTGTCCCCACAATAATGACCCGGGTAAATTAACAAATATGAGCGGAAATTGAAAATGTCATGGAATAGCCTCAAACTCAAAAATAAATAAAGAAATAATAATAATAAAGTAATGGAGAATGGTTTGGTATATCTACATTTGACTTGACTGCTTTTCTGTAAGATAAAGATTCTTGAGTAATTCAGTTTGACATTTTGCTGGGCACTAATTTATCAAATCTACAACCAATATCTGCCATGTTTCCTACGTTATTAAATAACCTCGTCTGTTATCATATAACACAACAGTTTGAAATTACTTTTATAAAGCAAGATTTCATGACGGTAAAATATTCTTGTTTAAATTTTAGAAATATAAACATTTAGTTTATATTTAACATATTAGTTTATGTTTAATACTTTAAAATATCGTAAAAGGCAAGTCTTCTAAAATGCTGAGTTGAAGATTTTTTAATAAACCCATTTACATTGAGTAATTTGTGGTGATTTTAACCCAAACAGAAGGAAATAAAATTCTTATATGTAGTGCTGCCATCTAGAGTAATATTTATATATATAAAGAAAAATTTCAACTTTGATTCCATTTAAATAAATATTTAAAGTTGACTTAAATTTAAATTAAATTTAAGAGAAACTGATGTCGTTATTACATATAGTTAAACTTATCTCACAAATAGGATTTTTCTTGCATGTTTAACTATGTATGTTGTAATAAATATTCAGCATGTTTAATCAAGTTAAAATTGTCATAATTTAATAGAATGTTTAGTTTTTAAAATTTTTAATAACTGAATAAAAAGGTGAGTGCATACTTTATTCTTTTTTAATCATAATCATTTTCTGGAATTTCTACTATGATATATTATTTAAAAATAACTTTAGAATATATACATATATATATATATATAAAAGATTTCTGTTAAAGAAAATATGTGTGTATATTTGTAGAGAAATAGATTTTTTTGAATCTCAATAAACTCTACTAAAATTTGCTCCGAGCTTTAAGTTGTAAATTAATTTTTTTTAAATAAAAAATTAACCTTAAATTTAAAAATCGAAAAAGAAATGAAATACACAGGAAAAAATGACTTACAAATTCTCAAATGCATCACACATTCACTAAGATGTTTGAAAAATACCAAACAAAATATCTCCAAAGATGTTACATCGCTGTTTTACAGTTAAGAACATTGTTAAATAATAATGAATAGAAATAAATAATAAATCAAACTCTCAGTAACAAGTAAATCAAATCATCAATAACATCAGGGTCAAATAATTTATATCTTTAACTCCAAGAAGTTATTAAGGAAATGGTCTTTTTTATTATTTATTTTTAATTGTTTCTTTATAATTATTTATTTATTATTATTTATTTATAATTTTTTTTACTAAAACTTAAAATAAAACTATATTGTAATTTTAAATCAGCATAAAGAAATTAGTGCTGCCATCTACATTACAAATTTCGCTGTAATAAGGTCTTGATGATTATATATTATTAATGGACACAAAAATATCTTTGTATTTTATTAAAACAAGCATAATGATTGATTAAAATATTATATTTATGCACAAAAAATAATTGGTATATTTATAATTAATAATAATGAAGGAATATTTAAAATATTTATATTAAGTATATGTAAAAAAATTATAAATAGTGAAATAAAAATTAAACATGTGCCTCTGATAAAATTCAAAGTATTCGTAGATTTTATTTATTCAAGCAATAGATGTTGAAAGTATTATTTTATTTTCCGAGGAAGTACAATGTTAGAAAACAATTTTCATTAAACTATGAGCATTAGATATGAGAGTAATATTTATATCACATCAGTACTCAATCAGCATTAAAAATAACCAGTAGCTAAGAGAAGTAGCGATTGACATATAAACATTTCCTTGACATATAAAACATACTTAATTTACTCTACGATATAGAATGACTTTTATAGGAATTAAACTCGCTTAAAAATAAAATCACTTTTTTATTTAATATTTGAAGACAGTTGAACTGTGGGAAATTGAATATCTTTATGGAATTTATGAGTAAAAGTTAGTCACATATGTACAGCTTTTAATATTATTTAATTTCAACACACTCACAAAAAACGTTTCTTTAAAGGTTATAACTCTAACAGCAGTTGTAAAAAAACATTTTTACTTACATCATTCAAAGGCGTTTCACATGCTTTAATAATTGACCCCAATAATTAAGGGAAAATAAATAATAATTAAACTCGATGTATGTAATGTGACATAATTAGCTATTAAGTACGTCATTTTATTGGGTTTGCTTATTAACTACTTTTATAATTTTCTTAATTATCGAGTGAACATTCGAATAAACCATAAGAGTATTTATCTTATCAACTTTTACACTTAAAAATTGTAATGTCTTGATACATGCCAAAATTTAAATGTGTATTTCAAAAGTTTAAAAATTAATGCGGCTTAAGGCGCATTTTACTTGCATAAAGCAGTTTTATCAGTCGCGCGCGAGAATATTTTATTGTAATAATTTTATTTTGTTTTAAACACAAAAGCAATGGTTTATAAATTTATATAGTATCAGATAAATATAAAAGATATAAATAAAATCTTAAAAAATAATAATGCAAGTTATAATTCTTTATATAGAAAATGTTAAACTTTATTTATTTTTGATATCAGTAATTGCAACAATTCTAATTTATAAATCTAAACTTCAAATTTTATAAAATTTTTCATTGAGCATAATAATATAAGTTTAAAGCACAAATAAATATTTCTTAGCACAGGATATTAAGGTAATTAGAAATATTTCTTTTAATATTTTTTATATTTGCAAGACATTGTGCATGTGTATCACACAACAACAAAGCTATTGAACACTTCCAGCATACGAGCTTAAATAGGTATAATAACAATAAATTAAATTAAAAGCGTACATTTTTTAAAAAAATATTTTTTGAGAACTTAAATACTCCAAATGGTAAATTACCCCAATTTATAACATAAAATTATTTAATAAATGAAACAATGTTGGAAATCTTTTCTTTATGGAGTGAAGTTGTGGTCTGTTTCACTTTAAGGCTACATGTTCGGAAAAGAAAAAAGTACATAAACCTCAACCATGGCAAATCATTTACTATAAATTTGAGATATTAAATAACTGAAATCTATAACTCAACTGTGCGAAATTGCATTGCTTAAAATACAAAAGAATTGTTAATATAAAGCGTTTATTTGCTGCTTGTTTTCGCAGAATAGCGTGATTATAGAGTGCGCCAAGGAAATGTGTTCTGTAGCCAAGGGTGTACATCATATATATATATATATATATATATATATATATATATATATATATATATATATATATATATATATATATATATATATATATATATATACATATACATATATATATATATATATATATATATATATATATATATATATATATATATATATATATATCTTCTCTTCAATCTGCACTGATTACAGCTATTTTTCCTGCTATTTAAATTTTAGCATCATTTGTTATTATTGATGTACTATTTTTCTGAGTGCTTATTAACTACTTAATATTATGATATTTTTTTACGTCTTATTTAATATTTTATACTTTATTTATTTCTTAAAGTATAAAAATATCCATGCTGATATTATAATAAAATTAATGTTACATAACAACATGAAAAAGCAGTACAAAAATATTTATAGAATTTTATACGAGCAAGTTAAATAAATTAATTCTCTCTTTTTTTTTTAAAAAAAAAATTTATTTACAACGAGGCAGTTATTTCAACTAAATATAATAAGAATAATTGGGTGTATTTTAATATTTAGGAATTACAGAAACTATATTATTTAGAAACTATTTGATAGTCAATTTTTTTGTCATTATTGTTAGTAAATATCTTTATTAGAATATATGTGCTCTATAAGATTTAAATCACATGATTAACTTTGCGTTCATTTGGAGCCTCATTATTTGATATGTTTCTTTATGAAATCATAATTTCAAGAATCGGATTCAATCAATAAGAAAGTAAATCAATTTTAAAGATATTTCTAGCATTGTGGGATTATAATTACGAAAAAATTTCAAAGTAAAATCTTAATTTCGAGCTTTTTATAATGACACAAATTCTTTATATTTTTATCTGTTACGAATAAATATGGAATGTATCTTATTCTGACTTCTAAAAAGTTTCGATGTAATTTATCCTAAAAGTATATCTAGAAAATTAAATCTAAATTATTAATATCTTCATAAAACATTCAACGGTACTTTTCCTTTTGGTGGGTGCTGGTAATAATATTGCCAAATAATACGACCAAATGAAACAAAAGACCAAAAATTGCTGCTTTTACATTCACTGTTTTTAATTTTTTATCTTTTACAAACATTAAAAATAATTAAAATATTTATATCTTCATACTAATTTCTTCAATTAAGTTACTATTTCTTCATCTATTTTCCGTGAATTGCCAATAAAAGTGTCATCATGTCGAGATTGGCACCTCGGAAACGGAAAACCCATCCCATTTTTTCTAATCCAGCATTTCTCTTTTAAAAACTTGCATAAAAAGTATTTCTGAATTCTGAAATTCCTTTTGTTCCTCCTTGAATCTCGTGCTTTGTGGCTAGATTCAATTTTTTTTAATTGCTGAAAATGTATGTCTTCATCGTTTTTTTCTTTTAATCGTTACAGCCAACAGTTAGTTTCTCTTATCCACAAAAGATGTGTTTTAAAAGAGTTTGTTTTAAAACTTATAAAATTCCGCTTATAAATGTAAAAAATCATTTGATTCCAACAAACATATTTTTATATTAAATTCTTAATTCATATTAAATTTTAATAACAATATTTTAATTTTCTAAGACTGAAAAATAAAAGCAAATTTCATTTTTCGTTTTAAATGCATGTCAGTAAATTACTTTAATTACTAAAAATAGCCTAAATTAATCAATATAATTATGTAAAATAACTAAATTATTCAAAAAGATATTTAATTAATTAATTATGTGTATTAATTTAATTGTGAATTTGAAATCTTTTATTTTCAAAATGTGAAATTTTTTCCCACTCAAATAATAGAAAAATTATCGTGCGTATTTTAGAAGCGTTAAATAAAATTCATATACTCTTTTTATATTTATAGAAAATTTAGCAAGGTAATTCTGCCTACTTTATCATACTTTATTAAAATTATTTTTCTGGGGCTAAGATAATGCAAAAATGACGCTTTACAGATAATGCAAAAATGACGCGAAGAAAATGAATACTAAATTCCAAAATAAAAAAGAGAAATAGGAGCAAAGTTTCATTTGTTTCTGAAACAACAAATGAGTTTAAAAAAATACTATTTTACCGTTTTAAAAACGTTGCTAACAATTTTTTTTAAAGTGAATTTCGATGAATCAGTAAAGGGGTTCAATTTATATTACTGTATTCAAGCGTACGAATAATATCTGCTATATATAAGTTTTAGAAATACTCAGTTATATACAAAATAATATTTGATCTTAAAAAATTAACCTTGAAAAATATTGCATAGCGGCTTATTATGCTAGATATAAATTAAGTAAAATACTTTCTAGGAAACGATTAACCTAACAACTCAAATTTCTATATATAAATAAATATGTAGCATTTTAAAAAGCACAATAAAATGTAACAGATAATTTTTTGAAACTCTTATGGAATAAAATTTCTTTGACGTTCTTCCCTTTGACATTAATAGAAAATATCCTCTTTACGTTAAATGAATCACTGAATACATCATTTAACTTCATACACGTAAAACTTCTTGGAAGACAGGAAATAATTGTTATCACTGGGAAGCAGGAATACGTCAGCCTTTTGCACTACACACAGCTTGTTGAAAAAGATTTATTTCATTCTTGGGGATGTGCTGCTTTGCAATAAAAATACATTAAAAAAATTCCTTCTATACAAACTACTTTACTTACATAAAAATTGTGAAATGTGTATTTTTATATTTATTGCGCTGCTTCAATCGGTCAGTTCTGAAGTCTTTTTTGAGGAGTAAGAAACTCTGTTATTCAATATTTTACTTTTAACTCTACCTTTCTAAATTTTGTTTTGATTGAAAATCTGATTCTATGATTAAAATTTATAAAATAATTAAGATTAAAAACTATTGCAGATATATCAGTTTACAAAATGTATTTGTATCCTTAACAGTTTTCTTTTTTTTTTTACAATTGTGATTAAATTTTATTTTTTGCTATAAATTATTGACATAAAATAAGAATAGTATTACTCTGAATAGTAAAAGTAGTTAGTTTCCGGAAGGAACGCATCGGTGTTTAAAAGTCGCATTTTTCCGGCGTTTTGATGCGGTGTTTTTGTTTACTTATAAATATAAAATGGGTTGAAAGTGCGGTGTATAAAAATCACCCTGAAATTTCCTCGTTTAATACAGAAATTATAATACAAGGCAATATATGTGACAACTTGATAGGTTAGGACTACGTAGTTTCTAATTTAAATTTACTAAATCTTTTTTTATTTGAAATATAACCAGAAATGCTTAAAATATTCATAAAAAATTAGGTTTTACTAAAGCTTCATGTGTGGTTTTCTTACCTTATTTTTAAAAAGTAAAAATTTGTATCAAATATCTTTTTATTCAGTTTGATAATTCTTTGTTGCAAAGAATTAATTGTGCAATGCTTATGCTACATTTATATAATATAAAAATAGTATTATACATAAGGGTTTCTATTAAATACAGAGTTTAAGAATCATACATACATTCGCAAGCACAAATATATTTTCCTATAAAATTCCTTTTTCCCTTATGTTTTTTACTTCATGCATCAACTGATTCTATGCATGCGTCAAGATTTTGTGAAGTTCCACTCGCAATTGAGACTTTTGTACAGAAGCCCTCCTGCGTGTAAAACTCCGAACGTTTCAAATCATTTTCCACGAATGATGCGATCTGAAGATTTTGGTTATACATGAATTAAAAATGTGTCTGTTTTCATGAAACAAAAGCTCCTCAATATACACATTTTACGAAGGAGAAACAAAGAGTTCGCTATAGGTAAATAAAGTTTTTCCTAACTATTTGTAAATGCAAGCACTTTTTAAACTCTTTAATTATTGAAATATATGATATCATAGATTAACTTTCTATATAAATTAAAGCGGTCCTAAGTTTGTTAAGATTATATGATATGCTTACTCTCCCTCTAGTTTAGTGAACGAATATCGTTATTGAAAATTCCCTCTTAAAATTACGTTTATGAAACAAAATATTGAATAGAAACTCTCATATCAAAAAACACTTCATGAAAATCTATATAATCTCTCTGTGGCACGACAGCCCATGCGGGCAAGACCTACAACGCCGATCTCTGTTTTCTTGACAAAGAGGCCCTGAGATGCAAAGCCTACGTCCCGATTAGGTGGTCATCCTAAAGCAAAACCCCCAGTGTTTAAAATGATATAGGACAGAATACTTCCCATTTTCATGTTATGTAATATATCTTTCTGTTTGATCATCACACCAGCAATTTACTTCTTCGATGAAACAATCTTATGATTGCTGATATAAAAGCATTTACTCACAACATTAAAAAATTCAAATACATTACATAGAATGTATAGACTTATACAGTATAGCAAATAAATTACTTAAAATGATATATAATTAATTAATTTTAAAAATAATTTGATAATTAATCAAAAATTTGTAAATCACATACAAAACATTATTGACTCCGAAAAATATACAAAAATTCAATCGATATACAAAAATTCAAAGTAGCTTTCTAATGAAAAAATTAGAACCAGCTAAAATCAGTGTGAATATAGTTTATATGTAGTATGTATAATTATTTTATGACATATGTATAATAATTATATATGTCATAAAAATTTTATTTCATCAAAGAACAAAAGAGTTATTAATTAAGATATTGGTTATAAAACTTTGAACAATTCTTTAAAATTTCTTAAATTCAAACAGAAATAAAGACATTTTGTAATCTTGACCAGATAGTAAATATTATTTTCCATTATGGAAAAAATCCTAAATAATGATGACAGGTATATTTATAAGGAGATACATTTAGATTAATAGCTTATTTAAAATCAAATTCAAAATAAGGTGTTGATAAATTTCTTAGAGTTAGAAATGAACTGAAATTGTATAAATATCGATATTAAAAGTATTTAAAATTAATTTTTAAAAAAAAAATTATGTTTGGCATTTTTTTTCTAAAACATCAAGTTTGAATTTATCATTTACTATTAATTTTAATTTAAGAACAAAAGAATTTGGCTTAAAGATTTTGTTGCCATAATTGCTTGAAAAATGTCAGTTTATTTGCTTGGTATTTGTTTATTTTCTTCTCAAATTTTTTACAGACTTAAGACACCTCTTCTTCATCCCAGGACATTTTATCTATCTCCTCATCAAGAATTTCAAGTCATTAGTCATGTCCTGTGTCAAGGTGAAATTGAATATATTTTTATCTGAATAACTGTATTCAGTAATGTTTATTTAGACATTTCTTAAAAAATTTATATTAATTGTGTGAAAATATGCATAAATACTGTTACCATGTCATTTTAAATGAAATATAACACCAAAAAAAAAATCACAGAAAATATCATGCAAAAATCGCGCGATGTAAGTGAGCTTTTTGTGAAATGTGCCATTGAGTTCCAAAGTAAGGCATAAATGTTTATTACTCTATGCAGTCTCCATTTTAAGAGAATTTTTTGTTTTATCTTGTTATCTTTACTTTTAATACTAACTGTTTGTTAAAGATATGTATGAAAACGAGAACTACTGAAAATAAAGTAGACACAGTCCTATATTAAAAAAAAAGTTCTTCTGATAGAAAAAATAATGTATAGCCCAGACTTAATTTTGAATCTAAATATAACTTATTTAATTCAAATTTCATTAAAATCCAAACTAGAATCTATAAATAGTGTAACTGGTGAAAAATTTATGTGTGCATTCACAAATTATTTTTTAAAACGACTATTTTCTTTACACGACAATGATTTTGCAACAGGGTGAATTCTCGTTTTGTAGATTTTACTTAACACAAAATTTGTTATAAATAATGTTTTTCTATGATCTAATAACTTTGACCAGAATTTAGAATAAATGAAGAAGTAAGTGATTGTTTAAAATAAAAGTAAAAATAGTATAAATAGTTTCCATGGAGAATTTTGAAAAATAGTTATAAAGTTAGTTAATAGATGGCACTGCGCTCTTATATTCTGAAACTTTTTCTTCCGATTATTTTTCCCAAACTTATTGGAGGATATTATTTTTACTTTCCTCCTGAGATATGTTTTAAATATTTTAGATTTTGAAGAGAAAGTGAAGACATGGAAAGTTATGGAGAGATTACACTGCTGGAGATTAAATAAAATTTATTTATACAATTTTTATTTATAGATTTTGCTGAAATATGAGATCTTTTAGGCATAGCCCACTTTATAAAAAATTAAAAATAGAGGATATCTAGAAAACAAATGAATACTTGCTTACATTAATTTGGGGTATATCACGAGTTGAGACATAAAGTGGGGATAAGTAAATGCTTTCGAGACTGATATATGATGTATAAGTATTGTGTGAGGTATGAAAAATGAAAAAACGAACTTAAATTAATTCATTTTTATTGGTGATATTTGTCTTTTAGTAAAAAATGTGCTGTGCAGTAAATTAATAAAAATTAGAGATAAGTCTACTGCAAAATAAAAAACATTTTTAAATGTATACAAGAAAGATTTGTGTTTTATAATAAAAGCCATTTCATGAGACTTTTGGAAATTATTTTCAGCCTTTATTCAAAATTAAGTTTAAAAAAATTATATTTCAAAATAAATATTACATTTTTACATAAATTTATTAATCATAAAGGGTAAATTTTAAAATACTAATCCTAATTGCTTTGTTGTATTAATCACAACATTTTTCTAATGGTTAATTATTCTAGGATAGTTTCAGAGATATGTTAAGCGAAATTTTTCAAAAGAAAAGCAAAATATTGTTAAATATGAATACTTATTTTTATCTTATATACATCTACAATTCACAATACAAAATATGAATAATCTTTTATTATTTAAATAATATTTATCAATAACATAAAATTTGAAAATTGTCTTCTTTAAATTTTCAGATTTGCCATGCCCAGAATTCAATATTGTTCAAGACCATCCTTTCTTTATACAACAAAGATCATATAGGTCCTCAACGTTTCTAAAACTTACATCTCCCCAACTCTGCAATTTCAATTCAGTCCTAAAGGATGGTGTGCAAAGAATGATGAACTACACAAAAGGTTTGCATGATTTTCATCGATGAATTCTAATACGCATCCCTCTCAAAAGAAGATAAAATTCGGGTCATTCCATTTTTTCCTAAACTTTTAATATATTTAATATGTATTGAAACCTTTGATATATAAATTATGATACATTTTATGTACTTTTGCCCCAATCAGTTAAATGGTGAATATTCAAGAATTGATATCACAAAATGTAATGACATTGCAAAATAAGGCAAAAGAAATTCCTTTTGAATTTTGTTATTAATCAAGATTATTTTTTGCATCTTTCTATTCTTGTACTACTTTTTATTGATTTTGATTCACAATGTATAACAAAGCATGACAAGTACGTACCATTTAGAAATTACAGAATTTGGGAATAAATGGCAGAATGTTTTTATGGATTAAGAATTTTCTATCACAGCGTTTTTCTGCTACAAGATATGGCTGTAGTGTTTCTAGTTTTAAGAAGACTGAAACTGGCCTTCTACATAAAATGGTTATCTGCCCAATTCTTACTAAGGTTTTTATTAATGATTTACTGGACGCCTTGATACCATGGGCAGATTCAGCCCTTTTTCCTGACGAATTGGTTATCTGGAGAAATGCTTCAAAAGAGAAACAGGATGGTTTAAATAGGACACTTAATTGTGCTTTGAGAATACTAGGATGTTGGTGTCTAAAAAATGGCATGATGGAAATCAGAATAAGAATACTTGTCAGTTTTTCACTCTGAATAAACAGCCTTTTACCTCGAATTTGGTATTTAAAGGTGTAGATATTGAGCATAATAATTTTTTTAATTATTTTGGTTGTATTTTTTATCCTCTCTTAAACAGAGAAATCATTCGGAACATTTGAAGAACAAAGCCATGAAAAGTCTCTGTCTTAGAAAGGCCTGGCTGATTCAAGGTAGGGATGTGACAGAGAAACATTAATAACTACTTACAAATTATTTGTACAACCAATTATTGGTTATTGTGGTAAAATTGTCATTACGGCTCCAAAGAATGTGACTCAGAACGTAGAACATTTCTGGAACCAAGAGATGAGATTAATTATTGGAGCAATAAGAACTACGAGTCTTCTTTCAATGCAGTTCTTAACCGGTTTCGAACCTATTTATATTTCTATTAAGAGAAAAGCGTTACTATTATATCAAACGCTCATGCGTTTGCCTGGCAACTCTTTTTGGAGGAACTATTACAATGTTTCTAAAAATCTTAAAACTCAAGCTGGCTTTGTCCAAACTTCTCATAGAGAATCTGATTCTTTGATTTCGAGCAGAAGTTATCTACTTTTACCTCCTCCTTCGTGTTTATTGGAATTTTTGAATTAAATATAAATTTTGATCTTATTCAAAAAGTTGCTAAGAACGAAATGAGTGATTCACAACTAAGCTCTTTTGCAATGGAGGCTATTGAAATTCCCGATCCTGAAAAAGGAATGGTTGTATTATCTTTTTTGGTAAATACTTACATGTTTTAATAATTTTAAAAATTATTAATTATGTACATGAAACAAGAATATGCAATATAAACTTATAACAAAAGTGTTAATCTCAAAATAGAATCTTGAATTTAATTCTTAAATTTTAAACTTCTTACATTCCTCCTTTTTTCCGCTAATATGAATTCAAATTCTTGTGATTAAATAAGAGAAAAATATGCGCATGATATTTTGCTGCTTTTACTATGTATTTTAAGTTCTTTTACCGATTATTTATACGATTGTTAATGCAATAATAGTTATAAAATTTTAAAGCGCAACATTCCATTGATTTTTATGAAGATTATCAGTTTGTTTTTACCAGATATTCAACAAACTAAATTAAAAACAATAGTGAAGTGACAATAAAACGCTATAAAAATGTAATTGCAAATTAACAATTAACTCGTATAATGATATAACTATTATACACACATTTACAAAGTCATTACAATTTAATTCTTCAATAAATTTTAATTAGAATTTTAGTATTCCAATATTCCGAAAAATTCTGAACTATTTTTATATAATTATCTATGCTTACAAGAGAGCAGTGTGCCTTTGCTGATTGATTCTGCGGCCTCTGATTCAGTCATAACTTAGGAAAAATAACCCCATTGTATGCATATATATTTAACTATGCATTTAATAGTCGCGTTCAATGTTTCAAAAGTAACGCGCATGTCTACATGGAAACATTCATCAGCATATATCATTCCGTTTCCATGTAACTCCAAACTTTCAGAGAATTTTTCTGGAAAAAACAAAGGCTCTTTTCGTATCTGTGAGGAACATTAACAAAAAACATATTCCGAATGAAAAATATTAAAAAAGTAAATTGCAAAATATAAACAATAGAAATAAAGTAAGATATAGAAAAAATAAAACAGTGTTATCCTAATGAAAATTTCTATAAGAATATGAAGCTTATATGAGTGTCAGATACTAATTTAAAATTAACTTATGAAAAAGAAATTAAAAATACTAAGAAAATATGTGAACTGAATATAGGAAATAATAACAAATAAATAAATATAAATTTTCATCAGCTACCATGTACATTCAAACTGTTCATTATAATTGGCGCAAAATTATTATTTCAAATGCAGCAAATATATTTTGATTTATTCAATTAGCAATCTCCTTTTACTTATTTTTTTTTATTTTGCATCATTATCATTTGTTAAGATCCAAGAATTTTAAAATTTGATTGTGTTGAGTTTAAATGAAATCATTTCCTTCCTATGATTTTTACGTTCACACACAAGTAATCTAGGACATTATTAATTTAATACACAATCAATCATACTAAAGAGAACTTTCTTTTTCAGCTGAGTTAAATCACTTAAATGGGAAAAAAATCTCATTTAGGTTATTATGTGGTTATTTATTTTGCTCATTTGTGTGGTTGTTTCTTTATTTTGTTCAGTTTATTTCATTAAACATTTAAGTTATTCAGGTTGCGTATTCATGTTCAATTAAAGTTTTTGTCATCGAGTTTTACTTAGTTTAACGGTCAATTAAGTAAATTTTCACAAATCATTTATTACTTTCTTCAATCGAAAAAATTTGTTTTGAGATACTTAATCGATCATTATAAATCGGAAGAACGCCTTTTGACATGCTTCTTATGTATCTTATAAAAAGTTAAATAAATCCAGAAATTAAACAGTCATATTAAATTGATATGTTGTATGCATGTTATAATGGTTATGTATCCAAAACAAAGCAAAGTTAAAAGGTATGCTTATAGAGGTAAACGCAACACAGCATTATTTTCATAAGCTAATACAAGCACTATTTTTAGTTAAAAAATAATAATAATTAATATAAATTTGATTAATAATGACTAGACAATAATCCCGACTAAATAATTTTAGATTTTTCACTTGCAAAGAAATAAAACGTGTCAGAATTAGCTTCCGATGGAATCAGTCTGTACATTATCTGTTTCAAAACACAATACCTGAATTTGTATTAATAAATTGAAAAACAAATAAATTCTTCATTTTTCAAGTAATTTAAATCAAGTTCATAAAAAATTGGTTTTAAATTTTCATGTTTTTACTTGTTTCACGCGCGAAAGTACCAATAAATTCATTACGACTTCAAGTAAAAGCAGAAATGAGCATAATTTTTTTTTACTTCTCATCTATTTTGCTTTGTTCAAAAATGAATACAATATTTTCTAATCTTTTCGATAGGAGCTAATAATAGGGAACAACAATATAGTTTGACTTTACCCCTATTGATTGAAATAAAGCAACATACGGGGACTCAAACACAAAATCCGTGGTGCATTATGAGTTATTCAGCAAATTTTTTCACTCCGCATTTCTGGGGATTGATAGCAACTCCAACAGAAGTAAGTGAGTATTTCTAAGCCAATACAAATGCATATATATATATATATGTATGTATGTATCTATATCAATCTATCTATACACACACACACACACATATATGTTTTGACATATCTTTATGCAAACATGCATTATATATATTAACAGACAGAAGGTAAACAAGGTATTGGAAATCTGTGTCCTTATGAGGGATGATAAAGAATCATAAGAAACTTATCTAGCTTCTATAAGATTTTCATAACAAATTGAAAAAATTATTAAAGGAAAACAGCTTGTATTTTCTTCTTTAATGATTTTTCAGTTGGTTTTATTTGTTTATTTCTATTTGCAATTGAATGTTAACTCCAGCCGGACAAATAGTTTGAAGAGGATTTCAAATCATATTAAGTATCCATGAAAATCGAACCCATAATTGTTAAACCAATTACCAGTTTGAAATTAAAACAATGAAAGATTTGGCTATTACTTTAACTTAGTATTCTTAACTATTGTCTTATTTTTCACTCTTTAATTTTAAAAGTTGTTAGCTGGATAATATTATACCAAATACTGTACAAAATAATTCCTAAAACTAAGCACTTACATTAAATAAAAGCTTCCAGGAATATCATGAATTGCTTTACCACCATAAATTTGCAATTATTTCTATACCATAACAAATTTTGATTCTTCTGAACCTATGAGAGAAAAAATAATATTCACAGATTATGTTTTCTTTGAGAAAACACATTCTATGAAAATTCTTCCTGAAGAAACCAATAGAAAAAAATCTGTAACGTAAGTGGGAGTTATAATTATATAAAATCGAAAAAAAATTGAAAATATTATTTCACTTACATTTTTTATTTTAGAATATCTCTAATGTACTGAATGATGTACTATCTAATCTACATTCTACATCTAAAAGATACAATTCAGATAAAAAGTAGATCACCCAGAGTAAAACAAATAATTTAAATAGAAAATCAATAGAAAATCTGAAACGTAAGTGTGAGTTATAATTATATAATTTGAATTGAAAGAAAACATTATTTCACCCACATTTTTACTTAAAAAAATCTCTAATGTGATGAATTTTCATTGATTTACAGCATAAAATAATTAGTTGTTTCGTACACATTTTTCCTTGTAAATAATGGAGATTAAGCAACACAGTTTTCATTCGAAATGCAACAAACTATCAAAATATATTTTTGATTAAGTATGCATTTACGTAACATTTTTTTTAAATTGTGACACTTTTGTTTAAGTTAATTCGTATGAATTTTTAACGATTGTATAAATGAGCTACAGTTCATCATCCACAACATTTATAAATAATGAAAAAATGATTTAGAAAATTTAATTTTGGAGGTAGCTTTGTGTTAAAAACAAAAACGACAGATAGATTCATCAACGCAAAACTCGTAAACTCTCTTCAGAAAAACAAAAAAGGATATTGCATTTATGCAGTTATATTCATGGTCTTAATAAATGCATAAAAATTATATTTGAGTTGTTAGGGAGACTCAAGAAAGAGATCTTTCTCATTATTAACCAATATATCATTAAAAAGAACTTAAATACATATTTACGAATAAAGTATTTAATCTATATAAGTATCCCAATCGCTTGTTTATAACACTGTGAAGCGGTTAAATTTTCACAAGCGATTTGGCAATAAAAATACAAAAATTAATATATTATAAGAACATATGATTTGATGAAATATTTTTACTATCATTACAAAAAATAATTCAGATATTATTCACAAAAATATTTACATTGCTTATGAAAAAACTTTAAATATTGACAGTTTTATGGTCATGGCTATGCAAATAAGCTAAATTTGCCATTGAGTTAACTGACAATCATTTCTCTTTAATAAGCTTGAAGTCTTATTTGGTCTTATTTTTGGAACATACGAAATATAACAAAAGTTTTATATAATAATTACTATAAATAGCTTCAATATCTTCAACTCATTTTTTTCATCTAGAGCATAGGTTCCCAAAGTGGTCCAGATGAACCCCCAGGGGTCAGTAGGAGACCACATGAGGGTCCAGGTAAAGGTGAAAAGAAAACAGGGGTTCACAAGTTGTAAGTGGGGGTCCACGAAAAATCTTTGGCTTCGATTTACTTATGAACATAGGCAGGTAGCATTATTCACTACATAGGTACTCAAAAATATTTGAGACTCAGTTCAAACACAGAATTGTATAGAACAATAGATAATAGTACAAGTGGACACCATATGTCAAGACTTAAAAAGTGCCACCCATGCGTAATTCATCAAGTAAATTCGTCTTATTGAAAATATGACTATTTTTTATTGTTGATTTTTTGTCGATTGTTTATTATTTGTAATAATAACTGTTTATAATCTTATATAACGACAAGTATTATTTTTATAAATGGGACACAAGAAAATGTATTACTTTTTTGTCTTCTTAACTCTCCAAATTTAGGGGGATATTTTTTAGGAGTTTTGGTAATACAGTAGAAATGGAGCAGAACAGGGGTTCTACCGAAAATAATAAAACTTTGAAAGTGGTTCACGAGAAAAAAATGTTTGGGAACCCATGATCTAGAGTTATGATCAACAATTCTAACAACATTAATTTCCTGAATGCATTAACTGTAACTGAAATGATGGAAAGTTAGAATATCTTCAATTTCATACCGGAGTTATAAATAGAAGTAAGAAATTGCTTCGAATGTTGCCATTTATTTCATTTAATGTATTTATGTAGTTAATTTATAAAACGGCTGGTTTTGACAGTCCTCTATATATTTTTAGAGTTATATTTTACAGATATCGATATCCTCACGTGAAGCAAAACTTAAAATCTAAGGGCAAGACGATAGTTGCAATAGATACCTGCGTGAATAAATTATCCCTAATCAGATATTTTACCAAATTTTATTGTATTCACATATTTATGAATACATATCTACCAATCAGGCTCTAGTTTTTGTAGGAAAATTGGTGTTTCAAGATTCACTGAAATTATATATATGTGTGTGTCATTATATTTTTAATTATAATCCACACTTACTGAGATTGTCATACAATTATAATTTAAAACTTTTCCTAGTTTAAAAATAATTGTGGTCGTAAGTCATTTCTCTCTCTGTGTGTGTGTGTGTGTTAACCTTACAATCTTTCATGAATGTGATATTAAATGAGTTAATTTCAAATTTATAATAATCAGTAAACAAATTATATGTTTACTTGATACTTGCAATTTTAGATGCTACCAGATTACTTAGAACTAGGAGAAAATTTAAAAATTTATGCTCACACTTTTCATGGTGATGTGGAACAAGTTGTACTTCGAGAAATCGAACTATTCAGAAGGAATTTGGATACGATAGGCCTTTGTTACAAAAAAAGGAAATTTTATGTAGGTAAGTAATTTAATTTTAAAGAAAAATAGGAAAAGAATCATTATATTTTCGCTTATTATTTTTGTTGGTCTTAATTAATAATTCTTTGAACTTTTTATACTTATTTGTATGGAATCGCACAACGCACTACTTAAATTCAAAGAGCTTTTGTAAATTATTGATATATATTTACTTATTTTACAGCTATATATAATATTCCACACAGTCCAGGGGATTCAAGAACTGAATTATGGTTTGCTAAATGTACAAAATAAGTGTTCTTATTTATTAAAATGTAATATTATTGTATATTTAATTGATTTCTTTTGTATTATGACTCTAAATATGCAATAGACAAAAATAAATTCTCTAATAACAATAATAAAAGTACATAGCTTTATTAAAAAATACTCATATATAGTATAAAATTAACATTTGCTAAAATATAAAAACACATTTAAAACATTAAACATAAATTTAAAATACATCTGGACAAACATGGCGCAAAATGTTTAACAAAATACAAATGATAATGAAATATGGAATAAAACTACATATTAATCACAAACTCAAAAATTATAACTAAAAATTATTGCAAAGAGATCTTAAAAATACTATTTTGAAGACATAATTTACAATTAAGCACACCACTTGCAAAATATTTCACAAAACCTAAGACATTGTGTTTTTCAACAAATATAAATTTTGACATTTCTAAGCAAACTAACACCGAAAATACAAATGTTATAAATGCAAAACACAAACTTCTTCAAATACAAATGAAATATATTAAAATATAAAAAATAAACGGTATAAATTTGTCATTAGATAAAATAATATATAGTTCAATTTTTAAAATAAATTCTTTTCATTAAAAAACTCGCAATTTAATTTCCTCTTCTTTTCTATTCCAAATGAGATATTTTCTTGACAGTTCATTCATTTACGATTTTCATCTATTGGTCTTCAAAAGTTTGTAAAAAGTGATATTAAAAAAGTTATAAAGTAATCTATCCGTCTAAATTGGCAAAAAGGAGAAAAATTATTAATAATTGAGAAAATTTGCATAACTTAATCAAAGAAAAAATTTAAAAACATCAGGTGAGAAATTCAATAAAATATCAACATTTATCTGGCTCGAAGATAAATTGAAAGCAAATGAAGAGATAATGCAAAAATCTCTTGTTTCGTGGTGCTTATTACAAATTATCATGAGTCATTTTTTAGTTAAATGTATCTTAAAACGAATGAAAAAATTCTTTTTATTCAACTTAGAAGTATTCTCTGTAGAAAAGAAATATATAATTCAAGGCCTAGTTTTCATGCATGAAAATTATCAGTAAATTTGCATAAAGACTATTGCTATTTATTTAATTTGTTAGGTGAAATCACTTAAAAAATAAAATAAAACCTCATTTTGCTAAATGTAAACTCACACGTTACATTCTTCACGTTATTGAGAGAAATTTTCTTTCTTCAAAAATTATTAATACCTCATCGCCAACTGTGAAAATTTATACTAATCATCGTGCTGCCCAAATATTTTTTGATCAGTATAAGTTCAACAGATCTCTCCCACATAGAAAATAATTTGACAGATGTAACTTATCACCAAGAAATCCATAACTGTGTCATGAAATGCATGATTAACAAAAGCAGGCATTTGAACATATCTCTATTTAGACTTTCTTTTTACTCGCTATCTTTGAAACACAATCATTATTTATTATATATATTCTCTAGTTTTCCTGAAATTGTAGTCACTTCTTTTTCTAATTAAAGACTATCCACATTTTATGATAAGCACATACAACTTACCATTTCGGTATGTAGACAAGAATTCCAAAACGCAAAATCAAATATGAAAGAGACTAACAAGACATGAATATTTCACAAAATGTTAAAAATCACAAAGAGATATTGATTTTTCTATACAGGTATAATTTTATGTACAACTTCGATTTCTAAATACTGCTTTTTGTCTCTTCGATAACCATGTGATTAAGTCAAATGCATGCTTTCAAAAGTTCACATGGTAAGTACTCTGTATAACTGCCATACACAAAAATAGCTATTTTTCACATAATTTAAAAGTAAATAATGATCTTCCTTAAATATCTTCTTCACAACCTTGCTGCATGAATTGAAGAAGCAATTTTGGTAGACTTCTTTACAACTGGTGTATTTGTATCACTGATATAAGCAATGTTAATGACACCATCATTTTGAACAGCCTTATCACTTTTGTCTGGCTTAAAGGCAGCAGACTGAATATTGTTGTTAGTCACCAACTCCACTGGAAAAACAGTCTGAAAAGTTTTAAAGTAAAGTACTGTTACAGTATATGTATAAGAGCTAAAAATAGTACAAGGAAACATGTGTATACAAGAATATATTAATCAATAATTTTTTTAATATGCAAGATTTTAGGTGCTTTTAATAATTGACTGAATTTATTTCTTTAATTTAAAAACATTTGTAATTTTATAATAACGTCACAAAATGCTTGCAAACTATAAAGTATTCTTTTAAATACCAAGCTGTAAAACTTAAATTCCTAAATTTAATTTTATCCTATAAATCTTTAACAAATTTCGAGAAACAAAAACTTCCACTTTAATTTCTTTCCCTTCGAAATTTTCGAATCATTCAATAAAATGTAGCTACGCATTTTATTTCAGACTTTTAACATTAATGGTTCTTTTATTTCAATGTTGTACTGTATATAATGATCAATAAATCCAATTTTAATTTAACTACTTAATTCAGTTTTTAGTGATAAACTTGTTTGCTATATTGTATATATTTTTGCTATTTATTTTGTGACAAAAGAAAAGACTTAATGCAGCCAATCGTCCCGTATGTTTGAACTACGATTAATAGAATTAATAGACGGCTTCAACACCTGGGGTGGTATTCCTAGGCTTAAACTTCCACGCTACTTCAGTTTTGCGACAGTGGAACCCAAGTTTAATGGGAGCAGATACTTCCAGTACGATGGTGTTCGATATCAAAAATTAAACCAATAATAACCCTAGCTTGGTTTTCTTTACCGAGCCACTGTACCCTTAATGATTGGTATGAAAACAAACGGCCATAGTATCTCATAGAGTCTATGTACTGTAATATTTCATTGTAAAACTGCTATACACATAAAAATTTTTCATATTAAAAATTTAATAATGATCTCTGTTGTGTACTTCTGTATTTCGCATAAATTTGTGTCAATCAAATATTAAACATACTTATTTATCATTTAGTTATGACTTTGATTTACAATGCTTATGACAGAAAATAAAATATTACTCAGGGAAATGAATAAATTATTTTTTGATTTTTAACTCACATTATATTTTTATAATATAATGCATTATTTTTGAAACTATTTAATGTATTTTTGCATCATTTTCAAATACTTTATAGGTATTTATAAATTTAGTAGCTAATTTAAATATAGCAATACTTTCAAATTATATTTATGAAATAATGTAAATTATTAAATGCTTTGAAAAATCGTACTCTACTATATTTGAAAATTTTAAATAACCTTTTAATTAAAGTCATCTTAAATTATATACTGTAAGAAAATTATATATTATTGATATTCATTCTTCAGTGGATGCAGAGAGATAAAAAATATTTATGTATTTAAATATATCTTAATTTATTAATATTTTGTGAAGAAATTAATTTTTGTACTGTTTACATGCAAGTTAATTTTACATATATTTCAACATTAATATTTCAGGTATTTACAACTTTAGTTATATATATCAACATTAATTTTATGTATATGAAAAAAAAAACATAAAATCAGTTCAAAATAATACAGCTCAAAAAAATTCAAAAGGAGAAGAAACAAATTTATCATTTTTTTAAAAAAATTTATTCCAATAGCTCGTAAACACATACCTTATTTTGTTTCCCCTTCGAACAGAAAGCCAACATTTCTCGAGTGATAGGACTGATTAGATCTTGCTTTATATCATCTTTCCCATTAGCACCTAAGAATTTTAAATGAAATAAACACACACACACATTTCAAACACACACAGATAACAAAATATTTATTGATAAAAAGTTACAAAATTACAGGCAGTATAACTTTTGGAGGAATTTTAACTTATTTCGAGGTTATTTAATCTCGTCTGTCGTAAATAAGTTGACAAATATTTTGTCATTTATATACCAAATAAAACATAATAGAACTAGAAATTATTCAACTAAATCATAACCAGACTTACATATATATTTGTATATTCCTGTAACTAGTATACTTCCAATGTGTGATCAAAATGATAATTTGAGAAAAAGCTTTATTTTTATATGATAAATAATCCTTCTATATTTACTATGAAAAAATGTTTTAAAAAATTCTGATTAAGCTTATGGATCTGCGAAAGGAAAAGTATTTTGCTAGTTCAATCAAAAAAGTTTGAAAGCTTTAGAATACCAGAAAAATTATTGGAATATATTGTTATTACTAAACATTAAAAATATTTTATGTATGTATACACAAAATATTTCTTATATTCAGCTATTATTACTCAGCAATCAATGTTTATGATTTTGTACAGATCATAATTTTGAAACGGAATTTACATATTTTACTATCTGTGAAAGATTAGTTTTTCCGCACATGTTTTAATAATATGAACTTTAGGATTTTAAGATTGTTAACAATATTGGTGGTTCTGAAATAAATCAACCTTCTTCAAGTTCATGATTGAAATCTTTTGATTTAAAGGAAAAAAATTTTAATCAGATTTTTTAGGATTATTTTAATCATTTTCCACTTTTGCTTTTATGTTTAAATATGCATTGTTTCACAAAATATATTTATGTCATTTTTAAAAATTATAATTTTACAAGCAATTTAGAAAGTGATGCATATTGAACTATTTATTTTAGAAGAAAATAAGGAAAATCTTAAGAATTTCTTATTTATGTAATTTATATATAATTTTCAAAAGTTAATATCTCACATTCCATTAATTATTATTGTAATTAAATATCTTAGGAAATATTAAGAACTTTATTAACATTTGATTTTCTAAATTACATAAATTTTTAAAGTTATAAGCATAAGACTTGATAAAAAAAATTTAATATTCAAAATTAAAATCATTTGAAACATTAAATATTGCAAATTCCATTTATACATTAAAAATGATATGAAAAATAGGTTGCTTAAAAAATTAATCTAAATTTAGCCTGAGTGATGCTATGATAAAGTTAATAAATATTCTTTTTCCTATTAAATATTACACTATGAAAAAGTGCTCTAAAAACATTTTTAGTATAACTTTGTATCATTTCAATAACTGATATAAATAATAATCAAATAAAAAAAGAATAGAAATTATCATACCTGTAACAAAACTAATGACAAGGCCAATAATGACCACTAGAATGCACCCAATGGCACTATACCACATATAGGACAATCTGTATATTACGAAAATGTCCTCCCTAGATATAAAGAAGAATAGAGAGCACAAAATCTCGTTGACAAAAATGCTTTAGTGCAAAAAGAGTTTTCATAACAATATTATAAAACTGCACTTAAAAATTGGACTTTAAGAAGATGCCTCCTATAGTAATGAAGCATTTTATCAATTTTTTAAAGTAATATAAACTAGTAATTCTCTGTATCCAGTTAATAAAAAGTAACCTTTTATATGGTGTAAAGAACCGAAGATATTCTCTATATTCTCATAGTAAAGGTAATTCGAAGTATAAAATAGATAAATATTTGAAATTCAGTAACTAATTTCACACTTTTCATTCCATTTGATTTTCTTAGTTTGTTAAAATAATATATTTTAATTTGAAGCAGGCACTAAAATTAATTTTTGAAGACATCTATTTAAGAAACGGATATTTTTAAACACCAGGGCAATTCAACAAAAAGTAATGAACTTTTTGTTGAATTGCCCTGGTGAAAATTGAAAATTCAAAAAGTTCACTGCGGAAAAGCTTTCAGAAAATTTCCATTTGAAAAAAATTGTTTCTCCCTATTTAAGTAAATAATAAATTAAATAATAGAAAATTATTCTCTCTCTCACACACATAATGTTCAATCAAAAAGTAGAAATTCAAAGCTTCTTTTTTTTAGCTCTCAATTTTTATGAATACGTTAACTATATATAATTATCTTTATTGTGTGTATCATATTTGTAGCAAAAATTAAAAATTATGTATTAAGCGAATACAAATATGACAATTTTTGTATTTGTGAGGACATCATTTCGAGTAAGGACGTATGTGGGCAAGGATGAATAATTGCAAGGGCGATCATTCTGTAGATATTTCTGGTACCATATAAATTACAAAATTAATATTTATTTGCAAAATTTTCTGTTGATTATTTCAAACTTTTAAAATAATAAAAATTTTTATTACTCTAGTTTATTTATTTTTCATTAAAGTGTCCTTAAAATTAATTTGCTGAAATTTACATTGCAATTTTAAATAGCCAAAAATTAATAGAATTTCTATTTATATTATTTAAGAAAAAATTATGTTTAAATAAAATAAGAAGCAGAAACCCTTACTTTTTTGGTAATAAATGAACAGTTGTAGTTATAGTCTCGTTCCATATATTTCCAGTCATATTATAATATAAATCAGTACATCCTTCGACAGAAAAAGGAGCGAAATTCTTAGGATTTTTACTTAAGAAGGCTCCAACAGCTATCCAAAGGACAGCAGCTATTCCTGTCAAAAGTCCAGTAATTGCTCCCTAAAATTATATCACATTTGAGATTATATATACATATATATATATATACAGGGTGATTTTTTTAAAGTGACAGTGTTTGGTTTGGAGCGCCCTGTAGCGCGATCTAATAACCAAGAAAAAGTTCTTAAAATTGCCGCTAAGGCATATTGCGGCGTTTTACAATGTATAAAATGTGAGAAAAAGAAAATACTAACACATACAATCGCACAGTTAAATTATTAATGTTTATTGACTACATTAACTTCTCAGCTGAGGAATTGCACCACATTCAATGTGAGCACCGTACTCAGAAATAACACCGTGCATTCTGTGAAACAACGTTCTCCACAGCGGTATGTAACATATCACGAGGAATATTCCGCACTGTCTTCTGCTGATTATTTCACTAGTTATGTTTTCCTTTAGAAAAGAAAAATTTAATACTCCTCCAGCATAAACGCACGTTCCGGTAACGTGAGAGATATGGCCACTGGAGCTCATTTACTTTAGCTGAGATTATTTGTCGGAGCTGTCTACTATTTGCTTTCATAGCCTCTATTGCCGGCACTGTCATTGCACAAAATTTGCATTTTTCTTTGAAACCCGTTTTTTATGCTAATTCTGTTTGTTGTTAAAGCAGCGCCACAAAAGAGCTAAAAGTCATTTCGGCTATTAGATCGTGCAACAGGGCGCTCCAAATACTGTCACTTTTAAAAAGATCACCTTGAATATATATATATATGGTACAGAGTATGTACATATATTGTTGTTTAAAATTAAAGTTATAAACCATATTTTGCCGTGAATATAAAATTAACAACTATTATTTTAAAAAGTTATGTTAAATAATACAATATATGAAGCGATTTCAATTTGTGCATCTAATATCTGTTTAATTGTAAAAAAAGGACATTTAAAAAAATACGGAATGGGAATTTGGAGTTAAAACGTGGAAATATTCCGCTTGCAAAATACCTTCTATCATTGGAAACAAACGTACCACCACAGATGAGTACACCAAATCATATAAATGATGAATTTCAATGAAAAATCGCTGATAAGCTAAAAACTAGATAATCCAAGCAGAAGTTGCTCGTTGACTACAAGTGTTGTGAATGGTGGTCTATAGATTATGATAATAACTTCAGTCATTGAGTAAGATCACGAGAAGGGCCAGAGAAAGTCACCCAAGAGCCTAAACATCTCCGGAGGATTACAATATGGTTTTAAATGCATGTCATCATGGAGATATGGTCAGGTGACTCATGACCTTACTGGAACAGCGATACCGAAGCAAATGGTATAGACAACTAGTTGAAAGGGGGTTTTACTCCCGGTGACGGTAGTGTGTTTCCTTACAAATTTGTGAAAATAAACCACTCTATCTTGGAACGGTGAACTCTTCTGTAGGACAGATCAAGATCAGCACTTTGTTCTTTTCAATGACGAATTGAGACTCAACATACAGAATGATATTCGATGAGCTATCAACAGTCAGGCTTCAAACAGGTAGGCGCTCTATATCTTTCCTACTCGTAAAATAACAACAGAGCATAATAGGAATAAGATTATTGAGACTTTTCTAGCATGCTGTGGAAGTTACGTTGAATTTTATAAACGATAACCGGGATCAAGTTGAGTTATGATTGTCGATTCTGAAAGGTGAGAAGTCATATGAAGCCACCCCCCCTCCAGTCCCAAAGAGCTTCTATTCTGAAGTATATTAGGAAAAACCACTACATATCGACAACCATATCCCAGAACTCTCCAAGGCTTAGAAATGGCGCTTAAAAAATAATGAGAAATATGGATTCAATCATTGATCAGTAGACTCACTGACAGTATGAATGATTGCTGTGATGCTGTGCAAGGTGGTTTATTAAAGAAAGAAAGAAATGCAAAGATATAAAACATGTTTCTTATAATGCTTCTTATTTTAACCAATATTGCTCTCGTTTGCATACCGGAATACAAAAACTTCTGTACGAATTTTTTGTTACAATATCCTGCTTTACAGCAAAAGTTATTCCTATATTAAATTTTCATGTATTAAAACTAATTTTTATAGAAATATCTCCTCCTTTGAGTTCTTAAATTTTGCATTTAAACATTAGTGTATATTTATACATGTTTGATAAAAAGAGTGCACATGCAATATACTAAGGGCGTTCAAAAAGTAAGTTACAAAAAGTCGAACATTGTAAGTCAAAAATACTTTACTGAGAAGAGTGCGCTGTAATACAATATGATATACATACTATACACTATTTCTCTACATAATCCCCCAGTTGATACAGGCATTTGTCAGAGCATAGCACAAATCGCTCGATGCCCTAATGATAGAAAATCGCTCCTAAGCCCTTGATCCAGCTAAGAATAGTTGTCTGAAACTGATCATCGTAGGAAAATTCTCATCCACCTTAATCTTCTTCTTGCCAAACACATGATAGTTGCAGGGCGCCAGATGGGGACTGTAGAGTGGATACCTATACATTTTCCATCCAAAACTCTTAGGCAAATCCTGTGCTGTGTGTGCCTTCCATCCTCTCCATCCAGTACGATGTGCTCACGTTGTTAGCCTTCCTTACTTTTCCGCAACAGTTGAACCTTTGCAACCGTCGTCAAACTGCTGGCATCATTTCACAAAGGCTGAAAGTAACATTGCACGTGGCCCATACATTGCCGATATTTAACAATGAATCTCCGTAATCGTTAAACGTTTTGCCCACAAAAAAATGTACTGTCCCACGGACTTCAACTTTGGAGTAAGTTTTAGCACCATTTTCTTCTCTTATTACGCTGCAACGGTTCAAGTAATCCGAATTGAAACTGCTACAGTTAGAAGCCGAGGAACTCAATTATCATCTGCACAAGTTTTGTTCTTCTTTCGCAATGTTGCTATCTCTGGTGGCACAGGTGTAATTTACTTTCTGAACGCGCCGTATGTATAAATACTTTTATAAATACATATATTTATGAATGTATTTAAATATTTTAAGCGATCCTAGATTAGTTATATATTCTTAGAGCCCATGGTCAAGAAAACAGACATGGGCACTGTAGACCTTATCCCACATATAGATTATCATGCCATAGATTTATAGTTACACATATATACATATATAGCATCTAAGAATATATTAATTTATTTTTCATATTATAAATTTCTTTACCTTATCTTTGAAGATATTAAAAAAAGGAAAAAGAATTTTACAAATTTAACAAGTGAATTAAATTTCAAATTAAACCTGCGAATCTCTATTGGAAAGAAAATTTTCATTCTTTTAATATTGAAATGTATGAATGCATGTAACAAATGATAAAGATTTTTTTTTTTTAAAAAAAACTTACTTTTTTATTAGCCCACGGAAAAAATATTCCTAAAGTGAAAACGCCTAAAATAGGGCCTCCAATGACGCCGAATACACTTAAAGAGAGCTGAAAAAATTAAAATCATAAATTGATATAAGCTATAGAAATTTCGCTCATTAATGCTTATTACTCAATATTTTTGCATTATCTTACTTGAAGAATTGCACCCAGTCGTTCTACTACAGCAACTAGGATAATGCATGCTATTCCGTAAGAAAGAGCTGAAAAAATATTATTTTGCATCAAAGCATTGTGATTGAGTATGTTTTAGTAAACAGCACCAGAAATAGATTTAAATATATAAATATTCATTCCCACAAATAAACTATTTTCGGGCAGTTCTTAATTTGGTAAGAGATTATTTAAAATAAAAGACTTGAATGTTCATTTTCTATCATTTTTCTAACGTTGCGTGTAAGCCTTAAAAATTAATCTCATTTACTTAAATGACCTGATTTGTATAAAATGTTTAGAGAAGAAATTAATTAGAAGAAAAACTCTATTCCATAAGCTATATAACATTTTTTAATGCAATTCATTAATTTTCCATAATTTTCATTAATTTGATTGACTTGATTTCTGATGTGGGTCATGCCATAATTCAGATAATAAGACATTAATTATATATTCTCTTGTTTTAAAATATACAAGAATATGCTCTTTCCCCTCTCTCTCTCTGTGTATATATATATATTCAAATTATTTCTAATTTTTTTTCTTCAAAATTTACTGATAGACACACAATTTAACTACTTTTCTCTTTATGAAAGTTCTCGTATACACCATATCTCTTATTTATAAATGAATAAAATATTATCCAAATAATCTGAGTATATAATAACTGAATAATATATAATAACTGATAAATAAATGAAGTATTACTTTTTTGTTGCACACTTTTAAGCAAATCCTTTAGTATATAGGAAATGCATTTATGATTTAAATCTAACTTTCATGCGATGAAGTCTTTTCTATACAACTTTAAGATGACTACAAGTATTTTGTTGTATTTTAGAATAGTATTTTTACCCTTACCAAAACATACATTATTTAATATTTATTAATTTCTTTTTCATCATAGTTGAGTATCATAAGAATACACTATTTCAAAAATATGAGAGTCTAAATTTCTTATTTGCAAAATTAATTATACAGCAATATTTCCTAAAATAAACATACATTAAGAAAACAATTAAATGAACGTATATATTAAGTAAACAAAATAAACGAAAAAACTTTATATTTAATAAGTTTTGAATTTGAGTGACGCTTTGTTTATTTTAATGGGCTTAAACGTGAACCAAGTTAAAACTCCAGGAATTAACTCTTTAAATTTCAAATTGAAAAAGTATCAACAATCAGCAAATTTATTAAAAACTGGTTTTCAAAACAAATACAAATTCACAGATTGAGAAAGTCGCAAATGTATGTAACACAAAATTGGCTTTTTAATCATTAGACAGCCGACCACCCTGTCTAGTGGTCAAAGTGCATGACTGCGGATAGGGAATTCCAGGGTTCGAATCCCAGTTCGAGCATGGATGCGCTTTCTCTCTCTATCTATCCTGTCTTTGTCCTTTCTGTGTATGAATGAGGTGTGAATGGTTGCTTACTCTATAAACGGGTCCCTATGGCATGTATGTATTGAAGCAGTCGGACACCACACCAAACATAGTTCAGTATGAAAAAGTGGAGCAGCGCTCCCCATATTGTCAGCCTAGCTGCCACAAGACAAAAAAAAATCATTAGACAAAATTTCCTGCCTTTTTCATATGAATGTGTGGTTAGTTTTCATTTTTCCATTGAAATATATAAAAATGTAATATTCGAAGAGAAATCTGACTAGACTGAATTTCATGCCCTTTTCAGTGTGCAAGAAAGGAAGAGAAAAAAACACATTTTTAAATTTTAGCCTGATATTATTGAAGAAACGTCATTATATTTAATGTCATATTTAATGTGAAGTCGCATAAATTTTATATTCTAATATTTAGTTATAATTATATATTTTATCAATGCGCTTCTATAAAAAATCTTATTTCTTTCTATTATTAAAAACACGTAATTATATTTTACAAATGCAAATTAATCTTATTATGCAATAAAATCTCAACACAAAGTTAAAAACATAATCCATAAATCCATGAAAGGAAATGGAAGAATATTTATTTATATAACATTTTTTATCTTAACAATATGTTTATTTAATAATGAAATTGAAATAAAAATATATTGTGTGACTTATGCTATACTGGTGTTATGCTTCCTCACCCAAGATTTTTGCAAGCCTTGTTGCCCACTTTTCAGAAATATCTGGTTTTATATAAGACTTGACAATATCTTCCAAGGTGACTGCTGCTAGAGAATTCACACCTGAGGAAACAGTGCTGAAAATAAATTGGAATCATGAATAAGAGAAAATCATATTTTCCTAGAATGTTAGGATCTTTTTGTTTGTATTTCTGCTGTCTGCGTGTCGTTTGGGGTAAATACTTAAAAGCTTTCCAGGTTTCATCCCTTGCAACACATGAATATAACCTACTATCTATAAAAAGTTTTTCTTAATGAATAAAAAAATAAAAATTTTAGAAGACGATGAATGTTAAAGCATTCTTACACCAACGTTTCCCTGTAAGTGTATTCACATGCGGTGTTAACTTCGGGAAAATACTTTTAACATTAGCACTTCATTTGAATTGAAACTTTTAAATTTACATGCCTTTTACGAAATGAAAATACCATAAAAGGCTAATGTCTCGAAATTTCCTTTTAGTATTAATATTAAAGTTTAGTAAACTTGTAACATTTTATAAAAATTCCCCTATAGCAGCTAATAAGAAAAATCTACAATTAAAACGGATGGTAAAATTTTAAACATAATATTTATAGCATTTCTAATGCATGTTTGTATTATACAATTGTACATTCCTTTATTGATAACCTTGGATTCTGTACTTTCTGTTTTTGAATTTTACAATAATAATACATTCTTTCAACGACACTATAACATATTTCTTGATTCAAAATTTTATATATTTATAAAGAAAGCTATTTTACAGCAACGAATTTGTACTCAAACAATAACTTTAAGCTTAAATTATTTTTAAAACTTATCAATAACTCATTTATAAAATAATCATCTATCATTCTCTATTGCAATTTCAAAGTTCTTAATAACAATTCCAGGTTTATTTCAAAGTTCAGATTTATAAAAAATTAATAATTACTTTGTGCTAATTTCAATAGATTAATTTCTTCTAATTAAATGCGCATTATGAGTGTAATGAGGATTTTTCTTTTTATTGAACGTATAATCTGATTTTGAGATAAAATTTGTTTCGTTATGCAGTATATAGTCAATCATCTTGAATTCTATTTTTAATTTTTCAGAAATATTTTTTTCTCTTTCTGGAGAATTTATTTTTACACAGACACATTCTAAATTTTTCCAATCATCGTTTAATTGGTATTATATCACACAGTAGATTAGAGTGAATTATATTTTTGAAACGTTGCGAATAAAATGCTTGTTGTTAAAATGTTTTAAAAATGACCTACTGATCAACGTTTTGAATATTCTTTGACTCATACAGCTATATATACTTAAAATAATTATCATGCGTTTCAAATATAAATTCCAGATTTCATTGGATTGGCCACTTTCGAATTTCAGATTTAAGATTAAAAATATTCAGAGTTAAAATTTTTGCTTGAACTTAAATTGAGATACTCCACTACAGTTGTTGCATGATAAAACATCATAACATTTGAGAAGTATGTTACCACCGTAATCAAAACATGTTTGCAATCATTTGTACTAGTGATATGGCTCTAAAAAGCAATAATACATTAAATGAAAAGCAGCAGTTTCTCCTAAGTTGTTAAGTTGTATCCAATGTGATTGAAATTATCCCAGAAATTACGATAAATGATCTGGAATCGAATAAAAGTTTCGGAATTAAAATGAATGATTCGAGATATCAAATCTTGCTGTCCATCTACCTTAGATAAAATAAAAAATTGACTGTTGGGGACTTATACTTTTGAGAGATGAAGTTCATTGGCCTATGCTTCAGTCTTTCTCAGAAATAAAAGAGGAAGCTCACATTTGCACAATACGAACGTATAATAAACACAACTCACAAAGAAAACAATGTGTATTATATAGTCAAGTAAAGTATAACTTCCTGGGAACCACATCGCTTTATGTGTGCCTGTATATATGTCATTTTTACAGCAGAGAAGATTAAATGGTTTTGTATAAAAGTCTATTGCTCGAATAATTCCATATATTTTCCAGCACAAGTGGTCAAATAGTGCTTTAGAATAGAATGGAAATTCCTTATGATACATGAAACGAAAATCTATAAAAAAAAAATTACATTTGATATTCTTCAAACATCTTGACATTCACTTCTTGGGGACTAACTTTCATCCTCATTTCACGTAAGTTGCTGTTGTTGCTAAAATATTTTCTTTCGTTTCATAATTAGATCATATCCAGTCCATGACCAACTAAAGGTGAGATGATTTCTTATCAATCTCAATGTTATTGTTAAAATTAGCAATTGATTTCTTCAAATACCAGTCATAGGAACGTTTCGTTACTGTATCATAATCTTCTCAAACACGAAGCAACAATATCACCAATTCAGGTTATTTTGAGTATATCAGGTACGCAGCAGTCTTTGATTATCATTATCCGTATATTTCATGGACACTTCATACAAACTTCATATTCAGTGTATGTTTGCAACTTTTATTGTTAGAGGCATGCTTCAAATTGGACAAAAATCCTTACTTAAATATTAAACTGCATTATTATGAGAATACAATGTGAATTAGAAATTTTACCTCACACAATTTGATTCAAATATTTGTTTGTTTTAAGAACTTACATAAAAGTGATAATTTGCAATTTTATAGCATCTGATAATTAATTTATTTTTAAAATATTAATTAATTTGATTGCGAAAAAATAAAACCCGCATCCTTCATTTCCCCAATAATTAATAAATTTTTAAACTATTGATTTAATTTGATAAACGAGAATCTCCTTATAAAAACCAGCATTTTCCTTAGTTAAAAATAATATTTGAATGTCAACGGAGAAGCTGTGAATGATGTCTTCAGAAGCATCTTTTATGTTTTTATCTAAGATTTTTCATAAATTGTTTAAAAAAATTCTAACATTAATTTGCTAAATCATACTTTTTTACCCTTTTCAACTATTTCATTTTTTACATAAATTTGGATGAAGAAAACGTGAGTGTGGTTTATTCTAATAGACACAATTGGTTGAATGCAAAGACGGCTTACAGAATACGAAAAACATTTAACAAAAATGAGGCTTTTAAAATTTGTTTTATTAATTTCATTGTATTTTTCACTTAACAATGGCATGAATCATCAGTATGGCTAGCTTTTTACGCCTCTCAGTAGATTCTGTGTTTTGTAAAACAAAATGATTTCTTTCAATTTTATCTTTTTTCATCAAACTAAAAGTACATGAGGAGATATATATTTTCCTCCTATCGCATTTTACCTATTAAAGTACATTTGTGTTTAGATATTTTTCTTCTGTATAAAGAATTCTCCATCAGCAAAATTATTTGCAAATTACTGGAAAATTACTCGGGTTCCAACAAAACTTAAAAATCGAAGTAGAAAAAAATTAAGTTTAACAAATCAAAATAATCAAAAAAATTCTTTTTTTTTTTTTTTTTTTTTTTTTTTAACAGTTTTTTCGAGAATAACTTCAAGGAAAAAATATTACCAGACAAGTAAAACAATTCGCCTGTCCTCGATTAACTTAGAAACGTTATGGTAAAACAATAAAGTCGTGTTCAAAAAAGTTTTTTATGAATGATAATTTTTAGTATAAATTGTGGTTATTATGATTTGTATGAAAAAATAATTTGTTTCATCTTGGTTTAAAACTTTATGTTAACATATTTTTTTCACCTATTCTAAAATGGAAGGAAGAAAAAGTTTCAAAATCTGCACACTTTGCAAGGAAGCTTTCACGTGAAAGGAATGAGAGATACACTTTGTAAAGCGTCAAAAATTTGTTGATTCGTTAAAAAGTTATAACCTTCAAAAACAGTGAAATACTATTTGAATATTGGAGACAACTCATACATCTTTAGCCATTCAAGAATTGACATTGACTAAATGTTAATTGAACTAAAAATCCTTATCTATAAGAAATTGAGACAGCTAGCTTCACTTAGAATTATTACTGTTAGCTAAATTAGAATCTACCTCAAAAAATATCAGAACAGGAATACATTTTTGTAACCATTCAGAACTTTGATGAAGGATATGATAAAATTTATAGTTAATTATTTGTAAAAATTCCACAAAAATGATGAATCAAAAATCAAACTGTAAAGAAAAAAAACAATCTAAATCTGGTTTATTAGGCATTGAAGTTAATGAAGTCTAAATAACAGGTATGGGTGCCGCAAGCTATGGTGCTACAAACTATTATAGAGTTAAGTACTCGCATTAACCAGCAAATAACTAGTTGGGTGATTAAGAATGATTAAGAGTGCTACAATCTTTCAGCACTACCCACCAATAACATTTATTTCTAGAATTCTAAATGCTGGACTCATAACTCATATGACAGTAACAAATGCAAGTTGATACCTACCTCTTCGCCAGGTGTCCTCATATATATATATATATATATATATATATATATATATATATATATATATATATATATATATATATATATATATATATATATATATATATATATATATATATATATATATATATATATTATCCAGAATGATGCAATTTATCTGAGAAAAATATGATATGTTAAACTATGGTCCATTTTAGTAAGTGAATCATTTTGTCTAGTTAAGTTATTAGTTATACATACCCGTTTCGCAAGCAACATTAAAGAAAAACAGCAATACTCCTCACAGGCAGAAGTCATTCAATCAACCATTCTAAAGCAATGTTCAACGAGAACAACGATCCACTCTGACTCTGTAGGCACTTGTCAAAATGTAGCACATGATGTAAGAACATGCACACATTTCCGTAAGTGACTTCAGTAGTTATGATCTTCTTCAATCAAAACTTAAAGTGTGTTTAGGGCATATTTTCTTTTTTAATTCAAAGCGTAATAAGAGGTAAATAGAATCAACAACAATGAAAATGATTTCGGGAAACTGGTGATGATTTCAACGTAAATGATGTAAGAAATAATTTCACGATTTACTTTTTTTACGCTTTGAAATTTTACCTTTTACACAGATTGATAGTGAGATCACTTATATTTTGTTTTAGAGAAAGTAATGAAACAACATTCATTTACGTATCCTAACATGCACTAGTTTTTATGCAAACTTTGTAATTGATTCATTGAAAACATATTAAAAAATTTAACTCACACTATAAAAACTAACTCACAATTATCAAAAGAGAAGGTTTATAACGTAACAGTTAATTTTCTGTTTTTAAAAGTTATAGTAATTAATACAGTACAAAGGGAATGTTTTCCATTTCATATACATTTTACGACTGACTTTGAAATGGTTATTTTTCAATCGAAGTTTCCTGTCATTTTTCGATATAATTTCATGAAATATTTTTAAATAATTCTTATTTATAAAAATAATTCTTATTTATAAGAATTATTTTAAGTTGTGTGATTATATAATACAGCTAATATAATATATATATATATATATATATATAATACCTTAGTAACAAGTAAATTACCTTATAGCACCACTGAATATTCCTGCTACAAATACACCTGGTAAACAGGGCATAGTTCCTATTGCATCCATCACAAACAGGGGAAAAAGCTATAATATAAAAAACAGCACTGAAATATGTACCAAAGTTTTTCACACTTATAAGTTTCATTTACTGTCTTTGAAAGAGACACAAAGGAGCAAATATTTATTACTATAAAACAAAGCATCATTATGTATCAAAATTTAAATTTTTAATTTTTTTTAGTTAGCAAAGTATTTAGTTTTATCATCGACGCTAAATTAAATTATAAAAGACACAACAATTATTAATTTAGATTTTTGCAAAACCACAAAAGATTTAATGGAAAAGTTTTAATCGATTATAAAATTTTGCCACTTACTTGGTCAGGAGCACTAACTTGCTTTGTCTTAATAGGATCGCACTCAAAGTATTTGGCATAGATCAGTAATCCTGCGAAAGTTGTTACTGATACAATTGTCGCTAAGCCAGGTAAATTCAACCATATAGCTCTGTGAAAACATCATTAATGAACATAAAAATATGAATAGTTATATAAATTAAGTTATAAAAATTCATTATATAAATTCCTACGAATTGTTTGCTACAGCATATTTCGTATTTGCACTGGAAATATATTTTTTATTTTCATTTTTTGTGAAGTAAAATCTAAAAATATTACATCTATTCATTTAAACGAATAGTTCTAAGAAATAATAATTGAATCATTTTGCATATTAAAAATTATCTTTATTTTATGATTCTGTTATTTTTATTTAGAGAATTACTTATATCTACTCATTAAAATTTAAATATAATATAAAATTTTGCAGAAAATAGTTGTTTATTAACTGTTTTAGAGCATGTAGTTATTATTATAGCATTAGCATTTAGTTAATATATATATAAAAGTAATATAAAAAGCAAAAATAATCGGCATAATTATGTATCTAACACATAAATTTTGCAAACTTTCAGAAAATTTAAACTAATAGTACACCTGTTTCAAGATAAATTTTTGTGAGATGATTTATATTTGGGAGTATGAAAATTAAGTAAAATTTAACGCCCCATACAGAAATTAGAAAAACTAAAAATTTAAGAAAATTTTTTGTGTAAATGCTTAATTTAATATTCTTTATTATATAAATTTCCTTCCTTCTAGCTTCTCTGTTTTTCCCCCTTCTCTCTCATCAAGCCTTCGGTTCAACATTTTGAAGGTTTGAGTCTCAGCTCAGGATGTGGATATTTGGAGTCTTCTGAAGTCTACTTTCAACTGCAGGTCCCTACTGAAGTAGGCATCAAAAAAGACCATAAAGCTACCGAAAAATCGATTCTTTTTTCTAGACATCTCCTAAGGTACTTCGAATACTTCAAATTTTTTGATCATAAAAAAACATGCCCATTCATACTAAAAAGATTTATAAATTTTGTGTGTGCTGCTGCATTTTATTTAATGACGCTAAGTTTTAACAAATGTGTATGTTCCCTAATATTTTTCCCAAAGCATATAGCACTATTTAGTTTTTCGTATTCTCTTCACACAAAGAGATAAATTTAAAAAATAAATCACAAAAAAGTTTGAAATATTAATACTCTTAGTCTAAAAAATTGTGTTTGGAAATATCCATTGACTTGAATAGGAAAACACCGAAGAAAATTCTTAAAATCTTGGAATATTTTTAAGGATAATCCACTTAAAAATTAATCACAGATATAAGCAATTTAATCAAGAAGGATCATCCCTGAAATATCTTTATGGTTCTTTATATTCTATTGCTACTTTTGCATGCACGTGCCCTTTTCTTTTCTTGATTCTGGATACTTAATTGCTACTTTTCCATGTGCATACCATTTCCATTTGATGATTTCACATATTCCATTGCTATTTTAGCATGCATATGAAATTTTCTCTCGTAGAGCGATTTATTAAAGTTTCATCATTGCGGAAACATCATTCTATAAATTCTATTACCACTCGTGCATCCTGCGCATGCCACTTTTACTAGTAAAAAGCTTTACTTAAGCCCCTTAAACCTTCATCTGCATTGTTCTACTACTTTTGATATTTATATATATAGGTGCTCCTTTTGTTTACATAACAAGACACATTATTCTAAGTGTGCTGTGTGTGTGTGTCTAATCTAACCCAAAACATTATCAACACTAAAAATAATGCCTTATTATCAACCTTGAAAGACGATAAAAACTTTCACTGAGACAGAAGCATTTTATATCTCAGGGATCCAGCAACATTGCGCAATATCTGCAGAAAATGTTATCGCGATTATGTATTCTCATCACGACATGACCCTCTTCTACAACATCTACGGTAGTCCTCTATCATTTGTAATCGTGGATGCCACTTGAATAAAAAAATTGCATAAACCTGTCGCTTTAATTTGATATTTTTATTTTTGCTTAGATTTTATATCCTATTGTTTTGCTTTCAAGGTAAAAATTCATCTGTATCGTTTATTTTTCTTAAGACATTGCATATACATATATTCATGATTTTTTTTTTACCTTAGACTATATTACACTTAAAGTCTAAGGTAAAGTTATTAAGTTTTTTTTAACCAATATAGATTGGATTAAATAGAAAAGAATGTGAATAATGCATTTATGCGATATGTTTGACTATATGTTTGTTAGTACTTGCGTACAAACGCTTTTATCAACATCATTTACAGTTATATTATCTAATTTTCAAAATATCATTAGCATAAAATTACTATAAATATAAGCCTATGCAATGCCTTCTGTTTCCTATATTCAAATATTTTTTCATCATTAGAATTAAGTTCTATATTAAGTTCATTTGTATATTAAGTTCTTTTACAAAATATTTAAAGCACTGAATCTTCATATTTAATACAATGAGGAATTGTAAGTATTTAATTATTTACAATAAAAATTCATTGTTTTAAAGTATATTTTACAAATGAGGATAAATTTTGTTTTCTTTTATTTTGTAAAATAGATGTAAGTTGCTTATGCTACTTGATTCGAAAATTAAATAGATATTAAAGCAGCATTCAAAATTATTTTTAAAGTACATAAATAAAGTATTGTCCAAAAGCGAATTTATTCAAATAAAATTAGTAGTTTAACAAAAACTATTTAAATAATAAATATATTCATTAAATGCAATAAATCTGCTTTTAACTTGTTATAAGCGATCCTCAAAAGAATATATAACTAGGCTAATAATAAAAAGGAACAGTTAAAATATATTAAATTATTGGGTTGTTCTGAAAGTAATTTCGTTTTTCCTACATGGATCTGCTTTTTTGCTAGTAAAAGCCAACCACTTTATGACTGTGGAATCGTGTTACTACCAGAAAGATAGTAAAAGCTATTGGACTAGAATGAACAATGTACAATGCAATACAATATTTATTTGCTGCACGTTTTTCATTTTCATGAGAAACGAAGTGACCTTCCGAACAACCCACTATAATAGATGAGGAAAGTACTATTGAAAAATGCATGTATATACAGAATAGTAAACATATTTAAAATCAAACATACTACATATTTAAACATCTGCATCATACATATTTAAAATCAAAACAAATTATGATTGAATATTTCTTTGCAAAATAAATCAAAGTTAGCAAGTAATATATGATGCACCATACATTTTCAACCAAATCTGATGGAAATACTTTCCTGATTTTTGAAAATAATGTTTTATTTGGCGATATAAAAGAACAATACTTGATACTAATTAATCTTCTACTTAATGAGAAGTCTTCATTTGCATTTACTTATGGATAATTAAAATTTTAATTAAACTCTAAATTTTAAAGAAATAATAAGTTCATGGTACTGAATCAAAAGGTTGTAATAATTCACATCTTAAAATTCTTTATTCCAAATTTAAATTGTAATTTACCTAAACCTGAAAAAATTTCTTACTCATTACTTACAGATTCATCAATGGAGGATTTCTATGATAGTGGTTTTAAATGGTTTTATTTAAGAACAAAGAGGGATATTATTTCTTTAAAATTTACACTTAAATTTACTTTAAATGTAAATTTTAAAGAAATAATATATATGGTACTAAGTCACAAAATCTGATAATAATTCACATCTTCTGATTTCTAATTCATCACTGTAAGTTTTTTGTTAGCCGAAATTGTGTGCTTTGGCAACAAAAATGGTACATAGTAAGAGATAGTCAAGTATGAGAAATATATAGATACTTAAAATGAGCAATATATGCTTATATCAGAAGACATCTTTTAGGAGAAAATTTTAAATTATACCATTTTCTCTTGAATATTTTACAGCAAGGTTATTTTTATGATAATGGAAACATTAACTTTTCCATTGATATACAAAAATTTTCGTAGATACCACATTTTTGAACAAAATCACTATTTGCAACGTGCTGTACAACACATCTAAATGAATTATTTAGTTATTGGTAAAAACATTTTTAAAAATACAATGGAAAAGTATTTTTAATTAACTGTTCATTTTAGATCAAAATTAAAATATCATAATTGTTCTTCACTTCATTATAATGTAAATATATATTTGCTCATTTTTTTAACTGAACAAATAATTAAACTTGTTCATTAGACTATACATTTTTAACTCTTTAAGCCTTGTTATTATTATGAAATAAAAGCTTCAGTAGTCGTTTACAAATAAGCTCATTGCTTATTAAAAAAATGTAAACTAATTTCATTTGTAATGTACAGTTAGTTGCTTTATTAAAAACAAGCGAAAGCTAAATCACTTTAATTATTGCACATAGCTCAGAATAAAATAAACATTTAGAGGCACTGACTGTTTTGTATTATTACACGTGTATCTAAATTTTCTCAATCGAATAATAATTATGAAGTAGGAATGCAAATAATTGGTGCATGTGAGTTGGATCAAGCAAAGCTTTCTTGTGATACAACTTTTTAATTTCAATAGAAACACATGAAATGGGTGACATAAATATCTTAAAGGAGAAAATGTATCACTTTGAAACAAGTTTCCCAGACTAGGTGGAGCTCTCTCAATAGCCCTCATTTTACAATGTAAAAGGAGTAAATCTTTTATCTTAAAAAACACGTCATTTGCTTAATTTTTTAATTAATTCATTACTTTATATCATGAGAAAACATAATGAGGTTAATTTTGTTTTAAGTGTAAAATTTGCTAAGTTAAAAATGTATTTTCCAGTAATTGATTCGTTGACTTTGTTATTTTAACTTATAAATTTGTTCAATGAAATAACTACTTGAAAATGTTATCTTTTGAAATAATATTTTATCAATGAAATTGCTGCTAACCATGTAATTAATTGAGCTTTAAAAAGTGATAATATATTTGAACTTGCCTCACTTGTCAGTTCTTAAATACAGCCAATGATTAAGTATGTGCATATTTTTGTTTCAATTGTCAGCAAATGCCTTACCTTTAATAGAAGATACCCATTCGTAATTTTTCATTAAATATCTTTTTGACTGATATGTCCTTAAAAAAATGTTATAAAATATTAGAATAATTTTACAATTGAAATTAAATATAGCATTCATTTTCTTGGAAATCTTAGCTATATTGATTTGATACAGCAATGCAATTTAAAACTCGTCATTTGAAAATTATGAAACGTTAACTATTAATTTAAACTAAAAACGTATCCCCGTGTATAACAATTAACTGCCCAGGGTTGAATTACTTCAAGGAAATATTTCTGGAAGTATGTCATAAAAAGTCATATTTATTCTCAAGTAATAAATACTATCATATTAATATTAACATGATTGTACGTATTATTTATATTTGGATGTAAAACTGAGAAAATATTATTACAAAATTGTAATGAATAATAAATATTATCTTTTTTAAAAAACAATTTTTTATAAACTATTTGTAGTGCAGTATAATATGCAAATGTCAATGAAATTGAAAATAAAATGTGAGAAATATATATATATATATATATATATATATATATATATATATATATATATATATATATATATATATATATATATATATATATATATATATAGTTCTCACATTTTATTTTCAATTTCATACACATTTGCATATTATGCTACACTACAAATAGTTTCTGAAACAAATATGTGTGTGTGTGTGTGTGTGTGTGTGTGTGTGTGTGTGTGTGTGTGTGTGTGTGTGTGTGTGTGTGTGTGTGTGTGTGTGTGTGTGTGTGTGTGTGTGTGTGTATTTATGTATGCAAGGCTTATTGTAAAATATGTTAAGTGCACCCTTAAGTAACTACTAAAAATATGATTTACGCAAATACTTGATCAAAAGATGTTTGACTATTCGTTTCTTATTAAGAGTATTTAGGTAATTGAAGTGCATAGTGAATTGCATCAATCAAAGCATACTGATATCAGTTCAAGTTCTAAAATACTCACATCCGTGCCCCTTTGACATTTGATATGGTTAGATACCTCTGCACCATGGGCTGGCTCACGCCATAAATCGACAACCAAGTAAAGAAGCCTCCTATAGTTAAGCTCCACACAGTATGCCTCACAGTTGGGTCAAAATCAAAACTATAAAAAATATCAATTCATTACGTAGAATAACTCATATACATTTTACATAGATCATAATAGAAATTAAAATCGATCAAAGCTTAATAAAAAAATTGTGTTAAAAGTATTTGATTGAGGCTTAATTTTGATATCAAATGTAAATATTAATAAACTTAAGAAGGCAAATAATTTTATATACTTTTTTCACATGAGCTAGATAATTGTGAGAAGATAACTTTATTCACACATTTCCTTCAATTTAGCTCAGGTGAGAGCACTAGGTGTCAGGGGGTATCGCATACAATATTGCCTAGTGTAAAGAACCTTTCTAAAATAATTAAGCACAAAATAATATACTTAATTACTTTGTACCAATTTTATTTATTAAACTTAACATGATAATATATTCAAAATAGTTCTTATGAGTAATATATCTTGCATATAAAAAAGATAATAAGATTTAAGTGAAAAGGAAAAATAATTACTTAAAAATGGTAACAAAAATATTTTTATAGTAATAAAAAAAAGCATACCATTTAATGAATAGTTCTAATCAATGTTTGAACATTGCTAAAGCTATTAGCTGAAATATGTAGAGATTTTATATTGTTTTGATTGATATACATGGATAAAAATTAAAGTAAAAAATAAATGAAACGTTCTGAATATACAACATGACAGAGCTTCAAAATAATTGAAAATATTTAAATAATTGATGGTTTAAATGATGCGATAAAGTTAATTTTTTGAGAGAAATGTAGGTCATTTGAAAATTAACTTAAGCCAACTGATTTTAGGAAAAAATATTTTATACTGTGATCTGAGGAGTCGCTTACACACAAGTATTATTTATTTTAAATTTGAGTTACTTTGTTACTGACACAGTTTCCAGTATAAAATTTATATAAATCTTCTTATAGATTATTTTGACACTATGCAGGGTGCGAATGATGTTTCAAGACATTTGAACATCCATCACGTCTTAACCTTTCTGAAGAACGTTTCATAAATTGTGGTCCATAACTATCTAACATAACAAGGAGTGAAAACTAGGAAAAATCCAAAGCACTTACCCAAACAGACGTACATGAAAAAGGTGAGAAAAAATTATTTATTTCTCATTATTCAGTATTCTTTGGCTTCGAACGCAAGACTGGTCTTAAGTTCAATTAATCTTTGTGTTCGACTCCCACTTTTGTGTAGATGTTTATTGTGCATCGCAATTTACTTTAAAATGTAGGTTCAAGTCTAATTTATCTTCGTATGCAAGATAAGACCTTTGAGAAAGTCAAACCAAGGAATTTATTTCTTCAATACAATTATATTATCAAATTATAAATTAATCAATTAATCATCAAATTATTATTAACTGGATATTTGGCATCACTTGCATATTCAGTAAATCATTCTTTATTAAGTTAACATACACTGGTTCAAGAAGATAAATTTATCATTCTAAAAATTATTGATCGAGAATTTGATATTATCTTAAAACTGGAATGTTTGAAACACTAAAAGCACCTGTTTTTTAGAATTGTTCATACGGGCTTGGACAAGCGTTTTTCTATCTATTAATGCAATATTCTAGACAAATATACTGTATTGCGCCCAAAATAATCACTGTAGTACTTTTGCATTCCACGCTCAACTTCTCTAGTTGACTGTTTCTAAGTTACCATCCAAAAGATCCACATTATTAAAGAGGGCAAAGACCTTTGAAGAATACACACTTTAAAATAGTATAGAGGTCCATATTTGTGATAATGATCACCTAGAAACCTTGATTTTTCATATTCAATCATAAAGAAAAAAAACAGATAATGTTTTGAAAGTTCCAAAACACTTAAAAAATTTTCTGACTGCATCATAAACAAAAAATTTTAAATAGCCTATCATTATATTTTGCCAGAATACCTTGCTGCCGATATTAATGAATGGGAGAAACGATTTTCCCTAATTTTGAAGGTAATAGAATGGCAAAATCAAAGCCAATGCTATAAAAATAACTAGTTATAACTATTCTTTTAGCATTCAAAAAAGATAATCCTTAAAAGATACTTTTCAGAGGAAATTATTCTCACACACTTATCTTAAATTGTCTCAAGGTGCATATAACTCAGCAGAAAGTTTTGTATTCATAAAATATTTTTATAAATAAAATTTATTGATAAGTATTTTCATTAATTGTTATCGAAATGCGCCAGACTAATTCAACGCTGAGTTTTCTTTCTGTGTTAGTTAGAAAATTCTAGACAATAAATTTATAACTGATTGGAGCATTCTGTAAATGAAATGGATAATTCCTAATGAAAACTAATTTGCATTTAGCTCTTTAAATAACTATAGCTTACTTTATATATATATTATTTTTCAATTTCTACTTTAACTCTAAATACTTTGAAATATTTTAATTTTTTTTTTATTGTATTATCTCTCTCCCTCATAAAATCCATCGAAATTATAAGCCTAACTATACAAGTTAACTTAAATTTCCTATCAGAGAATAAAACACAACTTCAATTTCTGTTCAAATATTCGTCGAACCACAAACTTATTATCTTCGTTTGTACCCAATAAGGTAGCTCACAAAGATGTTATTCCCTGCAATACAAGGGATTTAAATTTGTAAACAATGAATAACCCCAAATTGGTAATCTTCAATTACTAAAATTCTTTTTGCTTAAGTTAGTTTTTAAGTAGTTCTTTTGAGTGTTAAAATATTCCCTACGTTTTTCTTAAACACGCTAAGTTTCGTATCAGTTTATCTCTGTACCTTTGTGATGTATAAGCGATGTGCAATTTTATTTTACTTTTATTGACATTTAGCGTATAATATAAATAGGAAATGGAAAAACATTGCTATGATGGAAGTATTTCTTCCGGCTGTTTTTGCGTTCTGTTATATTTCTCACAATAATGTTGTGCAGATTTCATATCAATATCTTTTAGTTGTTACTTGCAATATTCTAAATTTTATCACTACATACACAAATACATCTTAAATAATCATTTTCAAAAACATGAAACGAAAGTAATTTAACTTTATAAATTTCTCTCTCTCTCTCTCTCTCTGTATATATTATTGAAAAAATGTTATCAGAGAGCATACTCTAAATAATTAATCAATTATAATAAAATATCCATGCTTTTATAAATGATTATAAAAGCATTGATGGAAACGATCATTTTAAACTACTTACTTGAAAAATTCGATTCTTTGACCTTCTTTTGCTTTAGTCCAAATAAATTCTAGACCACCTAAATCAATGGAGCCTTTAATGACGACTACTAACATGGCACCAAAAATGACAAACACTTGAAATAAATCTGTTAAGACCACAGCTTTCATTCCACCCTATAAAAATATACATTTCATAGTACTAGAGCTTCCACAAATATTTACCTTTTAAATATTTTTGCAAATATGTACATCATACAGATTGAGTATTATGTGTGTGTGTATGAAATAATACAAAACATATTTTATTTTATTTTGCACAAAAAACCTTAAATTTCTACCTTTTCCTTAAATTGTTGAACATGACTGTACAAAAGTATCAGTGCCATGAAAATTTAAGCAATTCAAAATTTTTACTGTAATTCCGGGAGTAAAATCCTTTCAATTTTCATAAACTATATATTTTATTAACTTCCTCTCAGTCTGCTTATTTTTAACCCAAATAACTAAACACAGAGAACCATTTCGTAGTATTTTGATCCACGACCCATTGATATTATCGATGCTTAGACTAACAGCTTTCTTTTTAGCTTGATGTCAGATATATCAGATCAGCATGAAGGCATCGATTTTTGTGGAAGTTTTAATGGGGATATGCCTTTTAAACAGGACGACAATCTTTTGAATCAAGTATTCAACCTGTCATTTTCCGGAACGAGAAAAAGAAAATATTTTCACCTGATTTACCTAATATCATATTAATCATTTTTATTTTATAAACTTAGCTATGTATTTATATAGTTTTTTTATTTGATTTCACAGACATATGAATAAGTAAATTAAAAATGGGCACGCTACAACCCATTGCCTACACGTCATAAACACGTAAAGACAGAGATAATAAATTAATTTCATGTGCAGAAATCTGAAAAGAGTTTTACAGAATCATATTAAAGGGTCAGAAACTCTTTTTTTATTCGGTTCAAACATTCTTTTTCACTCCACATCTAAAGTAGAATAAGTTCCTTAAAATAAATAGAAATCAGAAGAAGGTCTGCATCAAATATAGATTATAACAATAATTTTACATTTTTTAATAAATTTTTTTATTTTTTAACTTTTCATAATTGATTAGATAAAGTTATTTTAACCATGACGCATCATTTATACTTCTATGCACTTCAAATCGCAAATTAAATTTTTAAAAGAAAAAGGCATTATATTGAGCAAATACTCTACAGGAATCTTAATATATCATAATTTCATTTGGCAGAAAGTAACTCCTTAACTGTTGTGAAAATATAGAATGTCTCTCTCTCGCACGCGACAAATTATTTAACTATTCTAGAAATTTTAATTTAAAAGATGTTTGTTCTTTTTTAAGTATGTTGGTAAACTTTCAACATATGATTATTTACTTACTCCATTACAATTATTTTTATTTGAAATAACTGAACTATTATTAAAATAAATTTTTGTAAAATTTAAAATAATGATTAAAATCTTTTATGAAGCACACGTTGCATAATGAAAATTTTATAAGGTTCTTTGAAGAAAAAGAAAGAATTCTTCAAAGAGTTTACAATATTATTAGATACAAAAGTAATCAAATCTACAGATTACCAAAAACATGTTAGAAAAAATATGTATTCGTTCCAATGATGTTTTCCTATTTTTAATTATTTTTCTCATACTTATTGCAACATAATTAAGAAAATTGGGACAGCTTTATAAGAAAAATTATCTTAATTTAATTTTTTCACAAAATAAAACTATTGACAAAATAATCACAATCCAAATATATTTTTATTTAATTTTTAAATACATGGGGTATGGCTTTTCTGCATAATGCATATGGTAGATCTTTAAATATATTTTATAATATGCCTATGGCGACCACTCTTTTTAGTGGTCAGAGGGCCTGACTGCGGATAGGGAGATCCTGGTCTCGAATCCCGGTTCGAGCAGGGATGTACTTTCTCTCTCTATCTATCTTGTCTTTGTTCATTCTGTGTATGAATGAGGTGTGAATGGTTGCCTACCCTATAAACGGGTCCCTATGGCATGTGTGTACTGAAGCAGTCGGACTCCACACCAAACATGGTTCAGTATGAAATAGTGGAACAGCGCACTTCATATTGTCAGCCTAGCTGACACAAGACAAAAAAAATATGCCTATGACAAGCTAAAACATAAAATTAGCGTAATTATAAATTTTACTGATTCCGGGTTTGTAATTTTACACAAAATCTGTTAGCAAATTAAAATACATATACTTAACTATATCAATTAAAAAACTTTAAAAAATATTCTTAAAATTTTATAAAAATTTAATCAATTTTTCATTAGTTTAGAAGAAAAACAGTAAACATGGAATAATATCTGATTAGAAATTTTTTAAGATGATAAACCAATTGTGAATCACACAGGACTTTATAGAATCACAAATTAAGTATTTTGACACTATGTACTGGACAACCTAAGAGCCAAAGATGCTGTAAGGTATTTTAATATCCATCATCTCCGAGACAACTTTTCATAGATAAAATGCAGTATTTATGTGTCCCAAGTAAAAATCCAGTGAAACTCCTCTTCACATCCATAAAACATACATTCAGATGGCAAAAGCGCAACACTTATCTTCCTTTGTAAGTATTATGCACAAAATAATTTTTGGAAAACTTTGTCTAGACATTAAATGATATTTATATAAATAAGATGAAAAATTAGAACGAGCTTTAGTAATAGTAGCATAGAAAAAAAAAACATCTTATAATATGAAAAGTTTATGGCAGCTTAGAATTTTCAGACCAAACACTTTTTAGATTGAGGAAAGGAAACACACACACACAGCTCCTTTTATTCTACCCCGTAGAAAAAAAGGATTCCATTAGTTAAACTACATAATGAACAAGAGGATGAAGACATGGAGAAACAAAAATCTGAAAATGTTCATAACAAGACATAAGTAGAAATTTAAAAATATTATTTGTTAAGCGTTAATTGTTAAGTTTAGGTTTTTGTTAGTATTAGCAGAGGAAAATATTTCCTAGATTATTGTATATAGAGGACAAATAAGCCATTTTAATTTTATATTTATAATACATAATATTAAAAAAAGTTTCTAAGTTTTAAGAAGTACTGTATTTTTAGAAAAAAGGCACGCAAAAATTTTCTAATAGTTCTAATTTTTAAAATAATCAAACTTTACTCATAAAAGTAGGATATTAAGCTGTTAAAAATTCCATTTTAATTAAGTAAATTTGTTGTTTTTTTATATTACAATAAAAATATTATGCATAGGAATGCAAGCTTATACACAATACATGTAACAAATAATCAATTGAAAATACATGTTTAGGATTGTATCGGGAATACAGAAGGATAGGAAGATTATATCAGGATGCTCAGATTAATATATAAATAAACACATCGTATACATAAAATGTAATATATTTTATATAGTCGTATAGTTTCCTTGTAAATATATATATACCTACAATGTGATAGTAAAAAAAGTAACTTTTATCGTCTATATAAGTAAAATCCTTATTCAATTCTACTTAATGTATCCACTGAATTTTTGACTAGAGAAAAGTTTAGAACAACATCATGGAATAAAATATAGTGGATGTAGATCTCTGGCTAATTTAAATCATAGGCTATGTTTCATTTCGAAATATTGATTACATCATTTGTAATTAATTTCAACTATAATTAACTCCGGTTTGAACTGACTACAATACTGCTAATACAACGTTACTCGTTGCTCTGGAATTCGACTCGCTTCAAGAACGGATGCCTCGTTGGTTCTCTCCCTCTTCCTTTTGAAATTGTCATCTATGAGTAACGGTTGAAAGTAGAGCGCGCAGTGTTTTATCTCCTTTCTTTCTACAATCTCAGAGGATGATGATTTTGAAAAAATAATGATATCTATCCTTCTTTATTTTTGGAAATATTTTGCTTCTGCTCTCAGCACTGAATGTGTTTTCGACTTTCTCAATAAACGGAAAATCAGAAATGCATCAGAATACGGGTGAAAGTAGTTCTGACTTCAGTATTTAACTAAAAAAAATTTAAATCCTACCATGACTCACTCTATTTGGTTTTAACTGATCTTTACGTAAAATCTCATTTTGTAATGGGAATTACGCTTTTAGTAAAACTAAATAAATAGTAAACAAAAAATATAATAATATATGATTGTTATTTTTCCAAATTCACTATTTTTCCCGAAAGTCATGTACAAGTTTCCATTGGAAACCATGGCTCACGAGAGCTGGTATGCGTGACCTACTAGTATATTATAAATTTATAAATAGTGCTTCAAAGAAAGTTCAAATAAACATTTTTCTGGTCCCTAAATGTCTATATATGGCATTTAATACATGGATAAGAAATTCAAGGTTGTTCTCTACGAACTATTAGCCAACAATTTTGATTGTTGAACTTATTACAATAGAGACTGCTCGTACTTTGTCACCATTATCTGTTGAATTCTTGTTCCCATACCTTCAATTAATACGAGTATCAGAATTCAAAAACACGGAGATAAATCAGCAATGACACTTACATGCAATAGATATTAGATTGAGAGTTACTTTATTTAAAAATTCGGACTTTACTATCGCATTTTATTTCAGTTTGTAACGCTTTTGGCACTTTGTAGGTCAAAAAATGGTGATTAATAATTCTTATCATCATCACCTTCAGGATTTTCTTCTAAGATTAGCTGAAAAATTCTCACTTTTAATTTGCTGAGTAAGCAAATGACTCTGGTTTTCAATTCCACAGTTTGCGAGTTCAATTTATTAGTTGATATTTGGAATCCACTTTAAAATGTATACCCACAGCTGAATTAATACTCGACAGTAAAAAATTACCATGGAGTGAGAAAAACTATATAACCATTTTTTACCTCTTTTATGATATTGTATTATATTTGGAGCATTAATAAAATTCCATACTTTTACTTATACTACACTTTTTTTCGTACTTATTTGTGATTGATTTTGAAATTGCATTAGAGAAACTTCCAATCATAGTTCATATTTTGTTCGATAATTATTATAAATCGAGTATGAACTCATAATAGTTCATATTTTGCTCGATTGTGTGTAATATTTTTCTCGACTTCTTGCGGTCAGAAAAAATGTATTTTATTAATAAAATTATTTTTGCAATATAAATTATTTTAATATCTTATTCTTTCACACGGAAAAATTTCAAAATTAAAGAAAAGCTCAATTTGCTTTATTACGTATTTAATCACTGGCAACTTTAAAATATCTGACATTTTAAATTATATAAAAAAAGAGCTATCTTTGTGTAAGTAATTAGTAATCCAAGCAAATCCAATAACAAGAACTTCAAAGACAGTTTTATATCTCACATCTTTGCAGATATTTTGAAATTCAGACTTGACCTATTTTATTCTTAAGCTGTCTAAATGTTTTTGTGAGATAGCTAAAACATTTCCCATTTGAACATCCAAGAAGCTTTTCTAACTGGGTTCAATTTTCATAACAATGTTTTAAGAAATAGAACATAATTATTTTTCTTTAAAATTGTCTTATTTTAAATTTTGAAATAATTTACGAAAATTATTTTTAAAATAAATTCTAAATCCAAAACATATTTTACTGAAGTTTTTCATTTATTTTCTGTGTTGGAGTAGAATAATAGGAATAAATTAACATGGAATGAAATTCTTCAAAAATAACCTTGAAGTTGAAATGATGAATATTATTATTTAATTTTAATTAAGAAAAATATTCAAAAACAAGCATTAAATCAAATTCCAATATAAAATTATATATATTTTTTTAATGCTTTTTGAAAACTTACAATTAAGAAAGTGAATTTCACATACTCGCGTTACTCATAAGTCAAATTCATATAGTGTGTCAATCATCACTGAAATGAAATTAATTTTTTACTCTTTATAAGTGTAAGTATTAGAAAAAATTGTCATATGAGCTTTTTAACAACTTCTATATGTTTTTGTTTCAATATTCAAAGTATAGATTTTATTTTAAAAAAGCACCTCTCAATGAATGTAAATTCTTTCGAATGAAAGAACTAGCAATGTATTTTTTCAAATCCTATCTATTATTAATTCAAAACATGAAAAAATATATGCTTATCTATCTCTTTTCAAATGCATACTTTGTGTGGTTGATTAAACACACTTTATACAGTTAGTTTCACAGAATTATGCATTACAATGAAAGAAATTTAAAACTTCAAATGAATTCACACAAGAATGAATTTCATGCTGCAATGAATTAGTTTATAGGTCACTAATTAATGTTCAATAACATTTAAAAAATTATAAAAACTCCAAAAACACTATGTTTAAGTCAATGTAATTCATGAGAACTTTTTATAAGTTTTTTATAACTATTTGTAGTATTAGGAAAACATGTGGATTTTTTAATACATTTATTAAAATGTTTATAGATCGTTTTATTTTCAAGAGTAAGAGAATTGAACAAAATTAAAAGTTATACAAAACGGTAATTAAAATTTTTTCACATTAAAATATTCATTATTTTTCATTGAGAGTTACCTAAGTTCAATCACTTATTTAATAATATAATTTTATCATATTGTTAAAATCTTCTAATGACACGAAATGTTGAAATTAAAGATAGGTATAATTCACGAAGTTCAAATTATACTTACAATAGTTGTATAAAAGGTGCACACTATTCCAATGGACAACACGCAAAACCATACTCTTAGACCAGTCACTGAAAAGTAAATTGAAATCAATGAATTTTTAAAGATATTATTAAACGTCCATTGTGTTTGATAACATTCAAATAATAAAATTTTTAGCAATAAAAGCAAATTATTTTTTGAAATATGAATTTCACGTATCCTTTGCTTTAGTTACTTACACTTATATTTGCCAGAACAATTCAATTAACATCATATTATTTAATGTACTAGAAGCTTAATATGATATTAGTATTTTGCTAAAGAAATTTGGTATTTTTTATTTTAAAATATTATAAAAGGAATATTTTTTAAGAAGTTAGTATAATGTAGAGTAAAATTGAAGAAATTTTAGAAATGAGAACGAAAATTTTTAAAGTGAATAAATATTAAATTTATGGCTATCAAGCAAATAGTTTTATTTAAATATTTATTTTAAAAAATATGGGTATTGATATAGATTTCAATTTCTCCAATGAACAATTTCGTAAATAAATGTTTTATTCAAATATATATATATATATATAATTTCTTAGTCTCTTACCTTAATGAATCTTGAAAAAGAGGGAGAAAATGACAATCCCTTCATGTTTACATTTCCAATGTGTGAATTTAGCAAATATTTCAAAAGATACCTTTTGAATCTTAAATTCAGAATACGGCCAAATAACAAAAATTGAATACCTTACCTGGTTATTTAAAGTTTCACTTCTGCTTTGATGGGCTTATATATATATTTAAAAATATATAAAATTTAAGCTCACCTTGTGATAAAGCTAATGATGGGGCGTACATCACAATGGCCATGTATAAAACCTTAAATAAAACAAATGATTCTTTAAAGAACTAAGTAATGTAAATAACTGTTTATTTAAAGTATCATTTTTAAAAATAAAACAAAGAACTCCACAAAAAGTTAAAATGAATGAAATATTTTGCCCTTAATGTTACTTATGTAAATACACAAATATCATTTCAATTATTTTAATTTTCAGAATTTATGAAAATTAAAATTAATCATCAATATTTTCATATAATAAAGAACACCGACGTATTTAAGATCGGCTAGTTTAACAATGAAGGTGACAAATTACTAGAATTTACGATTCCCATTTCTTAGTGAAAATCACTGATGTTTGATTCCGACATTTATAAAGAATAAATACCATGCTAAGAAAAAGAAGCTTCTTTCACCCTACAGATAATAAAATAAGGGATTCTAAATATTTTTTTAAATTCTAAGATATCTAATGATATAATTACAATTGGTAATTTATGTAAAATAGTGCAATGTCTGATTTTTTCAGCTGTGTTATTTGTGAAGTATTACATTTTTTACTCGCACTATACTAATAATTGTTAATATTTTATTGTTATGAATTTCCCATGAAATACTTGTACCACAAAGTTTGAGTTAAAATGATACAATTTATAATAACCAACACTTATTGTCATTTATTGATTGAGAGGACAATTACGTAACACATTAATAACATTTGATATATGTCAAATTCATATAAGATGAATGTTAACTATATGCAACCTTATCATTCTAAATCATTAGGTGTCTAAAAATTTTTAAGAGTACTTTATATTAACTTAACTTGTGAAAAAGTAGCTTTAGTAATGTATGAATATAATAAAATTGTGTGACATAGTTACTTACAAGTCTTGCGTAAATTTAAATAACGCATGGAAGCTGCAAATAACGTTATCAATGTGTCACGCATATAAGCGCTTCAAATATTTTAAAAAACTAAATCCTAAAAATGCTATTGGAAAGCCCGAAATACTTTCTACTTTAAGCAAGAACTGGGCATGTATCAAATTTAATAATCTAGAGAATTGATGAATAGTTCCTTATGCAATTGACAACAACGAAGTGGTATAGTTCCGGATTAAAATATCATTGCCTTATTAGTAGATATTTAGTTTATCTATTGTCAATATTCACGCATAATTCACGCACTCAGAACGAAAAATATAACTCACGCATATAGTGCAATTATTTAGTATAAACACATATTTTATAGTATTGAATGACCTTGTGAAGAAATTTTATATTAAAGAAGACTTGGTTAAGTAACATCTGAAATTGTTTCTATCAAAAACTTTCCAAATGAATGTAATTAAAATAATTTGTAAAATCAAATGTTACAAAATAAAGCTATTTCTATCTACAGATTTAAAAACAGATACAAATACTTAAAAGTTATAGCCTTACTTAAAAGTGATTAGTGATAGTAATGATAAATATTTTTCTAATTATTTGCTTGAAGTTATGATGTCTTACAATACATCTGCCTCATACTTTAAATTCTAGTGCTGGAGAAATATATTCTCTTCAAATAAACCTAGGCATGTGTGTGTGATAATTGTACATTCTATATTAAAATAATATCAATAGAATATAGTCCTTGTGTTCTAGAAGTTATGAATGCTAATTTGTAACGTGTTCAGGAATTATGAGTGCCATCATAACACAAAACTGAACACTGAATGTTTCCTAATTAAGACGATTTCAATAAAAAAAAGAGCTCATTTCTTTCATTTTATATGTAAAAAATAAAAAAAATCTGTTATACTCTTTAAAATTTATATCAAAATAATTTAAGTTTGCAATAGATATTTCTCCTCTTATTATCTCAAAAATCATGTATATTTCATAGAAATCGTTGATTGTAAAGTTAGCTCAAATAAGTTAACAATTTGTTTTACTTGTTTTAGTTTGGAAATTAGAGAATTATTTTATATATCTTACAACCTAATATGTGGTAACCAAGAATTTAAATATATTTTATTATATAAGAAACCTCTTTCTAGAGAGAAGTTTTATATTCATTGCTTATTGGAACAAGTTAGGCAAATTATTTTGCTCATTAATAAACATGGTGGGAAAGGAAATGTTTTAATGAATCAGAATCAAAGAAAATGAATATAATTTTCAGTTATTCATCAGACTGTAGCGGCTGAATTCTAAATATTTTCAAGTATACCTTATTAATATTTAGTTTCGGTTGAAAAGATCATCCCCAGTCATTCATAAAGTTCGATGAATTTTAATGATTTATCACAGTTTTTAAAAGGGAAAAATAAACTAAAAAACTAACAATGATGATAAATCTACTTTCTGTCAACAGTTCTTAGAAGCTAATTGGATTTTGAATTTAAAGAATAAAGTATAAATTTCTTTCACGTCATTTATATTTTTATAACTTGTGAAGAAATACAAAAAGATGGAAAGCATATTTATCTCCGTAACGGATTTTTACCTTTATCTTCATGCAAGATCAAACTATTATGTTTCATTATATAACAGAAACGATAATGAATGAATATCTTAATTAAGTTTAAAAAAAACTTTAAAAAATTACAAACAGTAAATAAGAAAATCGTTCAAACGTTATGTAATACGAAACGCATGATAAAACAAGTTTAAAATACAAATACTAAGAGAAACAGTTATTATTAATTTCAATCAAGGACAATTTTCTCTTTTAGAATAAAATTAACTTCTATGTAAATTTCGCATTGAATTAGAAATCGAGAATAAAAATGCTCTACAAGTAAGGCCATTAGGAAAGTAATCACTTTTCAAGGGCTTCTCACAGTTGGAAAGATGGTCATTGATGGGAAGAAAAATAATACAGAATAAAATGTTTGAAGAAGAATGTTAAATGACATAAATTACTAAGCTAATACATTTTTCCTGTTATTTTTATTATGATTATAAGCAGATAAAATAATTTAAAATACCATTTTTTCGAATAGAATTTAAAATTAAACAATGGATATTAATGGAATATTTTGTAAAGAGGAACTTTATAGAAGTCTGTCGTTTAATGTAAGCTAGTAGAACTAATAAAAATTGTTGTATTTAATAAATATGTGTTGATTGTCGGTATTTAGTACAAGATGTTCCGTGACAAACTGGAGATGCATGGCGTTTGGCCTTCAATAAGAACTCTGGAGTAATTTTTAAATTAATCGACATATTTAGTAAGACTTAACATTCAAGGCTTGTGTTAAGCATCCACAGAATTTTTGTAGCTTTCTTAGTTGAGGTTATGTAGGAAATGAAATTTCCTAGAAGACAAAACAGACTCTAAAATGCTTACACAAAAAATTTCAAATTAGAAAATGGACAAAGACCTGAACACGCTCTAAAAATTAAGATTGAGATGTCTATTTGAATCTGATCTAAATAATTCTTGAAATAAATTTACAAAAGAAATCTGAATAAAAATCAGCAATACATACCAATCTCAAATAAAAACTGAGATAAAATCAAGTTCAACGGCTATAAGACTTTTTACATTTCTTTTTCATTTCATTTTACATTTTCTTTTTACATTTCAAAAGACAATTAATTCGCTGTTAAAAAGGAATGTGAAAGAGACATTTTTCGACTTGAAATAACAAGTGATCAAAAACAAAAGAGTGGAATTTTTTTATATATATAATCCATTGATATTCTGACAAAAAAGTGCATGATACAACTTTCAAATAGAACGTTTTTGAAACGTCTATTCACCTCTATTAATAATTTATGGTGTAATGTATTTCAAACGTTCCTAGAAAAATTATCGAAAAGAAAGTTTACTTTTACCAAGTGAACAGAGGGCACCTGATAATCAGAATAAAGTTCATTACCCTCATCACATTATTGACTAAATTAATAAATCGATCTAAGGTAAAAATCAGATTTTTTTGGTTTTTTAACTTTGTTATATTAAACTCTGCAGAAATTGCATTAATAAAATAATAGACACAACAGAACAACTGTATTCTTTATCGTAGTTTTAGATTTTAACTTTTTAGAATAGTTTGATAAAAAAAACAGTTATAACTTGATAAAAATTAAGATTTCTAGCAGAAAAACTTTTATAATTTGAAGCTTTGTCAGCACTTATAAAGATTAATTTTATTAACTTATAGTTGTGTGAAAACGGAAAGAATTTTCTAAATTCTTTCATAAAAGAAATGAATGAAATCTTTATAAAAAATGAACCAATACAAGAATCTTTATAATAAAAGTATGTAATATCTCTGCAATATTTATTATTTAACAATGTTTTAATATATTTCATGGTTATGCATAAGTCGAGAATTTTAAGAATATTCAAATTTAAGGTGTTATGTAATTGTAAATAGAACATGTGTCTCGTTCGATATAGTTTCGACGCAAATTTATTCAAATATTTTAGAATTCATGTCCTATTTGAGTATTAAATTTATTCAATTTTTTCACAGCTTCTTATGCCCTATTTACGTAGAACTTATGTTGCAAAATTTACAAACAATCTATCATTTTTTACAAACCAAATATTCTTATTCGACCATTTCTTAAACGTTTTTTTTTTTTTTTTTTTTTTTTACTTTCGGTGTTATGTGATTGTAATATGATGTTTTCATTTATATTTTGTAAAAGACGTTTCCTAATAATTCATGATTGCTTAAAGCTAAAAAGCTATGGATTACCTAAAGGTTAAAATTGATTACATAAAGCTAAAATTGTAATTCTTAATGATTCATCTCTCACTTGTTTTTAAGATTCAACGAGTCTGTGTATCCCTATAAAACATATCTACTTTGTTTCAATGACATATTTAACACACAGAATAATTTGTGTATGTAGCAGTAAAAATAAGTTGTATCCTACAAAATAAGAAATTACTAGGAAAATATTCATATCTATAGTAGTTCTACTAAATCTTAAAGTTTACTTTATTTTAATTTATTCCTTTAAGGTACAAATACATTTTAACTATTGATATTCTTTAGTTTGGCTGTTTACTTTGCTAAAATAAAATTAATAAAATATTATAAAAGGTGTTTTAAATATTGATATAACATAAAGATCACCAGTAAAAAAAAGAGAAAAAAAGAATCAACTCCACAAAAAGGAAAAAAATTAAAACGAGATTTCTAATAGGAAATAAAAATTTAAGGAAATAATACTGTTTAAATGCTCAATATTATTTATTAATATTTTTATCGAAAATAATATTATAAGTATAACGAATCACACATTTATAGTTATACTTATATTATTATTTACGGTGCACATAAATTTTACGTAAATTTACTTTATAATCTAATAAATATCAAAGCATAATGGTAGTTTTAATATTTACGAAATCACTCTTTTTCAATATGCTTTCATATGACAAAATGAAACATAATTATGCATATTTGGAAATAATTTCATATTAAATCATTCAAAATAGTAAACCACATGCACAGTAAATTATATAAAAAGTAAAAGTTTGCCATCTCATCATTCAGTGTAAAAATAGCAAAACAGTTCGAATGCTGTGAGTAATCAAATGTGTTGAAAACACTCAGTTGATAATTGCCTTATTTACATTCTTAATACAAAAAATTAATGTTTATTTGTCTCTTAAGAATTCATGTTTGCAATTATTGTTAAGAAACATACTCTTCATAATTACAACAGTAAAAAAATATAAAACTTTAGTAAAAATTAGGAATTGTTATACTTTCCTTTTAAACGTTATAAATATGATTTCTATTCAATAAATTAGATCCAGAGCTATGAGATTGGAAGAGACTTAAGCTTAAAAATGTTTCTTATTTTATTTAAGAGCTTTACTTTCTGAAGTAAAGCTCTTCGAAGAACATTTGGTTATGAAAAATCACTGCTGTACCCACCATAAAAGTTTGGAAATTTTTAGGAAATACTAAATATTTACCAAAGAAACGAAGGTAAGATTAAACTATGTTCAACGAAATTGTGCTGACCTCAGTGATTCAGTTTTCGTAATATCGTGTCACCGCTATTTTATCTTTTGGGGGAATTTCCAGTCAAGTGTAAGACTGGAAATTCCCCAAAAGATCTCAACCTCACCGCAAACATCAGCATATCTGAAGGACAAAAGCGCGTCTCATCATGCAATCCTCATAAGAAAACAATAAAGTCTTATTTAATTTGCCGCAATACAATACTTAATTTGTAAGGGAAAAATAAAATGCAATTTTAGTTGAAAAAAATTCTTAATAAGGAAGTTCATAAATCAGCAGCACCGTCTTTTGAAATGAATTTATATGGTGCTTTGGCTGCAGTTCAGAAAAATATATATTAAAAGAGATTTAAAATATATACAATTTCTCTAAATTCATTGTTACGCAATGAGCAGAACACAAAATTATGATATCAAATTTCACAAACTTTTCATATGTTTTCAAGGTTTCTAAAGAGAATGATCACTAAGCTAGTTGCTAAATAGTTATTCGTCTGACCTTCACTTCAGCACAGTTCATAATATCAACTCTTATATCATGAGTGGATGCTTACAGTGATTCAGAATCAATTTTAAACAGTTTTTTCCCAGCCAAATAGCTCTCGTATGCAAAAACTGACCTCAGAGTGACAAACTAAACCAATCTAAGAGGGCTTAATTGAATGATGGTAATTTAATCTGCTAGATTGTAGTTAGTTATATTTACATTGTCTACTAAGCCTTTTTCTAACTTCTTAAGGTTTTCCAGTGGTTCTAAGTTGATAACAAGGGAAATTTAAATCTTTAAATTTTCCGTTTATATAACATGAATAATTGTCTGAAAAAAGTAAATATAAAAGTAATGCTAAAAACCTTGAAATCTGAAGGAAGGAAGGAAAAAAAATCAATGCAGAATAATTGAAAATTGTGAATTTTGAGAAGTAAAATTAGAAGTATAATGTAAGCTTCTGTAGGTAATAATGTAACTTTTAAAAGTGTAATAGAAAAGAGTGAACTTAATAAAACAAGCGGCATTGAAGATATAAAGCAACTTTTCTTTTCTCAGTTATATTTCTTCTTTTGAAATTAAGACTTATAATATACTACTGCTTCACTTTTGCTTAGCGATAAAAGTTTTTGTTCCATAATGAGAACTCTTTATTATCTAATAGAATCTTAATTTAAATTACTCATAGATAATATAATATTTTTCAGAAAATTGAACAGATCAACTTCAACTCTTGCAAAAGCCCATAAAAGATACAGCTTCTAAATGAATAAAAATAATTCCAAAAATATTTGCACTTGAAAACTATTCATTTCCGTATCGCTGGCAGAAAACCACAGTGGGAATAGTAGAAATTGGAACATAGTATTGCCAACTCAACGATTAATAATGGTTTGACTTATCTTCATTAATGATATCCACTTTATATATAACTTTCAAAGCAATAGGACACACTATTTGATTGCGTGAAGTTATGCAACACATTACTATCCATCAAATTTTGAGATAGAAATGCATACAGAAGAAACAATGCCTTATATAGAGTAGAATGTTTTTGTTTCGGCACTCGCCTTAAAAAGTAGAACTATGAATTTAAAGCTATCAATGCAATACTGTTGATATCCTAGATGTGACCCTTTTTGTTTTTGCCATATGTAATTTTTTTCCTGACGCATAATGCACCATCTGGGCTTTCACCTTCGACGATGCAGGGGAAGAATTAGGCAACTAGAACACTATATCGAGATGCCATCTAGCCTATTTGAGAATTTAGAAAGAATTATCTCTGCTTCTTCCTTAGACCTTTACTACGATCTGTATTACAATAGCAGTGTTTCTTATTTCTTATCGAATTAAAACGCTAAACAATTTTAATGATTTCACTTTCATTGTAGAAAATTAGGTTCTGCAGCAAACAAATCAATGCAGAATCCACTTGAGGCACATCATGCTTACTGACTAAACTTTCTTTTTTTTCAGTTTTTTTTCTCTCTTTAATGACTTTGCAACAAAAATCATTTCTATTCGAAATGATATAATTGACAGCATTTATTACTTATCTGTTTCTGAGATTCATAATAATCCATATACTGAAGGTATTATTTTTGTACAAAGCTAACACTTCAGATTTTTTTTTTCATACAAATGCTCATTCCTATAAAAACAACATATTCGTTTCCTAATTTCTTATCATGTAATGCTATATTTTATGAAGCATTGTATGTACTGACTAAATTACATAAATTTATGTATATGAAAGTTTAAAAACATTACATTTCTGATATTTTTTCATATTTTTAATATCACTTTAACAATAAATTAAAATGATTCAATCAAACATTTTAAATTAGAAAATTTTGTCAAACTTAGAAAAAAAATGAATTTGAAATTAAAAACATATTTTTTCATCAATTAATACATTCTAGTGAATTAAATATAATGAATAAATAATAATGTATAATAATGAATAAATGTAAAGCACAAATACTTACCATTTGAAGAGTGAAAATAGTTGAGCATATAGTTCTTACTGGTTTGTTGAAACGTAGCTCCAAATACTAAAAATGAGAAAAAATAACTGATATAAACGGAATGATCCATAAATGTAATTTATAGTGTATTATCCAAATAAAATCAGATGATAGCATTACTTTTTAAATTAATTAATAGAAAAATCAAAAATAAGTTGTATAATAATCACTTTCATGTAAACTTCTTAAACTCATTTAATGCTATTACCACAAAGAATAAAATTGCTCAAAAAGAACAAAACAAACTTGAAATTAAATAGCTTGATAATATTGGTGAATTGAAGAAGGAATCAAGTGCTTAGTACATTTTTAGGAAGATCTGAAAAATATCTGATCCAAATATTTAAAAATTAATAGCAAATATTGATGGTAATTTGCTCTGTGCTTAGTTTCCAATTATTTTAATTATCCCGACAACAAAATTGAGAGAACTTTAATAGTTTAGAAATATTACAGTCTTCTTATTATTCCTGTTGCAGTGATGAGTTTTTTAGTTTCCTAAGTTAAGTCTTGGGATACAATTTTCAGAAGTCACTTTCGAATAAGAAATGTTTTCATCATTCTTCAACATATCACAGAATTGCTAGTGTCAACCTCGTTGCACATATGAGGTCCTGCATTATTTTTAAAAGCAACTTAAGAAGATTGTTTTAGTGTTAGCTTATTTACTTAAAAACAAATTTCTTACATATCGCGTTCTCAAACTTAACAATTCAATTTTAATAAATGTTTCTGGTATTGCATATTTCATGACTGATCCTTTGCATATTCAGTCTTAAGACGTTTTATAAACGTGAATGAGAGAATATTTTCGTTAATTAAATTTACTGTACTAACTTGGAATCTACTTTTGAAATGATAAAAGAGGAAAAGTTAATATCGAGACATTTTTGTACAATACATTTTACACAAAAATTCACTTAGGCATAAAAAAACTTAATGTTTGAATTTCTAATTGCATATCATTTTTTACATATATCTTCCTAGATAGATTCACCATTCAAAAAATAAGAAACGTCCTTAACTAGAGTGATAAGATAATATTTAGAAAGGTGAATGTCATATGCTCTCTCTCTCTCCTTATCTGTCTCAGCCTTGTTCCACAATTACTATCCCGATTTATGTTTACTCGTTCGATAAAACAGCTGACCAGTGTTTTCCAAAGAGCAGACAAAAAAAGATAATTTTAAGATCATTATCCTTTTTATTGAATGCTGCTCTATATAAAGGTTAAGAACTCAAATGAAGGGAATAAAGACGTCTTATCTTGATATAATATCAAAGATGAATTTTTTTTTATTTTATGTATCCAAACAATATATTTTCCAAATATTTTCTGTAATTTTGTATTATTATATTGGACTTGTTAAAGGTTCTTAGAGGAAATGAAGGATACAAAAATGAACCGAAAGAAAGGAGCTATGATTTATTTTCAAAGTAATAAATATATTTAGGAAACTCAAATTCCAAATAATAATTTAAATTAAAATTGTGAGCTATTATAAAATTTAAAAATTGCACATATATATTTGGTCTGTTTTCTTTCAAGAAAATAAATTCTTTATTAATTAAAAATATAATAAATGTGTAAAACTTTACAACGATTCATTTTCAAAACGACAACGATTCATTTTCAAAATGTTTAAGTTATTGGTTCTACCAATATATTTCCTGAAGAACTTTCTCATCAGTTGTAGTTACGAGTTCTTACTTTTAAAAAATACTTTTAAAATCGTGTGTGTGAATATAGATATAAAAAGAATAAATATAAAACATTTTTTTTATTATAATAATAATATCGGAAATAATCTTCTAATCAAATTACAAAAGCTTTAAACTCAAAATTAAAAAAATATAATCTAATTTTAAAAATACCCTACTGTATCGAAAGAGAAGTCTATAAAAATATTTAGAAAACTTTGATTTATGCATATATTACAGGAAAAAAATATTCTGCAAATTTATATTCTCTACTTTCACCGTACTATTATTGAAAAACATAAATATATAAACATGCATATTAACACAAAAGTATCACTTTTAGATGCTTTACTAATTTCTTAGCAAAATTTATTAATTTTTAATTTTTCACACTCGGAATATCAGAAAAAAACTTCAAGAAAAGCATTCTTATATTTTTACAGAACTGACTGGTAAATTAAAAAATTTATTTCACTTTTTGTTCTTAAGAAAAAATTTATCTGAGTTGGCTCCTATGTACTCATTATTTTTTGTGTACTAATTTAAAACGAGAAAGAAGTATATATTCACGTTATCTCTATAACATTATACTTATTTTCATTTACTATAAATTACCAATACACATTTATTTACATTTCTAGTGAATAGTAACCTTTTATGGTTCATTAAACTTCAACACACCGCAGATTATTCTCTGCCCACCACACAAATAACAAACTATTACATATCCTGTAGAATTGATCAAAACTGCGCAAGATTAAATGAATGGAGCTTTCACAACGAGCGATTTTTGAACATTATAATTTATAGAAATATTAGTAGCTTTCCAACGATAATATCGGTCAAAGTAATTTTTGGCTTTACTTACGTGTCTCAGTAATGCTATTAAATGCATGTCACCACAGATAATAATATTTCGGTAGACTAACATTTTCACAATACTTGTTTTTTTCACTTATTTCACAACTTTCATTTGGGCAAAATATTTTATTAATAATCCAATTTTTTTATCTTATAAAAACATTTGAATTTTATTCGTGTATTTCGTCAAGTTAAAATTAGCTGGATATTTTTTTTTACCTTAGTACACATAAAAGATTGAACTTCTAGTATGTTTTTGAGAAAAATGTATTTTTTCTTTCGCACATTCAATACATTGGTTTTCATTAAATAGACTTAGAGACTTGTTTAGGTAAACATTTTTAATTATATTCTAATGAGAGATTTGTTTAATTAACGTAGGAAATATAAAATAAACAACATTATTTAAGGGTTCTATTTTACAATAAATTTTACAATACAAAAAGATAGATAATTAAAGATATTTGTCTTTAAAGATAAAAATTTATTCTTTTTTTTTAATCTTGAAACACAGAAATATTATCTGCTCCTGTTTTTGGGTAACAATATTAAAAACTGATGATGTACCATGAAAATTTCCAAAAATATAACCTGCTATACAATTTTTATTATTTTTTCGTGTAAAGATAGTTTTAAGTTGTTTTATTGATTATTTATAAATGTTAACCAAAATTTGCCTTCAAAATTAAATGCTTTTATTCACTTTTATAAGTCTGTTTTGAGATAAACTTGTGTACAATATATATATAGAAGTTTTATATGTGACTTTAGGAAAATAATGTTTACTGAAATTATTATTTAATCAGAACATAAATGTACAATAGAAAGTTATTTCATCTATTTATATTAAATTTTACTCTGAACAATTTTTGAATGAATTAATTTCATTAAAGCGCTTATTTCAATATCAAATCTTACCAGTACAAAAGATTAAAAAATCAAAACATCTTTTAATATTATAAATTTTATGTATTTAAATTAATATTTGCAAAAAAAATTTAATCACAAAAATAATTATTTATAAAATGCATTAAATTATAATTCATTTGCAACTGCTTCCCTTTCTTCTTTTACAATAATTTCATAGAATTTCAACTGTGTAATTTTACTCTTCAGTGTTGAAAACAATTACAAAATTATTTGAAATATTATTACTCCTGATTTTGTTTTTGAACTACATTTATTACTCATTTCCTTTGGAATGCATGGCTTCGGAACTCTTACTTTCGATTTCATATGGAATACCATGAAATAGACCATCCATTAAGAAAGAGCGAAAGTTTCCAACTCTCTCAGAAAAGAAGGTCACACGTAAGTAGGAAGGTATCTGGTTTTTGACTTGCATTCTGACTATTGTTGTTCATCACTAAACAATGACGTAATGCAGAACAAGCTGGTCTGATTTCGGCATAACGAATGCCCCCAATTGATGCAACGCAGTACTCGTTTTCTTATCCTATTCTTCAAGTAATGTTTTGCATAGCAATAATTAATCTTCTTCGGAGAAGGTTAAGTTGGGAAATACCACACTCTAAGTTTTATCGAATGGGATGAATGGTTTGCATTGCCAGTCTAATTGTAATATCATCCTACTTTTCGATATTTCGCAATAATATTAATAGAAATAATTCTTGATTTCTGAAAACAAAATGCATAACAGATGTCCTTTTTTGCACAAAAGTTAAATCATGAATAAGTGCCTTGAAAGAAGCAAATTTGGAATAAGATGCAGCATTGCACCAAATTTTGGATTTATTCACTTTAAAATACTTTGTTACAATAAAACATTTGAATATATTTTAAGTATTTAATCTGAAATTAAATCATAAAACTCGAGGTAGATCTATAACCTAAGATCTGAATTTTTTGTTTGAATATTTAGTGTATAGCCAATAAAGTTTAAAATTTTATAAGGAGCAATATCAAACACATCTGAAGGAATTTTTTCAAAGTTTTTATCAGTAGAAATATGCTAAGATAAAATAAGTTTTCAATCATTCTTTTTAATAGCAAACTGTTTAGTTTGATCTTTGTTTTATATAATTCTTGGAACACAAGATGATATAGTAACTCAATAATTAATATACCCTGGTCCTCAGTTACTCAATTTTTGCGGTTGATCCCGAACTCGGAAATAGATGTTTGCAATGCTTCACTTACCCGCTGAACGTCTGAAGTCACAGATGAGTTACCTCTCTGCTGAGCTACAAATAAATCTCATCTTGGAACATAAATTTTATTTTAGACAATGATTTGAATAGCTAATACTTCGTAGTATAATATATATGTATGTACGTACCCATATATTAATATTCACATTTACTTTTTTAATAAAAAATATACCCGAATTCTTATATTCTATTAAAATATGCTCATGAAAACTCAATTATATTAAATCAGCCGCTTTATGACAAAAAAATATTCAGTACGCCACAAGAAAAAAAATTTATTTCCTTATTAAAGGCGGATATATCTTCGATATCGATTACTAAGTAATATATCCTCGTTAAATTAACTTTTGCATACCTACAAAATCTTAAATTTCGTCTTTTTTTAAAATAAGTTTACTAAGAAAAATATTCTGACACAATTAAATATCCTCATAAACTTATTATGAACGGGAAAGTATTTGCACATGCAGACGATCGTATCTACAGAAAAATCCTTAAGAACAACAAAATATCAAAAATTATGCGTTCTGTGAAAATTTCTTGACTTATCACGAGCAGTGCACGTGATGCCAATTTTCAAATCTAAAGCAATCGGCAGCTGAATCCATTTGGTAAAAATAATCCCTTGTCTGGCTGCATAAATATCTGTCTTATTTCAGTATTTAATAATTTAGAAAATGAAAGAATCGAGCATTTACACATAAAATAACATATATATTTTTGTATAGTGTTTTTTTTTCTTCTAAATTTTCAAAATATTGCTTTCGATTGTTAATAATGGTAGATAATTTGAAACATTTCCAACTGTAAAAATTATCCTTTATTAGCAGCTGGATCATTTCATGAGAAATGAATTAAGCTCTGTCATGAGCAACCTCATCAATTAAGAATATATCGTACGATTATTTCCTTTTTGTATTTGTAAAGGATATTCTTTACAGACGGAAAGCGTCAAGCATTGGTGAATTAAGGGCCTGGATTTCAATAGTAATAGCCGAAAAGGGACATGATGGCCTGGTTAGTTAGGGCTTCGTTCTCAATGTCGGAAGGCAGTGCTTTAGAATTTTGACTGAGTTGAATATTCGTCGTGTTCACTAAAACGTTAAATAGGTCGTGGTCGCAATGTCCTCAAAGTAAAATGATACCTCTGAGGGCGGCAACTCAAGAATTATGGGGTTATATTGCTTGGTATCTGCTTCTAAATTACGAACACTCCATTTAATTATTTCTAATAACAGGTAGAGCCCAACTCTGAGCTAGGTACAGGGAAGGATATTGGTGTAACGAGAATAACGGCAAATAGCCGGTATTCAGGTGAACATCTATTGAACATCTGTCAACATCTATTGACAAAGGTCACAAAAATTATTTAATATCTTAATTATTAATAATTTAAATCAATTTTATGAATTAATCAATACCAAATGCTTCAGACATTTTGTAGACACCCAATGTATGCATTTATGCACTTATATATATATATATGTGTGTGTGTGTGAGTGTGTATATATATATATATATATACATATATATATATATATATATATATATATATATATATATATATATATATATATACATATATATTATACATGCGAGAAACTTGAACTGATAGCATATAAAATATTAAATTGAATCACTGTTGTCTGTATCCGTTGTAAGTAAGCTCTGATAAAGAAACATTAATTGAACACAACAATAAAACAACCCCAGAAAATGATGATTTGTATAGCCTAAGGAAAAAACGTTAAAGGTTACCAAATATAGAACATCAGTGAAAGTATATGGAAGAGCATATAAATTTTCTCAGTTAGTTTATAAATACGGCCTCGAGAGAAAGAAAATGTTGCTGAATTCTGTGTGAAAGCAGAGCATTGTGTATCATAAAAAAAAGTGAGACAGACTTGCGAATAATAGGAAATGATCAGGAAATTACTGAGATTGAATTGAGATTAGTAAATATTGGTGTGTATATGATCGTTTTTAAATATTTTTTACTAATAAAAGGATAAATTATAGGCTAAAATCTGTTTTAAGGCCTTATAACATAAATGACTCTTAAGAAGTTGTTCAGTTCAAAGGTTAATAAAAACATGCAATATTAAAGGGTTAGCAAAAAAGACTAAAAAAGGGAATTTTAAAGAACTTTAAAATGAGTTTGATTATTAATTTTGAAATATTTTGAATAATACGTAGAAATGTAAGACAAATTTTAGAGTAAATAGAAAATTTAGTCTTCAATTAATATAAAAAAAAATTAAACTCAATTCATACATTAGGATAATACCAGGAAAATGTATGCACAGTTATATAATTTAATGAAACCCAATACATAAATTCAAACTCAATTATTTTATTATTGCAGCAATATTACAACAAAAGAATTTATACTTTAATCAATTAGGAAATTATGAAGGTTAGGTCAATTAAACTTATAAAGAAACTCACGATGCACATATACATCATCAGAATGTACGCAAAATAAAAAAATATCAAATTAGTGAGGTTAAATATTTTAGAAAAGAAAAAATGAAAAAAACTACATAAGAAAAAAAGAAAAAAAGTTTCTGAAGCTCTCGCCAGTGTGCATTGGACTGAGGAAATGAAGTCGTGATATCTGGAAAATCCAGACAAAGACTCGATCTTAAAAATTTAAAAAATGATCCACTTGATTCCATGTTGTTACAGGCGGTTGAATCAGGTGAGAGAAACAGGCATTATGACACAGGAACATTATCATCTAACGACATCAACCTCTCAAGAAAATTCAAAATGGCGATTTACTGGCCATCTTAAACTTAACATCCATCCTTCAAAAGTGGTGAAGCTCTAAGAAATTCTAGAGATGTTCTTAACTACAAAGTTGAAATAAGATTCCTAACATCTAGGATTTTCTTCTCTAGTTACTTCTAGGCTTTTCAATTTCCTGAGGATATTTTACTTTAAGGTTATCGCCATGTCAAAACTTGTTTCTTCAGTTTTCGGAATGCTTCTCTTCTGCAGATTTTCGTCTTCTCACAGCTTCTTTTCTAATTCCTCAGGAAATTGAAAGTGCAAACTCTAAATAATAATTTGAATGTGCGGGGTGACCAAAAAAGTTACAAATGCAGTTATGAAGAAGGAAAATAATACAGTAAAAAATGAAGGAGTTGACCTAAGCACGATGACTAATAAGCAACGATAAACAATATGCGATATAACATCACAATAAAAACTTATGAAAGACCATGATGTTCAGAGAAAACTTAATATAGATGCTGGGCTTGTTCGTAAGTTGGACGGTAGAAGCTTAGAAAATTTCCTAGCACAAACCCCGACAAATATCTATATAGGAAACGGAAACACAACATCCACCTCCGTAGATTAACAATAATTATGATCTAAAATCGATCATTTTCGGTTCTAAAAATTATCTGGTAGTTTATTACACAATAGAAGTCTAAAAACAGAAGAATGTTCTTTAAGCCATTCGGAAACAAGTTTCGACGTGTAAAGTTTAGCAATTTCCTGCTGGAGTTATATATATATATCTTTATATATAACAGACATGAATGAGTGTAAAAAATCCGACAGGATATTTTTATATCCATCACCCATCATATTTGTTTATAGAAATATCAAGTATCTCACATAGCACCAGCTGCACTCATCATATACTCACAGAGCCAGTTTGATCACTGTGTTGTTGATCTACGTTTAACATGTAAATACCATACATTCATGAGGTTTCCTCTATACCATCAAATACAATTAAGAACGAGACTCGTCAGGCCAAGGAGCGTGTTTGCAATCAATTTGTTTAATGGTGATGTTGACGTGCCCTTTGTCCGGGCTAATCAACAACAGTGCACGTGGACCTTCGACTTTATACTTTGTAATTAGTTTAAAGTAATTTAATATATTTCGTCTATAATCACTTTAATTAGTAAAATTAAAACTGCGATTCGCGTATTAATAATCACATGATATTTTTATATTTCTTCTTTTAATTTCATCAACAAATTTCTTAATTAATATCATTAATATATTTCACTTCAAAATAAAAACCAAAATAAAAACTTAGAAAGCTTAGAATTAAATCTTAGAAATTTCGCAGGAGTATTTCAAGAAAAGCTTTTCTCCCCCACACATCCTCCTCTCAGCGTCCCTGAGAAGAAGCGGTAAGGTTTCCATCTTATTAGAAAACATCTACATTCCTTCTTGTTATTTCCTTGATATTCATGGTACCCACTGAGATTTTTCGTAATGATTTCTACGTTTATGCTTTATGCGTTAAATATTTCCAAACACGATTATAGTTGTTATGTATGTTGATGAACAACTAAGCAATTTTATCATTTATTGACACATTTTATCTTTATTAATTATTTTTCACAGTTCAATTAGAGTATAAATAATCCTATTTGATCTTTTTTATATAGGTTTGCAATTTCTTGAAACAATATATTTCAAATTGTCCTGTCATATAACATTTTTATGGAAAACGTTTCACTACATAAAAAATAAAAATATAAAGTCACATATTTGAGTGCAAATACAGGGTGGCTTGTAAAGTCCTGTTTCGCACTCTTAAATTTAAAACATTAATAGTTTTGATAAAATAAATGTATGGAAAGATGACTATACACTAGTGGAGATGACTTGTACCTCTAGCAAAAAATTATAAAGACAGATGTGTGTGTTGTCTCAAAAACTGAATAATATATAAGAAAGTCAATTAAAAAGTTGAAGAATAGTGCAAAGTGATTTAGTTTCAAATGGTATTTTTGCACAAAATGAAAAAGAACATATATTGCTTTTTCACAAATTTTAACACTGTGTTTTCTCGCAAAGTGCCAGGAAGACTCGAATATACAGTGAAACAAATCCACAGTAATATGATAAATGTACATTGTATATGAAACAATAAATTGCGTAAAAGTGCCTAGTGGTGACTAGTAGCTAATTTCTGAAGATTTCATGATGTAACTGTCATGGAACTCACCCAGAAGCCAATAAATGTTGTAAACATTTTTCTTACCAGTGTTGAAATGCTTATATGAATTTTTAATCGATTTCTACGCGTATCTCCTTAATTTTCAAAGTATGATCACAAACTTCCGAAATTTGAATTTAGAAGCGCTGTAATTCATCTCGTCTTGAACCGGATAGCCTCTTACCTATTCCTCAACACCTCTGTCATGAACTAGCTGTTGGCAATACAAGATTAAGTTGGGGAGACAGGACTTCATAGGGAATCTGTAATTTAACTAACACGCAATTATTTAATAAAAAGATATGCATCCCACACGATCTGGTAAATTTACTCATAACCCAGTTTTAAAATTTCATCGAAGAGTTTAAAAACAAATGTTGCTAAATTTTTCCTCTATATCACAAATTGCAAAACACAGGAAAAAAGTTAATATTTAGAACAGCTTGTATCCATACAGTTGAACAAAAACGAACGATTTTCGAAATTCCTATAATTCTTTGACAACTTCCTATTATATGTATTCAAAAATTACAGTCCGACAGAAATTGCAAATTTCAGATGTCAAAAGAGAACAGCATTGTTTGATTATTTTGTAGCAAATTATGTTCGGAAGAAAAACTAGTATGGCTGCTTAACCCCTTGATCCGAGTTGGTTGGATGGACATGAAATGGCCGCTTGACCCACATAAGAAACAAAAGTGATAATATTTTCCGCGCCTGAACTTCACAATTGTTCCTTATCTATTTAGCAATCTTTGGAATAGACAAAATTTTCAATGTATTTGCATTTTCAGTGAATAAATTATGAAATCGAAAAGATATTTGTCTTTTAAATATTTAAAACTGAAGAATATTTTAATTTTTGAATAAATTTGTCACATCTTTTTTTTTTCAGTTTTTATTTCCTCAATGAATCAGGCGATGTTTTGATAGGTTTGTCTCCCAATATCATTCTCAATCCAACTTGTATATGGGTCTCTTTGTAAGGATTCATTAAAAAAACAAAATAAAGAATGCATATAAAGAACTCTACCACACTATAATTAAAATATAAAGAAGGTCTCATTCCATGCTTTTTTTCTCATTTTATTATTTTTTTCATCTTGTCCTATTTTGAACTTCAACTGTTATTAGAATCGTATTTTTATTTTAAAATTTTATTTCTCTATGTTCAATAATTTGCTCTTATTATACTTTATCTATTGTAGAAATTGTTATCAATATTTGTCTTTTTGTTATGTATCTGTATGCTCTTATATTTTTTCTCAACTAAAATAATTTTAAAACTACAAGTATCAAACTTGAAAATCATAAAATAAATCAGTTTTAATCTAATTTCATGCATTCGATTTGTTCTTGATTGATTAGTTTTCGTAAATTTTATACTGTTTACATATAACTGCGTAAATATTACATTTATGGAAGTAAAATATTGTAAAAAAAAATATAGTATATAGGTATATTAACGTATTGAAAAACGTCTATGATAATAAGTTACAGGAAAAATTTTAAAATAAAATTATCATGCTTATTCAAGTATTTTATTTTTGTCATAAATAGTACTTAAATACTGTCAAATTGTAAATAAACAGTGGACAAATTATGAATTATTATTGAACATTATACTTATTGGCTAATAATTAACCATAACTTTTCATATTAAACTAATCTCTGAACAATGAGTTTATGAAAATTCAATATATCAGGACATCCATTTGATAAAAAAAAAAGGTACATAGAAACTAATCTTAATAATTTAATGGTTTTACATCGTTTAAATTCTCTTGTTAAAAAATGCGCTCCTAAAAAATAAATGTTTATTGAATATTATTTTACATATTTTAGTGCCCACAAAATAATTTATTTTCCCATTTGAAATTAAATAAAAGTTAAGCTGGTATAAAAATCTTCGAATATCTGGTTGAAAATATTTAGTAACTAACTTTTTCTTGAATATGGAAAAAAATTCTTGACAATAAATTTTAATTTTCAGCATTCCTTTTGAATATAATATCTTAAGAAATTAAGCTTTCAAGAAGCATTTTTTCCTTCAAGTAATCCCACATGGTATCGTTATTTGTAAAAATCTTATTAAAATCTCCCCTCCTTTAAGATCACAGAATATTTTACCCTGGCAGTTAAATTACAATTTATAAAAATATTATTCCAAATAAACATTAAAAAATTATTTCTCTCTATTTCCTTTATTAATATAAAGATTAATGTTAATCTTACTACAATTTTTTTTTCTATATATAACAATTTAATTCGTTTCGCTCTAATTTTTAACAATATTTTTTACTTTTTACGACAGTATTCTGTTTTTAAGTAAAAAATAACAATTTTATTTGTCTCGTTAACTTTTACAATTTTAATGTTATGAACTAAAAACTTAAAATAGTAAAACATAATTTTATTTGAAAAATATTATATCGGCGTGTAAATGAAATATGAATTTATGAGAAAATTTAACTTGATATTCTTTACAAACTTTTATGATCTTAAGCAATTTAAATCTAATTTCAGTTAAAAATTTACAAATTATATGCGGCACATGAAAAATGTTTGACTCCAAAGAGAAATACTTACCTCATATACGCTTGATAAGCCCAGATTGTAGAATACTGGCATAAATACATAAGCTACGGTGGGAAACATGAAACAGTACGCTGCAACCACCATCCAGAACTGCGTGCCGGTCAGATACGTTTCTGCAGGTATTCCTAACATTGGTATAGCGGACATGAAACTAGCCAAGATGGACATAGCTACGGGGAAGATGCCCATATTTTGACCTCCCATGAAGAAGTCCTTGGTTGTTTTTTGTTTGCTACCTGTGCATGCATAGTATATACCTATTACAGCTGATACGCCGAGCATAGCAATAAATATTGCATAGTCCGCATAAGTAAATCTCGATAAAAGTTCTTCTCTGGTTGTATGCATTTTCAAATTTTATTCAAAGTAAATAGTCACATAAAATGTATATTTCTTACAAAGAATTTGCTTTCATAAATTACTCACGGTGTAAAAAAGAACTACATATAAAACTCCAATTCCTATCTCATGTTTGTTTCTTCCGATACCTAAGAGGCAATGCCGGTTTCATAGCAAAGTAGAGAGTTTTAATACCGGTATGAAAAGATCTCAGCTGGGTCCGATGAGAAGGGAGGAAAGGGAAAGTTTGTGAGGTCACACCGTTTTTTAATAAAGTGTGTCAGTTTCTGGAGATGTGAAAGTTTACAACGGTCGGTTCAAAGAACGAACTAAGTAGCCTTGGTTCACTCACTCCGTGAATACATTATTAAGGGTGAACGGATATAGTTGGTGATACGCAAGACCGTTAGTTTTAACTCTATACAATGACACAATTGGCGAAAAATCGCTTTTTGCGGCTTCACCTGTCAAATAAATTAAATTTAGTAAAGCTCCTTTTATTGTTCGTTTATTATTTAAGGAAATGCATTACTAAATCAAAGCTTCTCATTAAAAAGAGCTTTACGTAAAATTGATTAATTCTTTAAAATGTCTACAGTAAATTAGAGAGTGTGGTTGATAATTTCTTGATTAATTCATCAGTTGATTTTTTTTTTTTTTTTTTTGTTAAAAACCTGTTTTTATAGAAGAAAAACAAATACCCTAATTTATTTTCTGTCATCATTATGAAGTTTTTTGCTTATTGATCACTTTCATTTAAAGGATTATTATTTTTTAATAGAAGGCTTATTATCACTTTTAAAGTACAAACAGCTGTATTTTCTAACGTTTGGACATATTTTAAAATAAAAAAATTTTTGCTTATAATTCATTTTCATACGTTTTTAAAGCTGAGAGCAAGATTCTAAAAATATAAAATGAATCATATTTTGATTTCTAAAATGAAAAACTTATTACCCATGGGAATTTTATTGGTGTTCGTTAATTAATATTTATATGAGTTTGCATTAAATTCTAAATCTCCTCATTTCCTTTAACATTTCGTAAACAATATTCTTTTTCTAAATAAATAAGAGTTTAAAAAAAGATGCTTAAATAAAAAATGTCTCACTTTAAAAATATTTGTTAATTAATCAAAATTATTGGCATTACCTTCATTGAAGTTATTTTTCAAGAAAGCTGCTGATCTTTAAATGTTCTCTTCTATTTTTCAGCCGAATGGTTAGCGCGGTTTCCCTCGGTCCAACAGTTTGTGGGTTCAATTCCCAATTCTGGCTTAGATGATTGTATTGATTCGGAATAAATTCTAAATTGAAGTTCTCGACCTAATTGGATCTTGATCTCGAAAGAAATCTCAACATGTTTTAGAAGATCCTATAGCTGTGAGTCATCAACTAGTTTTGTATTCTTCTTTATACAAATTCGGATGATGTTTGAATCCTGCAACTCCCTCATTCATTGTGAAGAGCAGTTGTTGAAGGAGGTTTTCTTTCATTACTGCGCACGCAGATCCATTTCTTTTTATTAGTTAGAAAGTGTAAGATTCTTAACTGAACAAAAGAAACATTTTATTCCGAAAAACCTTCCAGTTTATGAAGTCCAGAAAAACTATGGAAAATTGATTATTAAATTTATTATAAACACAGATGATTTCAAGTTGTACTCATTTAAAGATGTTCCCATTCTGCTTGCAGACGAGACGGACAAGGGATTAAGACAAAGAGGATTTCAACATACCTCACTCTCTCCATTTTCTTGTTAGCTGGAAATATTTTAACTGTATGTAAAAGTTACAAGAAAATCAAACGTTATGTGTTATAAAAATACACTTTTAAGGACACAGTGATCTCGTAACAGGGTCTGCGGAGTAGAATGCCCCGTGTTCAAACCCAGCCAACTGAAAAATAAGTATCGTGTTTCTACTTTGTGCTTGTGTATCTTTCGAGGTGAAAACTTGGAATTTTCTCATGTTTCTTTCCGTGTGACAAGTGAATATGACACGCTATCAATGAAAACTTTTTCCGGAAGGTATTTCACGTTTGAAATTTGAATATTATCTAAAACGCAGTTACTGTGAATATTTTATGTGCAGTGTTAAAATTGTGTATGTATTGTGATGTTAATTACAGTGTAATGTGCAATAAAAAATAAATCTAAATAGTCAGAATAGCCTAAAAAGAATTCAAGAAATGAATTGTTGAATAATTTTATCCTCGTATTCTTCAATAGCACTTCAAGTGAAAACGAATCCAATCTATTTTATTTAACTACTGTTTTGAATTGAAATACAATATTAATAATTGCTTCCTTTTTTTGTTTAAACAACAACAAAATATTTTACTTGTTGTTTTAGTTTCGTATAATGCTTAGCATTTAAGTAATATGCATAACACTGTCTCAAGTTTATTTGAAAATTCAGAAAAAACTTGAATTATGAAACAGTTGTAACGATTCCCCTCTCTATCACTTGCAATAGCTATAGCCTTTATAGTTTTGAACATGATCGACAGGTTTCCTGAATACATGAACGAGTGAAGAAATGTAATATCTTCAAATATATTAATATAATTTTTTTTATATCTCTCACTTCTATTTTCATAAATTATTTTACAGTTATTTTGTACTATATATGATAGATTGGAAAATTAATAAATTGTGACCTACATACTAAAGTTAATAAATTAACAACACACATAGAATTACAACATGAAAATTAAAAACTGTACTTTAAATATGCAATTAAAAATTACTTACATTTGGATGAGTTATTTGAGGTCTAAATGTCTTGGTCCAGGCTGCACTACTTGACTGCTAGAGATAGGTTGCGAAGCTGGATTTAAAATTATGGGAGAAGTATTAATGTCCCTGTTTTTGCATTTTTGCTATCTACTTTAAGAGGTTAGTTTGTGCTCCTACTATTCAAAACAAATGAGACAAACCAATCTTCTTCAACAATCTAATAACAAATTTATTTAACAAAAACATAACAAACTATAAAATAATGAGAGAGTAAGAGTCTTTTTCAGAGCTCTTCTCCCCACAGCAGTTATTTTCCAACTATATCCCTTTTTTTACATTTTCTTTCGTTTTAACCCCACAATTCTGGCAACCCTATGGCGCCATACCTCTACCTCCCATCACACAACATAAGTAACAAATAAACACTACAAACTGGCGTAAACATACCGCCCCGTTGAAATATCAATTTCAATTAAGAGAGGTAGAGAGCATTAAAAGCAAAATTACAATATGTAAGCACTACTACTATAACTTAAAAAGAAGTAATGCTATAAATTTTCTAATTCTACAATGGTAGTTAATTGTTTACATTAGTAAAACAAACATATATACATAATATAAATACCAATACAAATATACAAAAAGTAATAAAAATTGTATGTATGATAACAAATAAAAATTAATAAAGTAGCACAAAATACATTCACTCTTCAATAGGTAAAATTGCAATTTTAGATATTGGTCGTTTAAATACACCATTATTAGTTTTTAATTTTACTACTCTTACTAAATTATCTTTACCATAATAAACTTTAATAATTCTGCCTATTTTCCATGAACAGGTAGGTAATTTATCTTCTTTGATGACAACCATGTCACCAACCTTAAAATTGTCTTTAACAATCATCCAGCGGTTACGCTGCTGCAGATTATTTAAATAAGTAGTTTGCCATCGCTTCCACAATACTTGAACCATTTTAGTGCATTTTTTCCACAAATTTAATCTATTACTTTCGATATCTAAAATATCTGGTTCAATAATGCTATTAATAGGACGACCAATTAAAAAATGCCCAGGAGTCAAGACTTCCAAGTCTTCAATATCATTGGTTAAAGGAGTTAATGGGCAGGAGTTTAAAATTCCTTCTATTTGTGTAACAATAGTAAGAAATTCTTCATAAGTTAATTTGGTATCTCCAACAACACGTTTCAAATGATACTTAAAGACTTGACTCAGCTTCCCAGAGACCTCCAAAATTTGGAGCTCTTGGAGGCAAAAATTTCCATTCTATAAGTTCATTCAATAAAAGTTATTTAAACTACTATCATGGTTACAAACTATTCTATACAATTTTTAAGTTCTTTACTAGCACCCTTGAAATTTGTAGCATTATCACACATTATTTTTGTGGTTTTACCTCTCCTAGAAATAAATCTTTTCAAAGTAGCAATAAATGCTTCAGTAGATAATTCAGTAACTACATCTAAATGTATAGCCTTTGTAACCATACAAATAAAAATACAAACATATATCTTTTGAAATATACCTTTACGTTGGCCTCTATATTTAATGAAAAAAAGGTCCACAAAAGTCAACACCTGTACAATTAAATACTAAATTTACATTTACTCGTTCTTTGAAAGGCAATTCACCCATAATTTGCTGTTCTAAAACTGGTTTTATCTTAAAACAGGTGATACATTTGTGGACAATTTTTCTACAAATTGATCGACCATTAATTAGCCAAAATATTTTGCGCACAAGATATAACAATTCTTGAGGACCAACATGTAAATACTTCTTATGAATATTTGTTAAAATCATGCTTGTCAACTTATGACATTTTGGTAAAATAAGTGGGTGCTTTTGAGCGTCAGCAATATCACAATTTTGCAGCCGACCACCACTCTTTAATAACATTTTTCTATCTAGGAAAGGATTCAAATTTTTTACCTTACTGGTTACAGCATTGCCCTTACTTAAATTTTTAATGTCTTCTTTAAAGGAAGTGGTTTGAGCTTGCCTTACCAATACAAACAAGGCATTTTCTAATTCAGGTAGTTGCAGTGGTCCTTTCCTTCTATTCGTAGAATCCCTGCAGTTACCAATGAACCTGAAAATAAAACTCACAATGAAGTAGTTTAGTATAATCATTAGTTATTTTATAGAGTTCAGAGAAGAAGTTATCAGTTTCCACTACATCTGTATGCAAGTTCACATTTGTAATTTTCTTGAACTCATCCATGTATTGACTGTCTGAAGTTGAAAAATGTTCACTATTGATCACAAGTGTCTCTTCATGTAGGAATTCTGGTCCATTCCACCAAAGAATCTGGAATTTGATCTGATCTGGACTCACACCCCAGGATAGCAGATCGGCAGGATTGTCCTCTGTCTTCACATGTTGCCACAAATAGTCTTTAGTCAAGTTTTGAATTCGTTCAACTCCATTTGCAACAAATAACTTCAGTAAATTTGATGATGTTTTCAGCCATGCCAATACAATTGTTGAATCTGTGTATAAGAACACATCGGAAAAGTGAATGTTCAAAGAATTTATCGTTTTCTCGACGAGTCTGGAGAGCAACTCCGCCGCATAACTCCAAACGAGGAATTGTCATGGTTTTCATTGGAGCAACCTTAGACTTACTACACAATAGAGTGACAAAAGTTTTGTTAGAATCACTTACACAACGAAGATAGATGACAGCTCCATAGGCATCCTTTGACGCATCAGAGAATCCATGCAGTTCTATTCTTGAAGATGAAGTTGTTTGTAGATATCGATCGATTTTAAGATTTTTTAATTCAGGTAAGGAATTTAGAAATTTCCTCCAAGTTTTCTTCATTCGAAGGTAATTTTGTGTCCCAGTCTAATTTCAAATTCACAATTTTTTTGAAGAAAAATTTTGCTAGCACAATAACTGGTCCACAATTCCTAATGGATCAAATAATTTTGCTATAGTGGCCAAAACTGAACGTTTTGTTGGATCATTTCTTCAGAGGGAATTGTAGTAAAACAAAATACATCCTCCTTTGGATTCCACCTCATACCTAAAGTCTTAACTGTTTCTTTTTCTGAATTATCAAAGTGGTACTCTTGGTCTTCAAAGGAACATTCTTCAAAAAGTTCAGCATTATTAGAACACCATTTATGCAGCTCCATTCCTCCTGCATTCAATAGGGATATCAGTTCATTTTGCAAAGCAATTGCTGAATCAATATTTTCAGCACCTGATAATATATCATCTACATAAAAATTCTTTATTGTTACAGAAGATGCGATAGGATAATTAATCTGTTCATCTAAAGCTAACTGCTTTAAGACTCTAGTAGCCAAATAAAAGAGCACATTTTGTTCCATAAGTCACAGTACGTAATTCATATTGTTTGATCTCTTCATTTAAACTATCTTTCCAAACTATACTTTGCAGTAATGACAATGCCTGGGATTAATCCAAATCTGACGGTACATTTTCTTCATATCTGATGTGAAGGCTATTTTATGCTTTCTAAAACGTAACAATATCGAAAATAAATCATCTTGTACAATTCCTCCATTCATCATACAATTATTGAGAGAAATTCCAGAACTAGTAACACTTGATCCATCAAAAACTACTCTTAATTTTGTCGTGCTACTATTAGCATTATAAACTGCATGATGTGGCAAGAAATACCTATAACTTTCCTTATCAACTTTAATTTCTACCATGTGGCCAAGACTTTCATATTCTCGCATAAAATTGATATATAACTCCTGAACCTCTTCGGAATTTTATTTAATTTTTTCCATAAATTATTTAACCTCACATTTGCGCTATTTCTTGAATCTCCTAACTTTTCAATTTCGCCTTTCTTTAAAGGAAGATCGACGACAATTTACCATTTTTATCCCTACTATAGGTTTTAAAAATTGCTCCTCACACTCAACCTCTTCTTTAGTTTTTAATTTTAAAGAATCGGAAATATTTTCAATTTCCCAAAATTTATGAACAAGTTTTTCTAAACAATCGGATTTTTATTAAGCCACAATACTGGTCTTTTTATCAAAAGAGTCTTCTTTAAAGGCTCCACTGACAATATATCCAAATACCGTATTTTGCAAAATCAGAGATTCAGATAAATATATTTTACCTTCTCTTAAAGAGACCAAAATAATTCAGCACCAATTAATAAATCAATTTTTTCCTGGCTTAAAGAAATTAGCATCAGCTAATGTTATATTTTAGGAATATTTAATTTACTAACTTCTAAATATTGATTTGGCATAATATTTGTAATTTTGGTACTACTAAACATTCTATGCGAGCAGAAAAAGAATTATTTTTATTTGAAATGAGAACACTCGTTTTTTTTCTAACAGGGACAGAATTCCCACTCAACCCCGAGACTGCGATGTTTATTTTTTCTTTACGCAATCCCAATAAATCGGAAAATGACGTGGTCATAGCGTGAACTTGAGAACCACAGTCAAGGCAGGCGCAGGCCTTTGAAAGGACCCCACTACTATCTAAAAATATATACAACCGTAGTCCCTAGAAGAATTTTCTTCTCCTCCTTACACAGGAAGTGAGTGTTTGAAATTCTGTACTATCTTGAGGCGCCATGTTTGGTCTTTCAACATTATTTTGAATTGCGACATTTGAATCTTTAGAATCTGATTGACTAACCACAGAATTATTTTTTGTTAAATTACATTCAGTCTTATAATGGAGTAATGACAAATGTCTTAAATTACAATATTTGCATGAATATTGTGAGGAACAAGATTTAATTAAATGTTTACTACTTAAACAATTTATGCACAAAAATGTTTCTCACAAATTCATATCTTTTGAGAGCAAATTTTAAAAATACATCACATTTAGACAAATGATGAGATTTTTGACATAAAATACAATTTGCATTTATTATTTATAAATAAGTTTTTAGATTTACTATTTTATCCATCTGGTCTACATATCTAATCTTATGGGGATTACGTGTAAGATTATCTAAAACTAAACAACGTCTTTCAACAAATTCAAGAAAATTATCAAAATTAGGAACATCATTGTTTGTTAACGTTAATTCATATTGCTTGCAGTTTCCCTATCCAGCTTTTGCAAAATTATATTCATTAACAAAACATCAGAAAAATTATTTCTTTCAAATTTTAAAACCTTTAAAGATCTTAAATTTTTATTAATACAATCTAAAATTTTCTCAAATCTCTAGCAGATTCTTGAGTTAATTTTTCATAATTTAAGATAGATTTTACATAAGTATCTACAATATATCTTTTATTATTATATCTATTTTCTAAAGCTTTAAACAAAGATTCGTAAGTATCGTCCATTTTTCAATTGTTTGCTTCTCCTTTCAAAGAAGCACGTAAATAATAAAGTTTTTGACTCTCACTAAGATTACAATTATCATGCATTAAATTTTCAAACTGAATTTTAAAATTTAAAACTCTTCACATTTTCCATAAAATATTGGAAGAGGATTTCTGGTAATTTTATAGAAAAATTTTCAATATTATTATCATTTTTTGAAAATTATTTATTGGTTTTGAATTAATATTAAATAATAACATTTTAATCTTTACCTCCAAATTCTGGAATTCCTCTTCAATAACGTCGATCGCAACCTCATATTCAGCGAATTCATCATCTTTCACAGAAGAAAAAATATCCATTTTAATTGCTCGAATTTTTGTTGCGTTTTTGCAACATATCAACTTTTGCCATCAAAACACTCTCTTCAGAAATTTCGAAAAGGGACGAACCTATTTTAGTTAACTGTCCTTTATATTAGCTTTTCTACGACTTAAAACTATTGCAGCAACAGACATTATGCTATGTTTTCTGTTTGTGATCCACAAAGAGTTTGGCATCTACTACACGGTAACTTGATATCTTACAACAGCTACTCTCTATTCCTGCTGGTTAAGCTGACTCCATTTATCGACGGACCACAATGTATTTGCATTTTTGCTATCTACTTTAAGAGGTTAGTTTGTGCTCCTACTATTCAAAACAAATGAGACAAACCAATCTTCTTCAACAATCTAATAACAAATTTATTTAACAAAAACATAACAAACTATAAAATAATGAGAGAGTAAGAGTCTTTTTCAGAGCTCTTCTCCCCACAGCAGTTATTTTCCAACTATATCCCTTTTTTTACATTTTCTTTCGTTTTAACCCCACAATTCTGGCAACCCTATGGCGCCATACCTCTACCTCCCCATCACACAACATAAGTAACAAATAAACACTACAAAATGGCGTAAACAGTCCCAATCAGCCCACTCATCAACAAATTCAGCAGCATCTATAATGCTATTTAGTTCGTCATAAGGTATACCAAAATCGATGAACTAGAAAAACAAATAAAATTTACTTTTTTAGTTATAAGAAATTTCAATACATTTATTATAATTAGCTTTGAATTTTCTACGATTCTGCTTTTGTTAAAAACTAGTGAGTTCAATTCTTCTAAGTTCCATTTTAATTATCAAAGTTATAAATTAATTTTTTAAAAGAAAGTTTAAGTTAATATTACACATTAATTCTTATAAATGTTAAACATAGTATTAAAAAATAACTTACTTCCTCATCCGATTCAAAATCAGAGGCTTGTCCTGTAACTGGTTTTTGAGTATTTTGCTGATTAGAAGCCATTTTATAAATGTATGCGAATGGGGAAATTGAAGAAACTTCTCAATCGGAACAGTACACATGAAAGAATGTTATTTTTTAAAACCTATACCTTTTAATACAAACGAAAACACAAGTGGAAGTGTTGCCAATCTCTTTTTACAAATATCTTCCAACCAATCAAAATTTTAAAATTTGATAAGAGAAGAAGGAAAGCAACTAAGCACTATGGATGTGACTATTGATCGATAACAGTATCATATCGTGTGTGAATCATAAACAGTAATACATTCCCCTCTTTTACTCTTTACGGATAAAATATCTTTGAACTATTAGCACTTTTAAAACTGATAAGAAGAGTATGAAGAAGATTCATTGTGAGTCCATCAGTCCTGTTGCCATCTTTTGATAACAAATATCTTTCGACCAATCAGATTTAAGGAAATGATTAGAGAAGTATCCGTATAACTCAACTCTGGGGAACATTCTAATCAATTGTAAGATAAGAGTAACGTGTGATAACTCATTTCGACTTGAGATTTGGACTGTGAAGGAACGTTTGTAGATTTTAAAATAAAATGGCTTTCGAAATTATATACATAAAAAATTTCGTAAACGACGAAGACTCACAGCAGTTATTTAATGAAACGTATACTTATGATTTTTGCCAGTATCCCTTGAAAGTAAAAGGAAAAACTTTTATTCCTTCAAGAAAATTGTGCGCCTTCGGAGATGATAAGTTCGCTGAAATATGCATTCTCAGAAATAAGCATTCCTGTTCAAACATGGACACCTCTTTTGCTGAATATTAAAAGTTTAGTAGAAACGCCATATGAATCAAAGTTTAGTTATTGTTTATCAAACTTTTACGCCAGTGGGAAAGATAAAATTGGAATGCATAAGGACGATGAAATATCTCTAGACCCTAGCAGTCCCATTGCGTCGATAAGTTTAGATGCTACCAGGACTATGCACTTTAAAAGAAAAACATTCGATACTGTGAAAGCTCCTTTAGGAAATAGTTCTGTGATGAATATGAATTCTTCTGTTTAACAATTGTGGTTTCATGGAATACCGCCAGAACCTGAAGTTAAAGAAGCAAGAATTAGTCTTACATTCCGAATGGTTAAAAGTGAGAAGAGAATGATTGAAGAAAACACCTCATCAGCGAAACGCCCGTGTTTGGAATCAACGACGTTGAACAGACTCAATGTTTGTGATCAGCAACCTGAAGCTTCAATACAGACTTTAGAAACATCATTTGCAGATGACGGACTTGACGATTTATTTAGAAATTTGTACCCCAGCCTTTTAGAGTCGAAAGAAGAAATGCTGGCAGAGACTATCTTTAAAAAGACATCGTTAATAACACATTTTTATCATGTGAACTTTTCAAAGGTCAACTTAAAATACACATTCGTGAATATGTTCTGTGAGTAACAAAGAAATTATCTATGCTACTAAAATTGGTGTTACCATGGACCTTTTAACCTGGTATGATTTTTATTTTTAACTTTTTAATTTTTGCTATACTACTGCTTCCTATATTGCCAATAATACTATTTTAGTATTTAATATGAAAGATTATATGCATATTCAACCTTTTAATAATAATTCTATTCGTCCTTCCATTAAACTAAATTATTTATAAACAAAAACTTTTAACTGATTCAGTATTTGAGTTAAATAAATGTGTCATTCATTACTTATTTACAAAACGGTTACCTTATTTCATTAAATGCTATCGTAGACTTTTAGGAACATTATCTTTTGAACAAGAGGATGTTTTAATGGCCAAGCTTACTTTTTGTATAAAAAATGAACTATGCAGTATTTTTAAAAGCATTTTTAACTGTAATGGATGTATTTTAGATCATTCTAGTCAAACACAACACCCATGCTTAACAGAATCAAATTTAGAAAAATATCCATCTCTAGGAGCTCATGTGCTATTATTATTTAATATGGAAACAGTAGCATCGAATTTCGCAAATTCCGTTGATTTTATTAGTGAAACTTTCATAAATAATATGTTGAACTTATTCAAGATGCACTTTTTAAAACTCTGCATTAAATATTACAAGAATTTATACAAGTGTTTTCATTACTTTAAAAATGTCTTTCTTGAGAAATAATACACGTTTATGAAATAAACTTATTTTGTTAAAAATATGAAATGTTTTTATTAACTTAACTTTTTATATGTCCTTTGTTTTTAAATTTTGAAATATGTACACACACACACCCACACCCACACACACCACACCCACACACACACACACATATATATATATATATATACATATATATATATACATATATATATATATATATATATATATATATATATATACATATATATATATATTCATTTAAAATTATATGCATTTCGGATTTAAGTAATGAAAAATGGTTGTATAAGAACATAAAAAAAAGACATCGGTAGTAACACATTTTTATCATGTGAACTTAAGATACACATACGTAATTTTTAGAAATTCAATTTATTAGAATTTTTCCCAGGTTTTTACAGGTATTACATTGGAATTTTTTTCAATTTTAATATTAGGTGACTTAACAGTAACAATTAAATTCAAATACTTATTTCTTACAAATTGTCAAATTGTTTCGCTATATTCATTTCACTCAAAGCTGATAAAAAAATGTTTTAAACAGGAGTATTGGCATTCTTCTTATCAGCAAAAATAAAGTTAAACATGTCCGCAATATTGGAATGAGGTATTTTCTCTCCATGATAACTGATTTCACCTTTATCATTCCAATTTGTAACATTAGGTTGACTTTTAAGAACAGAAAGAGCTGTCTCTGTCTTTCTTTTCAAATTTGGCCTACGATGTTTAAAATAATTGCATCATAATTATTTTGTAATTGTTCTTTTTTCGGAGGAGCTGGTTTTTCTTGAAGAATCCATTCATTATTTTGAGACTCCTCTTGAATATTCAATGCAGATGTTGATTTTTCTCCTAATGAGTTCATCGATGATTTCACTTCCAAAAAAGTATAAGGGGAATTAAATTCTTTCATTTTAATCTTTTTCTTTAAAAGTTCATAATAACGATAGACTTTTTCATGTTCTTCTAATGAACTGTTCAAAATCTTCATCATATCTTTATCTAAATCAATCAATTGCTTATTGGTAATAGTATTCTTTGACACCAACTCTTCGGGAATTAGAGCATATTTTTTTAGCGAACTCCATTGATAAGACTTGTCAACACACTTAGAGCAGTAGGAAACAAAATGTTGAGGAAATTTCCTTTCTGTATAATTAATTTGCGTTTCATTACATGTCCAATTTTATGATTCGTCAATGTTCTCAAGGTTCCTTTGTACTTGGAGAGCGTTCTCTTTTGGTGTTTGGTTAAGGGAATATTTCCTCTGAAAGCATTAAAAGAACAGTCACATATCGCTTTTATACAGCAATTATCAATTTTTTGTAATAATTGTTTCCTTAATTTTAATGGGCAGAATGAGATGTGTTTGTACTTTTAAATTTTGAGCGTAGAGCAGAAATGGCTGATGTTCCAAGAAAAGAATGGGTAGTTTACCTTGTAAGTGCTTTACCTTCAGAAATATCTAACAGGTTAGCTAGAAAACCTCCAGAAAGGGCTGATGATTACCATTACGTGAAGGAACTTATTCTTAAACGATTCAAGTTAAATAGCGAAAAATTAAGACAATTATTTCTTAAACACCAGAAAAGGTCAGAAAAATCATGGAGAAATTATGCACAATAATTGAATAGTTACTTTACGGAATTAGAAATAACGAAGTTTGAACAGCTTAAGGAACTAATGGTAACAGATCAATTGAAACGTGGTGTGCCAAATGAAATTAAAGAATATTTTTTTGGTGGAATGGCTTAAAATAAATTCCCCCCATGAATAGAGAAAATACGTGAATATGAAAGTTTAGGAGATAGTTTTAAGACAAAAGACTATACAAAACTCCCTCAAAATAATTTTGGTTTTTATCAACAAAATGAAAACCGTGCCTTAAGGTTTAATAAAGTAGTTCGGAATAATAAATCTCGTGTTATTAAAAGAGTCGAGAACAAAAATTCTAATTATTCACATGAAAAGAAATTTGAAAAACGAAAACAACTCCTATACTATGAGTGTGGTTCTTATAGGCATTTGCAGCCTCAGTGTGACAAAATTTAAAAAAAAAAAAAAACTTAGAATCGATAGCATCTAATGAAATTACTAAAACTACATTTAATGAGTTGATGGTTCCTTACATTAGTATCGGCACTGTTAATAAAATTCGAATGCCAATCTTAAGAGACACCGGAGTAACTCTTGATTTGATTTGTGGAAAATACGTGAAACCTGATACGTGCATTAAGGAAAAGGTTTGGCTAAGAACACCTCGTGATGAAACTTTAGTATGTTTGCCTATTGCCAAGGTTGAAATAAATTGTCAATTAGGTCACATTTTGACAAAGGCAGCAGTTCTTCGAGATTCTTTTGATCAAGGAAGATATTTACTAGGTAACAAAACAGCCGATTTATTTGAGGAAATTAAAAGGCATGAAGAGGTGAAATTACATATGATAAATTATTTAGAAACTCGGGCTCAAAAAAGACGTAAGGAAAATTTACACAAATAAAGAGATTATTGATTCTGAAATAGAATCCTCTAGGTCTTACCTCAAAACTAAAGAAAATTAAGAATTAGAGCAAAATGCAATTTTGCCTCCATTAAAAACCGGAGTTGAAGGGATGGATTTGATATAGACATCTTCAGAAGAATTTGCTCAGAAATAAAAAGTGGGCGAATATTTGAAACTTCTTTTTGAGCAAGCTAAATGACAATCTTCAAAAGATAATAAATATATTACAACAAATCACACACACAAATGCTGTTTTATAATAAAATGGACAATAATGGAACTGTAAGAAGATTATTAGTTGTGCCCAACAAGTTTTGCAAACAACTAAAAGGGATCTGCCATGAGGTAACTGCAGCTCATTTAGGTATAACTAAAACAAAAGATATGTTGTGCAAAACTTTCTACTGGCCTAACTACTTTAAAGAAATAGAAAATTTTGTTAAATCTTATGACAAATGTCAATGAATAGGAACGCCTCAAGATAAGAAAAAGGCTCTTTTGAAACTGGTTCCTGTAATTCCGGAAATATTTAGGAGAATAAACGTTGATGAATGTGGTCCTTTACCTATAACTTCTTGGGATAACCGGTATATTATAACAGTAATTTGCATGTCATCCAAATATCCAGATGTCATCCCAGTACCAGATATATGTTCTACTACTGTGGTTGATGCTTTTTTTTCAGATAGTTAGCCGCATGGGTTTTCTTAAGGAGTTTCAAAGTGATCAAGAAACATTTTTCATTAGATTCCTAACATCAGAATTTTTAAAAAAATTTGGTATTAAAGTAGTGCATAGTTCTGTTCAGCATCCCCAAAGCAATCCTGCTGAGAGATTGCATAGAACTTTAAAGAAAATACTGAAAGTCCTTTGTTTAGAAAAGGGTACAGATTGGAAGAAGATTTTACCTCAGACACTTTTTGCACTTAGAACTTGCATTCATGATAGCACTGGATATTCTTCTGCAGAATTAGCCCATGGTCGGAACTCCCGTATATGAAAATCTAACTAGTAAACCATTGAAGAAGATAGTGTGATTGCTTACGTTTTCAATCTTTTAAATAGAATGAAAAGATGCCAAGAATTAGCTGTGCAAAATAAGACAGATGCTAAAGAAAAACAGAAACTTTGGTATGACCGTAAGGCTACGAAAAGAGAATTTAAAGTAAATGATCTTGTGCTAGTAGTTGCACCTTCTAGATTAAACAAATTTTCTATTCATTGGATAGGCCCAGAAAAAGTAGTAAAACGACTATCGGAAACAAATTACGTAATAAAATTTTCTAATAAAGAAAAATTACATGTATACCATGTAAATATGTTAAAACCATATTTTCAGCGATCAGAAGATGTTAATTTAATTTTTACCACTAATTCCGTTAATGAAGATATTTATTCAGAGAATTAAGATATCCCAAATTTTGAAATTAATTCATCTACACATTTAGAGACTTTTCCTGAAAGCTGTTTTAATAAAAAGTTAGAGGATAAGCAGAAGAATCAATTGAGTAGACTTTTGATTCAATTTATTGATATTTTTCAAATGAACCGGGTAGTACAGAATTGGCTGAACTGGACATCAAGTTAGAATCTGATAAACCTATTATAGCTAAACCATATCGAATTTCCCCACGACAGACAGAAATTCTGAAATCGGAAGTAACAAGATGTTGAAATTGAGGTGGTGGAACCAGGTGAATCCGATTACACATCACCTTTAATATCATTTAAAGCTCCTGGAAAAGAAACTCGTCCGCGCATTGATTATCGCGGGTTAAATGAGATTATCAGAACTCAATATTATCCATTGCCAAATATTGAAGAGCGTGTTGAATCCGTTTCGAAAACGAATTTCATATCTTTATTAGATTTAACACGAGGTTATTGGCAAATACCTTTGAGTCCGAAGGCTCAAAGATATGCTGCATTTTCGACATTTGCTGTTTCTAAACCTTTGAGAATGGCATTCGGTTTGAAGAATTCCCCTTTCAATTTCAGTAAGTTAATGGCTGAGTTATTAAAAAATTGCGAATATTTTGCTGTACCTTATTTAGATGACATAGCTATATATTCACTTACTTGGTCTGATCACATCCAACATCTTAAATGTGTTCTGGAGAAGATTCGATTTGCGAAATTGACTGTAAAACCCTTAAAGTGCAAATTCGCTCAACTTCATGTTAAATATTTATAACAATATATTTGCTGCGCCTTTGACCGACCTCCTAAAAGGGGTGTCCAAGAGGGAAACTATAATATGGAATAATAACTGCGAAAAAGCATTCGTAGAATTAATGAGCACTTTAATAAAGAAGCCTGTACTTTACAGTCTAGACTTTCAAAAACCATTTATTATTCAATGTGATGCCTCAAACTAAGGAATAGGTGTAGTTTTATCTCACAGAGATTAAAATGAAAATGAACACCCTATCCTGTTTCTGAGTATAAAATTTTCAAAGTCTGAGAAAAATTATAGCACTATAGAAAAGGAATGTGCAGCAATAATTTTTCTGTTACTAAATTAAAATATTATTTAGATGGTCAGTATAAATTTATTATTGAAACTTACCATAACCCTTTAATTTGGCTAAAACATCATACTGGATCTAATCTCAGACTTTTAAGGTAGGCTTTGGAACTTCAAATTCTAAATTTTGTTATTGTTCACAGAAAGGGCAAATTACATCAGAATGCCGATAGTCTCAGTAGAATGCTGAATACCAAACATAATTATTTTCTTTTTTTTTCTCGGATATTAAATTAAAATGTTTTCTTTTAATACAAATTTCAATTGTAGTTTCATGCGTACATAATTTCTTGAAAAAAATTATAATATTTTTTATAATATTGATGTGTGTCTATTTGTAAATTTAGTTAGTAATTTTAGTAGTAAACAAAATAATTATGTAACGCAACAGTAAAATTCTGTTGCGTTACATAATTATTTTGTTCTCTTTTGATATATTTTTATTTTATATTTAATATAATTCCATACATTTTTGTGTATCAGCCAGAGTCCGATTGATCAGGGCTATGTGTAATACTAAATTTTGCTCTTTAGTGTTTGTGTGTGTTTTTTTTTCTTTTTTATTGTAGGTTTATTTCCGTAGAATGAAAAAAAAAAAACTACGCGGTTAAGGAAGGAATAATTTATTCTGTAATGTCACATATAGCCAGCATTTGAGATTTCAAGAGCCTGTGATGGGGATGGTGAAAAAGGAGACGGGGCCAGGATCAGTCTGAGGAAGCTGCGTTTTTTTTTTTTTTTTTTTTTTTTTTTTAAGATTGATACTTACACTTTTGTGCTCTACGCAGGCGTGAGAGAGCTGTTAGCGAACCCAGATATGACTCCTTTGTAATTTTGTTTCTTTCTTAATTAAATGTGTTTGATTTCAAAATTTAGAGTCCCATTAGTTTGTTTCATAACAATTCTTTCAGTTTTAAGATGAACTCCATATTTTAATCAATGTTCAGTGTTTATATCAATATAAAAAATCTGATTGTATTGAAATCTCTTCTTTTGTATTAAGCAAAAACAACTAGTTTCTATTTTAAAAATAATAATAAATTACTAAGAAGAAATGTATTCTCTAAACAATTTGTAATATTCCCAAAAAACTTAAAAACTATCGATCAAAATTATTCAATGATTATTTAGAATTTAGGATCTGGATTATTATAAAAACAAAGTAATATTTCTACCAGAAGATGTGTTTATAAATACGAAGATGAATTTTTTCCGGGAGAAACTTAAACTTACAAGATTTGTTCATTAAAACACTCCTTTCACACCCACTTACACCGTTGTTTATCACATGCAGCATTTTTTTTTAATTTGATAGCATTATGCATAAAAAAATTTCAACTGATAATTTGATTTATTCTATACCAACAAAGTAATATTAAAAGAATAAAACTATAATCTAATGAAATCATTAACATAATTTCTTTCCAATAATTCTAAATGTTTCTCCCATTTTAAAATAAATAGAAATTAAGTTGATATTTTGAATATAAATTCAATTATCAGTTTTTATTTATAATTTTTGTGTAATTTTTATTTAAAGTTCCTTTAAATTACATTAATTAAAGACAGACATCGTAGAAACAATTTTCCACATGTAGCAAAATATAAAATTATATGATCCAAGTTTTGATAATGAATTGTTAATTTAAGTGAATATGGGAAATTATGTGCTTAATAATATACAAACAACTACCAATTAGAAACAAAACAATGTAAATGTAAACATTCATCATTAAAGCTTGAACATTTAATTATTCATCGCTCTTTGTTCATGTAATTTCTGAAATACGCGCGATAATTTTAATTTGAGAAAACAAAGAGACACTAAACTAAATATTAATTATTGTATTTCAGTATCTCATTTCTTGTGAGCTGAACTTACAAGATTTGTGAAATATTTAAAACATGCCACGCTTTTCATTATATAATTTCTTTAATTTATAATTTAATAATGAAATAATAAGAAACGAAGTGGGATGTCAACTAAAAGAATTGTTTTAGTAAATTGCTTTTAACATTCAGTGTTTTGCATTGATTTATGATCATTTTAAAAAGCTGGATATTTATGTTTGAAATAAAATAGCAAATGGCGAGTATTTTATCATATTTAATTGATTTACTTTGTCTTCAAAGAAACGCAATTATTTCTCTAGTTATAAAAAGTAATTACCGTTATGATAACAACTTTTCGTGTATTATTCTTTGCGCTATACGAAAAGAAATAATATCTGAAAAATATAATTAAGCTCAATACAGTAAATTACAAACGTAAGCGTAACGGTAAATTACAAACCTAATTCTACTTTCTTCACTGAAGTTTGACACATTTACTTTCTTTTATACATTGGCAAAGTGGTTAGGCTTATGTACTTTTAAGAATAATCTTGAAAAAGAGGATGTTATTTAAAAATCATACTTGATTTTTTCACTTTAAATACTATCTCAAATATCTTGAATGATATCATTGAGTTGAATTTAGTAAGGAAGAACGTTATAATTCTCTGAATCTATTAGAATGGTTTTGCTAGAATGCATCATTTTAACTTTTGGAAACATAATAACTAAGAAACTATCTAACTAAATTTTTAATTTTGTCGCTAATATCTCATTAAAATACCGCACAATAGGCTACTAACTTCATCAATCTTATACGAAGAACCTGGATATAATCTGTACCGAATAAAAATCATTACTTATCAAAATTATTCCTTCATTTAAAATTTAGTGCTAAACTCATCAGATGGAAAGAGATTCAATTCTCTGACAAATACTTAAATATAAAAAAAATTAAAAGGATATATTCATAAGAATTATTCAGATTAGAAGAAACAGACAGAAATTTATAAATATAAAATAAATTTAAGCCAATATTTTTCAAAAATTTTAAGATCAATGCACTTTTAAAATTTACAAATTTGGTGAAAAATTATTTCATACATAAAGCCTATCTAACAACTATAGTAAAATGTTTTATTTTTATATATATATACGAATAATAAAACTGATAGCATTAAAATTCTAAATGTAAGCATTCATTTTCATCTGTGCACATATTAATATAAATTTGAAGTAAATATTATTCAAATATATAGGCATTTTTAAATTACATATGAAACATTTTATCCGAAGATCAATATTTTAATAAACTTTCATTTTGAGCAACTCCCAGTGAATAAAAAAACATTTATATATATATATATATATATATATATATATATATATATATATATATATATATATATATATATATATATATATATATATATATATATATATATATATATATATATATATATATATATATATACTTAGTAAAACAAAATAAAAATTTCTCAATCCAAATATTTAAAGCTGATACCTACAAAGCAACTATTTTTGTAAATAATACCGAAATAGTTTAGCTTACCAATAGGTATAGGAATTTATATACAATATTTCATTACCAAAATTATAAATCACAAAAAATGCACAAGTTACAATATCCTTTATTTGTTTCTCGTTTAATGTGTTCTCTCATATTTTGAGGTTTTATAGAATTAATTTCAATTAAGAAAAAAATCTTTGATATTTTTTCCCAGTTTTTCTGCATTTCTCAATGAAATGTATTAATGTCTTATAAAGTAAAAATACGGTATACCATTGCACTTATTACGTATGTTATAGTGAAAAATAACAAAATTTATAACATATCAAACCAAGGGCATTATCTTCGGAAATGAATCGTTAACTTAGCAAATATTTATATAAAAAACGCATTTTTTAAAATACATTACTTCTAAGAAATATCTAACTCTTTCAGTCCTTATAACTAACTCTCTGTATAATCAAAATCATGATTAATCTTTAGCCTAAACTTGCTTTCAATTCTCTATAAATTTTTATTTTATACTTGCAGTTTATTCCACTTTACTATTTGTTTTTTTCTAAACTTAGAAACTCTAAGGCCATCAAAAGTTAATTTGATTTTTCTGAGGCCTTCTGAGGTGGCTTCAAAGGTCAAAAATGCATAAACATTCAATTCCATTTTCTATCATCATGACCCCAATGCGTTATGGTTACAATGTTAAATGGAAGCTAAGATGATTCACACGATATTTTCGAACCAGTCAAAACGTTTCCTTTCGATGCCGAAACATTTTTTCTTATTCTTAAACATTCATCATTGATGCATTTATCTCTAAATCGCTATATCTAAGGTGACTGATTGTTGTAATTTTCTATCAAAAACTTTTCCTTCTCTGAGAGGCAAATGATTATTGGTGCTTATTCTTATAAATATGAGAATAAGCTTATATTTTATACGTAGTTATATATATACCTCCGAACTAGAATCTCATTGAACTAAGTATACTTAACAAAACTGATCATCACATGAGACGATGAGAAATTATCAGGAATTTTCCTAAAACTCAGCTGAAGAAAAATAAATGAAAATTATATCGTTTTTGTGTAGAGGTGATTTAATACCAAGCATTTAGAAAAAATATCGATACCTACATCCCAGAAAAAAAGATTTAGCATTCTTTATTATAAAAAAATGTATTTTTTATCATTTAAATTCTGAGAAATTATTGATATGAATTTTAAATACAATCTTAACATTATTAAAAACAACAAATTAATAATTGTGTATTCACTGATATAAAGTAATCTAAGTTTTAAATATTATTGTCAATTATTAAAAAAAAATTCATAAATTTTACATGTAAATGTATTTTACGCGGATAAAATCTGAAAATTTTTAAAATTATGAAATATTGTACTTATTATTGATAAAAGAAACTAGGGATAAATAAATATATTAAATTCGATTAAAATTTAGATGTCTTTTAAAGTAAGTAAACACACAGTGGGTTTTTTAACACATAAAGAAAGCAAATGTATTTCCCTTATTCATTATTATAACAAAAAAGGTGAGAAATCATTACCTATGTTTATTCTGTTGTTTAACTAACGTGTTTAATAGATAGCATTTGTATTTATTATACAAAAGATTATTTACATGTAGGCACGCACATAAATATGACAGCACACAGTAATAGGACCAACGATATAGATGCATGTTGATGAATATTTATAATGAATTCCTTTAATCATATAAAAGGGATTCATCAATTTTCAATAATACTATAATTATCTGCGAAAATGAAAGGCTTATTTCATCATTGTAATTTGATTCATTATTTATTATTTACATTCTTTACTGTCTCCATATAAGTAATCTATTAATAAACATGTCTTTCAACCCATTCTCATTTATATCATCTAATTTTATTAAAAAAACTATACAATGGGAATTTAAAATATATACATATATACCCTCACCCTTTCATTAGTTTGATTTTTTTTTATTTCCCGTAAATAAATTTAATGTTAACTAGTTTAGAATATTTTTTTAAAAAATATGTTTTTTAATTTGTTATGAATTTATAAATTACAATGAAATTAAATACAAAATTTTTACTAATAATGTTTCGAAATGTTTACTCTGTATATATATATATATATATATATATATATATATATATATATATATATATATATATATATATATATATATATATATATAACTATCGACAGAATAAACTCAGTTCTGCTGTCACCAAATCTGTGCCATGTGACTAAACCTTGAATAATTTAACAAATGTAGGTGGCATGCTAGATAAATGTCATTCAAAATGATAAAGTAGTGTCATCTTCGCATAAATGGGAAACGCCTTCTCATACTTTTAAGAATAGATCTTAGCATTATTTCCCTTTATTCAAAGAGTTTCCTTGACATGAACTTTGCTCCATGGAAGGTTGTTCTTTTCAAGTGATAAATCCGCACTTTAAGAATGAAATTACAGAGTTGAAAAGCTCTAAATTCTAAAACCTTCGGAGAGAAATAAAAGTGCATGTAAACCCATTAATATAAAACAGGTTAATAAATTTTGTAGAATAATAAAATACTTTTATTTGACCTTCACAGTTTAATACTTCATTTACTTTAGTCATTGTTTAACTACGCTCCACTTTGAAAACTCTAACTAGGGAGAAAAGAATATTGAAAACTATTCTTTAAATAATATTATTCATTCAAAAAATTACATACAAAATTAACTCTTTTTATCAGTTTTTCAATCAAGATGTATATTTTGATTTTTCAAACAAATCATACATCATTTGAAAACCAATGTTTATGCATATTTACTTAAATAATTATTTCTTTTGACTTGAAGTGTTATAATGTACCTTCTCATATAATTTTTGTTACAAAATGCAACGTGAATAAACTGACCAAAACTTGGCATGTTGATTTTTAAGACTAAATGATTAATATTTTAGCATCGATATCATTCAGAACCAAATAACAGTTGCCTAATATGTGCTTCAATTGCACAGTATGAAGCATTTATTAATGTTGATATTCACATTTTTTTTAACTTAACTTCGATAACCGTTTTTGATAAACATTTGAAATTTTAAGGAAAAATGCTGTTGAAGCCTGAGAGCGCAGCGCCCCCCTTGAGTCATAAAAAAGAAACCGGCAGTAGCCATATGTAGAGTTGGAGAAATAAAGTGTGTGTTTTATACAATCCTTGAGTGAATATTAATTGAGTTAAAAACTGAGCTATTTTACATTGATCCGTCTTGCCGGAGGAAACCAGCAACCTATGGATTTATATAATGGCAATTCCAGTTCAGCCAATGATAATTTACGCCTTTGCTGAGTATCGTCAACTTAATTGAAGAATGTGACTAAGTAATTTACATGTTCTGAGAATAGATCTTTATATATATATATATATATATATATATATATATATATATATATATATATATATATATATATATATATATATATATATATTGAAGTATTAATAACTATCCAAAATGTTTAAAGGTGTAAAAAAAGAGGATTTGATATTAATTGCTATTGAGTTAGGAGAAGATGTCAATGAAAAAAATGACTATTTCAGACTTAAGCAGTATTATAAAACAAAACCAGAAGTACGTGGCAGAGAAAGATTCCGTTGTAAAATTAGTAAATACGATAATTGAAGAGCGAAAGTCCAATGAGTTGCGGTAACTAGAGTAAGAGAAAATTAAACTCCAACAGAGATAATCTGAAGAGCTTCAACGATTAGAATTAGAAAAAATTAAACTTGAAAGAGCGAAAATGGAATTAGAAATTGCTAGCGTGATAGCGGAATCTAAGTCAAATTCAGAGGGTGGAAATGGTGAAAATAATCAGACTGAATCTTTAGGCTCTCTCATAAAAAGTGTCCGTACTTTAACTATTAAAACTCCTAGTATACCTGAGGGTTGGAGTTATTTTTTTCCATTTTTAGAAATTGCCTTTATTTCAAAAAACATCCCTGAGAGCAGAGACTTTGTTAAATTTGTTAGGGGAAAGGGCGACTAATGTGATAACTTACATAAAGGATGACGAGTTAAATGAGTATTCTAAAGTAAAAACAATAGTACTTCGAGAATTTGAGCCTACCTCTCAATCATGTTTAGAATATTTTAGGAAAGCCAACCGCCAACCAAATGAAACATACGTACAATGTGCATCGCGATTAACGACGAGCTGGAAATATTATTTACAATTGAGGAAGGTAACAGATTTCGAAACTCTCAAAGATTTAATTGTGTCGGATGAAATATACCAGACCTTAGAGAAACTACGTGTCATATTAATATGAGACAGGCTGACACATGGTTTAAACCCTCTGAATTAGGGAAAGAAATTGATTTATATTTTACTTCCCGAGGAAAGACTTTGGTGGAAAACTCAAAGTTTAATAAATTGTCTGAGTCAAAATACACGTCGAGAGTTTTCCTTTCGGAAGTTAAAAATAATAAGTGTGTTTTAAAATGTAATGAGAATCACCCCATATAGAAATGCCCTAAGTATATAAATATGTCAGTAAATGAGCGTATTGCGTTTGTAAAATCAAATCACTTCTGTTTTAATTGCTTAGGGAATAATCATAGGGTAACGACTTGTAAATCAAAACATTCGTGCAACACCTGTAAGCGGCGTAATCATGCCACACTTCACTTTCAGTCAGAAAAAAAATAAGAACGTTTATCAGCGCCTAATGAGAATGTAAATACTCTCAATGCGAAAGTAGGTTCCTTCCCCTCCCACGCAGCTTTAGAATTCGTTCCTACTAGCAATAAACAAGAGCCACGAGGTCAGGATCAAAATTGCTTGGCGGCGACTAGTTATACTTCGTCAACAAATTCTAAGTCTGTACTACTAAGCACTTTTATTTGTTTTTTAACCGATGACTTGGGAAATGTTTCACGCGTTCGTGATTTATTAGATGTTGGAGACTGCTAATTTTTTGAGTAAAAGTTGCGTTGACAATCTTAATTTCAGAAAGGAGAAAATAAATATTGGACTTTCAGGTTTAAATGGAATGTCTCTGACAATTAAATCTAAAGTTAGGACTACGATTGTTAAAAATATAAGAAATTTCAAATTAGATTTAGAATTTTTGGTTGTTCCCAGTGCTACAAATTTGACCCCTTACAGACAAATTGATATTTGCGTTCCGGAATTAAAATACATTAAGTTAGCGGATTCAGGATTTAATGTTCCAGATCCAATCAATTTAATTCTGAGAGCAGAGAATTTTTATAGACTATTTAAACCTGAGAGAATTTACCCTACTAATACTAAATTAATTTTACAAAACACAGTATTCGGGTTTGTAGTGAGTGGTAGTGTACCAGTAGTAACTGAGACTAATGTACATTATGGGCTTATAAACGAGGGTGCCGACTTAAACAAAATTATGCGGAATTTTTGGGAAATAGAACAACTCGATGAAACACAGAAATTTGAAACTGGTGAGAGAATTGAAGCTAATAATCATCTTATAAAAACTCATAAAAGGGATAAATCAGGAAAATTTGTGGTACAAAGGCCATTTAAAAAACATCCGAAATTACTGGGAGGGTCTAGAGAGATTGCAATCAAAAGATTAAATTCCTTGTGGAATAAGTTAGAAAAGAACCCAGATTTCCTGGCATTATATCGTCGATTTATGAGTGAAGAAGTTTCTATGACGCAAGAATCTGAAGTGGTCTACTATTTACCTCATCATGCAGTTTATGGACCACAGAAAACGAGTATGAAATGTAAAGTTGTGTTCAATGCTTTACAAATTACTTCAACTGGTGAGTCATTAAATTCTATACAGCTAAATGGTGTAATTCAAGATGATTTATTTGCTATAATATTGAGGTTTAGAAAACATCTTTTTGCTTTTACTACCAACATTCAAAAAATGTATAGAATGATTTGGATTGATCTTGCACAAAGGGACTTGCAAAAAATTGTATGGAAAGATGATAAGGAAGCGAATATTAAAACGTATCAATTATGCACAGTGATGTATGGAACCACTAGTGCTCCATATTAGGCTCAGAGATGTCTTCAACAGTTAGGTAAGGATGAACAACTGAAATTTCCATTGGCTTCTAAAGTAGTACAGAAGTATATGTACATGAATGACATATTGAGTGGAGGGTCAAATTTAGAAAGTGTAAAGTGTCTAAAGCAAGATTTAACTCAAATATTTAAAACTTGTGGTATGGAACTACATAAATGGTAAAGTAACTGTCCGGAGTTAAGAGAACTTTCTGAAGATTCAAATGACGATAGCTTTGATCAAAAAAAAACATTAGAATTGCTATGGAAGGCCAAAAGTGGTGAGCTTTCCTAAAATTTGACCAAAAATATGCTTCTATGGTTAAAAAGAGAGAAATTTTGTCCATAATTGACCGCATTTTTGACCCACTTGGTTTGATAGGACCTAGGCTTACAAAGGCTAAGGTTTTTGTGCAATGTCTGTGAAGGTTATCAATAGACTGGGATGAAAGACTGCCATCAGATGTCGTACAAGAATGGTTACAGTTTTTTGATGGGTTGTGTAACATTAACTGTATTAAAATAAATCTATGTTGCTACCAGAAAAAATTTAACTCTTTGGATTTTCAGATATATCAGAGGGCTATTACGGTGTAACAGTCTATCTAAGATGAGAATCAGCGAGTAGTGAAATAACTTCACATATAGTGTGCAGCAAGAGAAGAGTTACACCAATCAAAATACTTTCGATTCCACGACTTCAAAACTGAGTGCAGGTGCATTGCTATCTAAATTGAGGGAAAATGTTAGCACTTCCCTAGAACTTAAGGTAGATCAAAATTGGTATTTTTCGGACAGCAAAATTGTTTTGTCCTGGATTCACTGGATTCAGAATTCTCCAGCAGAATTGAAATCCTTCGTTGCTACCAGAGTGGCTAAAATAAAAGTTCTGACAAATGTCTCACAATGGAGGCATATATCATTGGAGCGAAATCCTGTAGCGATCGTTTCTTTTGGCTGCAATCCAGCACAACTGAGAAATAATTCTTTCTGGTGGCATGGACCAATACTTATAATCGAGGAAGTAGAGACGTTTAACAACTGTGAAGATCTAATTAACGAGGACTTAGAACATTTTAATACAGAATTGGTTAAGAGTGAACGAAGGTTCAAGAGTCCTGTTTTCCTAGTGACTTTTAATTCTTTAACTGAGGAGTTACTTAGAATTATACTAAACTTGTACGTATTTTAGCTTTTTTATAGGTTCCTTAATAATTGCAAATCACAGAAAAAAGTAACTGGTCCCCTGAAATGTAAGGAACTTAAAGATGCTGAATTTGTCATAGTAAAATTAGTTCAACAAGAGTGTTTTAAAAGGAAAATTACAAACCTTCAGAAGGATGGTAATGTGCCTGTAGATAGCAAGTTAAAAAAGAAATCTTTTCCCATTTTTAGATGAAAGGGTTGTTGTAAGAGTTGGTGGAAGACTAGCCAGCAGTAAGTTTAATTTTGATAAAAGGTTTCCTATAATTTTACCTACCAATCATAAATTGACTGTGATGATTGCTGAAATGTTTCATAAGAACTATTTACATATTGGCCCACAAGGGTTATTGTTTCTTATTAGACTAAGGTTTTGGCCCTTAAGTGGACGTAACCTTTTTAGAAATCTAGTGCACGATTGTGTTGTTTGCTTTAAAGAAAATCCAGTACCTTGTCAACAGCTCATGGGACATTTACCTGAAGAGAGAGTAACACCAAACTTTCCATTCAATTGTGTAGAGGTAGATTTTTTTTGGTCCTTTTTATATAAAATATCAAAATCAAAGAAAAGGAATGTATAATAAAATTTATGTGTGTATTTTCATTTGTTTTGTGACTAAAGCTTGTCATCTAGAGATGGTAACGGATCTCTCTAGTGATGCCTTTGTAGCTACACTTAAGAGATTTTTTAGCAGAAGAGGGAAAAGTGTCCACATATTTTCTGATAACGCTACTAATTTTGTTGGCAGTAACTCCGAATTATAGAAATTCAGTAAATTAGTTAGCAATCCAGGTGAAAACTTGCGTAATTATTTGTCCAAAGAAAAGGTTGAGTGGACTTTCATTACCCCTAGATCCCCGAATCATGGTGGACTTTGGGAGGCAGGTGTCAAATCCGCGAAATAACATCTTAAACATGTAGTAGGCAATTTAAAACTAACCTTTGAGGAATTCTTAACTGTAATTGATCAGAGTGAGGCAATTCTTAATTCCCGCCCATTGCATCCCGTATCATCTGACTTAAATAATTATGATGTCTTGACACATGGTCATTTTTTGATAGGCAGACCTATCACAGCAATTGCAGAATCCAACATCCTAAATTTACATGACAATAAATTAAAACAATGGCAAAAATTAACTAAGATAGTGCAGACATTTTGGAAGCATTGGTCTAACAATTATTTAAGTGCAATACAAGAAAGTTCAAAGTGGAGGTTCACTAAAGAGAATGTGCAAGTTGGCACTATGGTGATTTTAAAATTAGATAATGTACAGGTTTGTAAGTGGCCATTGGGCAGAATAATGCAAACATTCCTAGGAAAGGAGAAGAAAGTGAGAGTAGTTTCAGTTAAAACGAAGACTGAAGTTTTTAAAAGAAGCATTAATAAAATATGCATTTTGTCATTGCCTAATTAAGGAGTGAGAACTCTATCAAATATATCTGTGTATCATTATGTATTTAGTGTAGTTTATTATTAATAGTGAGTATCATTGTATTCATATATTATGTAGTATGTTAATATTTTTCTTGAGATTTCAAATTGTTGAATGTATCATGTCAACGCTGGGCGGAATTTTGGCGCCTGCGAGCGCAGCGCCCCCCTTGAGTCATAAAAAAGAAATCTGCAGTAGCCATATGTAGAGTCGCAGAAATAAAGTGTGTGTTTTATACAGTCCTTGAGTGACTATTAATTGAGTTAAAAACTGAACTATTTTACAGATGCCTTTAAGACTTTCTCGGTACAGTTTGATTTCGAACAACATTGTACCACAGATGTCAAAGAAGCGGATTCAGATAACTCAAATAGCATGTTGTTAAAAAAAAGATATGGTGTTTTCATAGTTGTGTCAGCAATAAACTAGTGAAAGTCAACTATTATAGTTTTTAAGAACCGAATGAACAAGAAAATTAGATGGTGAGGATTGTATTTACATAGAGTATTTTAGCCACGTCAACAAAAATAAATTTCTCGTTATTTATTAAATGTCATTTGACATCTGAAATGACATCTAATAGATTATATGAATTCTATTTGTACTGGTTTAGCAGTTTTACTAAATAAAAGTTGTAACACGTGATATTAATGTAGATCATTGGTTGATTAACCAGCGACTGTAGCCTTATGTTTCAAGATCTCTACTAAGGAAATTGCTACAAAACTTTCAATCTAGACAGTGATCTCTGAACTATTGTTGATCGTGACAGTATCTTATTGAAGAAATATGATTTTCAGAGAAGAGAAGACTCTCAATTTTTTTTTTACCTTTATTGTGGAAGCGAAACTTTCATTGATTCAATTCAGCGCTTGCTGGTATTATTGAGAGGTATAATTCTGTAATACCTGTTTGTGAATTGATATACTGAAAACATTACTGAATATTAGTAATTACACAAAATATTATGATGGCTGAAAAATATATTGCTAGATTTTGTGATTATGACATTTTTCAGAGCTAGTATACAATCTATACAATCAAATCATTCTAGTGAATGACACTTATTAGCAAGACACAGACTTGGCAACATTTTGCATGACTCTTTTTTTACAATGATTACAAAAATAGTATTTCTATCATGGCTTGTCAGTCCATCAGATCATACACCAAAGAAACTTGCATGAGAAATTTGACTACACAACTTCGTCTATCTTGAAATACTGTGTAGAGCAACTTCATACTTTATTATATATATGTACAATTTACTACAGTTGGTTATCAGTAACTTACTAAGGACTTAATATTGTATACCTATCATACAAAAATCCTACTGATAAATATGTTATCTGTTTTCTTACAAATCATTAAATTAGATTTTAATTTCAATCACTAATACACTTAAGAAAAACGTGCCAGAGATAAATTTTTCTGTTTACTAAAATAAATTTTTCCTATCAAAGTGTACATGTCTCATCATAATTTAAATAAATTTCAAAAAAAATTGTTTACGAGTATTTCGTCTTCGTCTACATCGACTTTCAGATAGTGAATAAAAAGTTCAGCAATCCTTAAAACTCAATACGCATAGATATAACATCGTATGTCAAACCAAGATAAATTTAACTCTTCAAAATATAAATACGAAATTTCTAAGTTCATCTTTATCTTTTATTTATTTTTATAAGGAAATAACTAGTATTTTGAATATTGAAAACATATCTATTCTAATTTCAAATAGTAAATTTTAATTTCCTTCCCTTATCTCAATTGTAAAATAAACAATATTATAATGGCACTGACTATTTTCAATATCGAATGATAAGAAAAGAGAATGATAAATATCATTCATTTATAGTTTTCATAGATTTCTCTTCTACAGAATGAAGAAACACAAAACTATTTTGAAACAACGTAAATTTATCATTACACTGTTTCAAAATTATTCAATTCAAAATAAGAATTACACATAGCACAAGTAGAATAACCGAAGAATTTTCAAATAAACTTTTGTTTTTGAAATGATTCCCCTATTTCTTTGTAAAATTTTGTTTTAAATACTTTTGTTGTCAAAATTAAGATGACATTCGCTCGTGAAAAATATTTCTTCAAGATTAAAAACACAATTTACTTTGAAAAACGTAAAGAAATTTAACATTTCTTGTAATATTTTGAAGCATTAAATTAAAAAAATTTTTTCTTTGGAAATTAAGTTATACGCACATAAATCTCTTCGAACATATTTAAATTTATCTCAAAAATTTACAAAACACAGACTCTGCAAAACTCATAGTTTAACTAACATTTTTGCAAATGTTAATATCATATTTTCAATTAAAGAATAAACACATATACCTTGCATTGAAATATTAAATACATAATTTTATAAGTCGTGCTTAGAATCGTCATAATACTTATAAATTAAATGTTAATCAAATTTCTTTAAAGATGACATTACTTTATTCGAGAAAAATTATTAAAACCCATAATGTTGTAATTATATATTGTCGTTGTTACTATTGACAAGTGGACAAGCCAAGCTTGCTATGGCATGGCTATGTGAATTTATGTCAGTAGGATGCACATTCGTCTAATCAGAGCACCATGGAGGGGAAAGCATAATTTCACTCTACATGCCTTCATCTCATGATCTCATGACAGCACCAGAGGATACAATCTCTCCATTTTGTCATTGATGTGAAGGGAGAGGAAATTTTTTTCTCCAGACTTTTGCAGCCATGGTAACTACTCAACGACCGACCATAAGAGTTTAGATTTTACAGATTTAACGAGCACGTATATCGCGTGTACTCGGTGGCTCCTTGGAGGCAATGAGCATCGATCCCCGCCCTTCCGAACGGAAAGTCGATGCCCTAACCACTAGGCAACCACGTCCCTAGTAACTAAGTCTTTTAATCTGGTTAAAACCTCTCAGGGTTAGATACCGGGACCTCTGATGGTGTTTACTTTACTTTACGGCCCTAGTAACTATATATATGCTTATAATAAAGCATATTATTATACACAGAAGAATGATGAAATTTATAAAATAAAGCATATTTTAGAATAAATTAGGCCATATTTTTTTCTGCAATATTGCTCCAGAAAAGAAAAGTTTGTAATAAAATTATAAATAAAAGGAATTTAAGGATTGTTTAATTATACAGTTCTTCTATACACTATTCAGATAATGTAATAATATTATTAATTTAGTGAAAATGAGTATCCATTCTTCACATGTAAGGTACTATTTATATTTAAGCATATTACTGTATTTTAAACATCATTCTCTTTTATTTATAAAATCTTCAACACTAAATAAATATGGTTGAGATTAAACTTGTATTTTCTGAAATTGATTAAGAAATATTTGTGGAGTGAAATCACTGAATATCTTGTTTACATTACAATATAAACCATTTTTTCATATTAAAACAACACGACAATTGTATATTAAAAGCGTAGTATAAAGGAAAACATTTTTAATTTACATTTGCCAGATAATTTTAAAATGTCAAATGCAACATGAAAACTCTAGAATATAATAAAGAAAAAAATGTAAATAAATACACACGCTTCTATTATTTAATTTTATTAATAAACCGTATTATTTAGATTTATTTTACAATTAGAAGTAGGTCATATTTTTACCAAATTAATAAAACAAATTTCAATATATATTATTTCCTTCCAAAGAATGAAGGAAGTTATACTTCTTGGCATTGAAATACAAATTTTCACACCGTGACTTCAGACTATAACCGTGTCCAAACCTATAATCAGAGGAGTAATTTAAAACCAATTACAAGAATTGTTCACCCAGAAGGCATAGCATAGCGAAGTGGCAGAACCCCGGACTTTACCATGGAAATTCCAGTCACGTCCGAGTATTCAACACGATGTCAAAGGAAATATGTAAACAAACACTTGAAACATTTATTTTTGTGTGGCCAATGAACATCTATTATTCGTTATCAAAACCGTCTCTGTAGCGTAAACCGCTGACCTTACTCCATTTTTTTTATATTTCGACAGATTCGGCATTCCACAATAGAATGGCAAATAACAATAGTAAGATCAAATCTCTAAATTTTCTATTCTATTTAGACATGTGTTATCAGCGAGCAGCTCTGTAATCTTTACAATTGATTTTATAGATGAGTGAGTCCGGATCTTTTTTCAGAAACATCTACCGTGACCGAAGATTGTTGCAAAATATTTTATATTGACTGACCATTTTAGTATTTTGATTGCCTTAAGTTATTTCAAAATATCTTTGCTGTTTCTGTAAACAATATCGGTTTCAATCGTTGAACACATTTAATGTATTGAATTTGGAAACATTACTAATCAAACGTTACCTTCCACATTCAAAATTGGGATATCATAATAATATATTTCGATCACAATGTAATCTTACTCTTATTAAAGAAAAGTACACTAACTTTTTAGATTTTTAAAACTAATTAAAACATGTAATTTTCAATAATGAATCTCTATATATAAGTTAAATAAATATTTGCATGAAAACTAACATAAAATTAAAAAATCGTATCTAATATTATATTAAACTTTAAATTATGTATAATTATTTTGCGATTTTCAAATTAATGGAATCATAATGAAGCATTAAGTTTTAAAATAAGCAATTCAAAATTATAAAAAAGGTTTTTTTTGCAAAAATGTAGCATTTTATAAAATAGTTGCAAATTGGATTGCTTAGAATGAAGTGAAACTTAAATGAAGATATACAAATGTAATGTTTATTCCATCTATGCAATATTTTTAACAATTTATTCGGAAAAGAGAGCATACTTTTTCAAATTTCATCCTCAATAAAAATAATTATATAGAATAAGATTCATACAGTTGAGCATTCCATAATGATTTCTTGATTCCGCTAGCATTTCCACTATAACGAGGGAATATTAATACCTGATAAAAATACAAACCCAAAAATGCAAAATAGTCTAGAAGCATTCAAACAATCTTATGCAACAAATCTATTTCGTATAAATTGTTTCAATGAGTTCTGCAGGATCTCAAGATAGGAGCTTTTGGAACTCAGTAGCCACTATAAATTAATGAAAATCATTGGGCTCAATTTTCGAAAATGCAACTGAAAATTCTTGTTTGTCTTGAGCCCTTCGATGCAAAACCTTATAGCAACCATTATTTTTTATATTTGGCAGAAACATGCACTGTCTTAAGAAAAACTTCGTAAAATATTACAGAGTTTGTCTATGCAAATAATAGTGGAATCTAATAAGCAGACAAACTTAATATAATAAATAAGAATAAATCTAAGAACTATGTAACCAGTGTGTCTACTTATAATTCATTCAGTCTAAGGAATAGAATGCCTTAAATAACCGTTTTATAGTGTTCAGAGCAATGATCAGCAATTTTGATACACTTTTCCTAAACAGCAGCTGACTAAATTAAATAATACTTGGCACTATAAAGCTCCTTTCATCAGTCACGGACTTCATTTGAACACCTGCTCCATGGAATTATTCTGATTTTGATAGATCACTCATTAAATTAAAACTATTTCATCATTTTTTGTGAGTGCATAGTATGAAGATAATTATTCTTTAGATAAGAAAGTGCTCTTGTATATAAAATTGAATTCAATTTTTGAAAATTATTTTCTCTCTCATTGCGTCTGTGTGTGTGTGTGTGTGTGTGTTAAATTGAGGGGAAAAGAAATCCATTATTTTTTCAGTAGATGGTTGTAGTGTTCACATTTCATAAAGTATTGATCAAACAGTTTGATATTAATACTCGTTGGGAAGGTGGCAGCATTTCGCAATTAAAAATTCGTTTGCTGTTTACTGTTTGGTTCATTCAGTTGTGAGTTGCAGAGTGTTAAAAATGGAAGTCAACAAAGAAAAAATTGGAACATATTACAATTTTTCTTTGATAAAGGTGAAAATGCAAGCCAGATGACTGCAATTTTGCACTGTGTATACGTTCGCGATACTCTAACAGCCTATTATGTAGTATGTGGTTTCGTTGTGTTCTTTCAAGTATTTTTGATGTTAAAGATGCACTTCACGCGGGTAGGCCCGTTGTCAAAAATGTCAATAAATTCATAGAAATGATTAAAGTTGTCCGGAAAGGAGCTAAAGATCGACCGTAAAACAGTTTTAAACCATTTGTACAAGGTGAATCCGAAACATGTTAAATAAAGTCTTGAAGTTTTCTTAAAAATAATGGATTTCTTTTCCTCTACCTTATATGTATGTATATGTCCGCGATGGTCTGGTTGATTAGTAATCGTAATCGAAAATTTGTGAGTTCGAATCTCTACCCAGCTGAATATCCATCGCGCCAATGGCGACAGAGAAACGTAAAGTATGTCGTGGCACAATGTCTTCCAAAAGAATGCTACTGCTGGGCGTGGCAAGCTGCTTCTGAGGGTCTGGTGCTTGGTCCCTGCTTCTAAATTATGAAGAAGATGACGTACATAATGGCATATAATGACATACATACCTTTCGAAATGCCATCATGCATTTAATATGCTCTAAATATAATCATGCTAAATATATTTCAGGTTTAACAAACAATCTCTCAGTCAAAATTAAATAATACATTTTTCTTGAATAATTAATCACTTAACTCTGAAATTATACTATTGTTTTATTATTATAATCATCCTCAAAATTAAAAAAAATTGATGCAAACAAAAAATAAATTAAAAAAACGTCTCTTTGATATTAAATAACAAGTTTATTTTTTTAAACTTTACCCACCAATCAACATTTTGCAAGTCTGAAAGTCTCCTTCCATAATTATCATTGCTATTTCGCTCTCATAAAATCGATATAAATAATAATTACTCTACTTTCCAACAAACATAGATAAGAAATTTGAAATCAATCATGTAAAAAGAAAAATAATTAAAACTTGTTTTTTAATTTTTTTTTCAATGAATAACCTTCATGTCTAAAAGTAAACAAGAAAAAACTACTCTTCGCCATTTATAGGCACGACTACAATAAGGAATAACCCTGCATTCAGGGAAGTATTTCTGATATTTATAGAATCTAACAAATGAAAATTTATTCCAAGTATTAAGGACGTTATTGTTTGATTTATGTGTCATCAATAAAGGACATTCATGTTTAGGAAAAAAAGGGTTAAAAATAAGTTGCTGGGTTGATATATTCTAAATAAAGAAAAATTTAATCATAAGTTTAGCCTATCGAATTACAAGATAGGTCGCTTGTTATTACAGGCTTCATTGCTTTGAGAAATTTTTTATTTTCTTTTAAATAAAATAGCAGTTTCTAGTGTTAAATATCTCTAAGTGTTGAATGAATTAGAAGAGTAATTTTGCCATTTTAATTTTGTTTTGTGTGGCCTTTGAAGTTGTCTTACTCTTGCTAGTTTCCCATTAAATTGTTCATGCGTTTACTACAGCGTTGCAATGAAAAAATGTTAGCAGTTCATGCCTGATAAAGACCGAGCAGGCCGTTGTGTGCAGTTGGTCAAGCTTGCAATCAAGAATAAAAATGAGTGGCTTCCTTGGCAGTTTTCGTAGACAAGGCTTACTGAAATTCAAATTTTATCTCCAAATTATTTATGAACGCTTAAAAAGATTCCAAAGATCATAAAAGTAAACTTCCATCATGTAATCATTCTCAGGATTCGCTTTTATTATTTATAAAGTAAATAAAGAAAAAAATTTATACTTTAATATCGCAATGCTTTAAAATGGGACACACATTTAACAGATGTGTCATAAATTCTAAAATTATCGCATTCTCGATTTGCGTGACAATTTTACTTATCTATTCTAAAGGCATCTATATCACTTTGTCAACAATACAATAAAATAATGCATTAAAGAAATAAATTCGTTTATAAAATGTGAATTTATGGTGAAATTAGAATCACTTATTCGTAAAATAAGTAAATATACTAATTTTTTCATAACTATCATTGACAAAATGTGGTTGAAGTATTAAGAAATACAATGTGCTTCTTTTAATTCTGTAGTGAAACTTGTTTATATAAAGTAGATTTAGTTACGAGTGATTTTATATAAAATACAGTTTTAAATTGTTGGGACATGTTCCTTAAAATGAAAATTTTCACATATTAAATAGAAAAATAAATTGAACATGTAATATTATATCATGTCAAGTGATGGAAATAAAGTTTAATACACCATAAGTCTTGACACCATAAAGTTATTCAGGATAATTTAAAATTATTTATATTCACAATATTTAGTTTTTACATTTTAGTAAAAGCTCTGCTTAATTTATAATTATATAAATTATTGTAATATTAATGTGCTTGTGTGTTTGTGTTACACTTATGAAAAAATATTATTATTTAAATCGTATTGTCTGTAAAATGCATTAATAATATAATTATGAGTAGATTTCAAAAATCCTATTTAATTTGATCAATCCGTTATTGCCTTTTACTGAGTAAAATACAATGATTTGTTGAACGAAAAACACTACACTACAAAAAAATCCTTAACAACATGTTAATCCCATACAAAAAGTAGGACGAAACACACCATTATCTGTTTACTTATTCTAGGTACCAATTAGGTAGTAAATAATATATGACCTACAACTTAGATATTTTTTATTGAGCCAGTGTTCAGTTTGGGACATCTGTAAAAGAAAGTCAACAGTTGACCTAGTAAAGTGAAAGTAAAATGTATTTTCAAAATCCCTAAATTTTCTTCTTGAATAATAATTGCTTACATAAATTCCTTTATGATACTTTTTCTCAAGTAAAGATAATGGAGTCAATTTTCGAAAGACAGTGGCTCTCAGGCATTTTTATGTGGACAAAAACTTGCCGAAAAATATTTATATTAATACTGGAAAGTATATAGGTTCATAAATAAATTTTATTAGCATATTTATATTCCTATATATTTTTAAAATAACCATATAAGGCATATTTTTATTTGAAAAAAAATTAAATATTTTTGGTATTACATTAAATATTTCAAATACATTAATTTATTATCTTATTTTTGCAGTTAAATTGCATTTACTTAGATATTCACTTACAGATTTATATTTAATATGAAAATCGGTAATAATTTTTAATATTGGTTCTGATTGTCGCACGCAAAATCAGTTCAATTATCGTATAGTGAGAAAGGGAAGTCAAAAAGAAAAGTTTTTATAAATACTTATAATTTATTGCCATTGACATTACTTCTCAAAATATTTTACGAAAGCTAAAATTTTCCAAGAAATAATGTTTTATTTTATGCCAATAAATATAGAAAAGCTCTGAAGCTCCCAGTAGGTATAATATTTTTATACCTATTGTGAACTTCAATACGTATATTTATACTATTATCTTTTAATCTTCAACAGTTTCACTTCCAGTAAAGTTATACTCTCGCTTAAATTTCAAACACAATTAATTTTCGTATTTATGTTGCTTCAATGTATTTTCTTACTGGATGCTCAGATATGTATTTGCATTTAACGAGAGAATCGGCAAACCCAACCAGTGCATTCTATTTTTGTTGCATTTATGCAGAATATAGAGAAATAACTTACAAAAAAAAGTTATTTTTGTTCTGAGCCATCATAAAATAAGACCAGTTTTGCTAACATTATACTAAAAACCTTCTTAACATACTTCCTAAGAAAATGTCAGTATACAAAAACTAAATTCTTAAAAAAAAAAAAAAAAAAAAAAAAAAGTTACACGTATTCTATAGTTACTTTAATTCTTTGAAAGAATTTGGAAACGTTTTCAGTAGCTTATTTCATAGAATTCAAATAAATGTTCATATTCTATACTAGGATTTTAAATTGGAACAGTACAAATTAGTAGACATCATTTATCTTCAATATTAGAGAGAATCTTGAAAGTTATTTTTATTTATGTTTCCGATAAAAAAAAGAAATGAAATTAAATGTAGTACTTTTTATAAGTTTCTATAAGAATTTGAGTCACTCGATATTTTGTTAAGAGTTGAAAAATGCATTATATATAGTTTTTTAATATTATTCTGAGCATCTATTTTGTTGTGTATGTGAGAAGGAGAAATTATTTTCATTCGCAACTATGAACAAAATGGCTCAAAAAATATGTTGTAATAAATTGACGTAAAATCCATTGTGTGTGCAATTTGTGCTACATGAAACTTAAAATCATTTAACTGGTTTTTATTCTTTCTTATTAATCAGTAAATATGATGCACAGATACAAATCAAAAACATTTGGGTTTAACCTCAATGCATAACTTTTGACTTCACGCTTCAATATAAAAAAAAATTATATGAATACATCAATGCTATCTTGACACAATGTGTAGAATGCTGTTTGCATATTCTCAGTAAAAACAGTTTTGATTTATTGGCGTAGCATAAAGGGTGTGGCAACCTACCTCTTATTTGAAGGTCAGTAATGAAAGAAACTATTTTTGCATTGGGAACATCACTGTAAATTAAAAATTAACTGATTTTAAAAAGTAATTTCTTCGATAGAACGTCCTTTGTTGTCAACTGACTGCTGAAAACAAATTTGGAATTTTTTTATGATTTTTTTTTAATATCCTCCGACTAAAGTAACCTTACATAAAATTCCCGTATACTAAAACAGTTAAATGAAAACTTGTGTGATTATTTTGATTACTCTAATCTCTAATTGATTACTCGGCATATATTTAAAGCAGGTAATCACTGTATGAAATACCTGCTTTAAATATCTGCCGAGTGTTTTAAAAGTGTGAGTTGTCCAACAATTATAAGCAACTAACTTTTATCCGTGTATGAGTAGTACACAAAACACGTTCTTTCTTTCAATATTTTCTCACGGTCAACTGAATTTCATCAATTCCAGCAAACACCTGAAAAATAACTCATTTTGGACAATATTTTTTTTTTTTTTTTTTTTTTTTTTTTGAGTGGAAGGCTCTAGTGTTCATCCCTAAATACAATGGAAGATGGGTGTTGTAATTTCTGCGTCTGCTGAGGAGTGCTTTCGGGTTTCTTCATTTGCTACCCGTGGATGTGGTTCCATAGTTGCCAACTCTACTGATTTTTCGGGAAATCCCGATTTTGTACCCTTTTACCCGATTTCCCGATAATGTAAGAAAATCTACTGATTTTTGGCAATTTCAATGAACAACTTGAAAACTGCCAAAATTTTTCCGAAAAATAAATCTATTGAGTAGTTTGATTTTATGTGACTCTGTAATTACATTTACATGCTTAAAAAAGTTTCCCTTTCATGATGAGATTCTAAAACATGCAGAAGTATGCTGTTTGCAGACTATTGAACATGCCTCATTTTCAAGTGTAAAACTCTTTATTGTCAGATTTTCCATTTTACTGCTTAATATAGAACTGAATAAAGGACTGGACGTTCTGGAAACTACAAAATACTGGCCTCACAAAAGAAACACTGAAGACACCAAGAGCAGACGTACAATGGCATCTTGTTGGAAATCTGAAAAATGAGTTTGAACAAAAAATATTTTCCTATATTTCCCAGTTTGTGCTTACAATTTTAACTATTCCACATACTAATGCTGAAAATGAACGGGTGTTCAGTCATATAAAAAATAAAACATTAATTCAGGTCTTCTCTTTCTTCTGAAAGTTTAATTATTGCTAAATATTCTCAAAATGAGAAAAAAAGTTTTAAACATCAGTTCAGCAATTCATTTCTAATAAATGTTAAGTCAGCAAAGAATGAAAAAAAATTGACATGAGTTATTCGAATTTGAAATGTTTATGGACAAAGTATTTGAAAATTTCTATTTTCTTATTTACCGAAGTATTTTATGTGCTTATGAAAGGAAATAATTTTATAATTTATTATTTATACACTGCACTTGTGTAATAAAAGTTGCCTTACAAAATAAATATTGAGACATAAATGTCGATGTGCTTATTTTTTTTACATATAGTATATTCCTTTATTCCTCATAGTTCCCTTATGAGGTTCATGAATATTTTATTAAAATATTAAAATTGACACAAAACATGTTTAACATAAATCATTCTCAGAATGTATAATTTAAAGATTAAAATTATCTTTACTGTACTACAATTTTAAACATTCAGTTTCAAGCAAAAACGTTGCTAGTAGTGTCTCCTGATTTTTTCTCTTAAAATCAGTAGAATCTACTGATTTCTCCAAGTTATACAGGTATGTGGTTCACTAGCTATAAAAATCCTCGTAGAAAGCAGTGCAAAATGGATGTTAGGGAAAGTGGATGGAGACAGAACACCTGAAAGGAATATTATAAAACTTGTTTTTTTATGTAATTTTTGTCAACGAAAAGTATAGGCTTTAGAATTAAAAATTTGTAACTCATTTACAAGACTCAAAATATATTTTTTAATCATATTTATAAAAAAACTTATTTGCTATGTAATTTCGAGATTTATAGATAAAAAAATTTTATTACATTGTAAAAAAGGAAGTGTTCTTTACAAAAACATATGTACGAAAAAACTAAGTGAAATATTAAATTCTATTGTTAATATCTCTAAATGCTTAAAAAATAAAACATGGAATTAATGACGGATAGCAATTCATGAAGGACATTGTTTTTACTCATACAAATTCTTCTTGATTTTTGAGTTGTTTTTGACTTTTATTAGATTTCGTACTAAGAGTTATGAAAACTTTGATTTCGTTATGAATATGTTTTTTAACATTTTGAAAATCTAAATAAATAAAAAAAATCATAAAAACTTTTTCTTCGTTTTGAAACTTAAAGGTTTTGTTTTTCCAGATAATTGTTAAATTTAACTCTGTATTCAGTACTGTATTCAGCTAATAAGTGAAAAAAACAAATTGTATATTACAAATTTGAATACTTTTCTTTTAATGTTTGTGTTAGGAATCTAAAAAAAATGTTTATATTTTAAATTCAAATCATCTATTCATGGTAATTTTGTACAGAGTAAAAAATAATAACTGTGGGATTACAAGAGCTAAAATTATAGATCAAGTAAATATTCGCAGTCATGAATACCACTTACCATTAGAAATTTTTAAAAAATGATTAATGCTTATAAATTTGTTACTATTTGATACATTTGTAATTTATAATCCTCATTTATAACCTGATAAGGAAAATCTTCCTTCTAGTTACTGGAAGACATTGGGTTTTAGAACTAATCCAGCCATTGCGTCCATAGTGGTGGCGGGATAAGTAAAATAGGTTGTGGTCGCGTAATGGCCTTGCTAAGGATGGATCATCGCTGCCTCTTGATTCTGCTGAACCGTTGACTTTCCAAGAAATCATCTTTAGGAGTAGGGCTCTTGCTAACTCTTCTTGGAAATTTCCGCCGTCTCATTCTTGGTACTGTTGTGGCTCTGATCCTGGGCGATCTTATAGTTTCGACGTTGAAAGAAGTGATCAGACTGCCTCGTCAGATCTCAGATCCGGCCATCTTCGAACTCTACGGTTCTCCCAGGGCAAACAAGTCTTTCCCACCTGCACTTCGTGCAATACTAGCGAAGTCAGTCCTGAACACCTACTGAACTGCTTTGGCTTTACAAAGCGTGAACTTTTATACAGCCCTGGAGCTGTCCTCGATTCTTTGAAGGCAAGGGATGCAATGGACCTGGTTTGATTCAGACCAGGGGATAAGAAATAAGAGGAAGGTTGTGGTCGCGTAATGTCCTTCGAATGAAACAGTACCACGAGGGTTGGGTCTTCTGCATTCTGTTTATCCACTCATGAAGATCCACTTTCTGGAGTAAAGTCAGTTTTTTCCTAAGGTCGCTCTCTATATTATTAGATGAACAGAAGCTGTAAATCTCCTTCTTTCGATCCTGAAGATTGAGGTTTTATGGAAATGGCCTAACCCAAAATAAAAATCGATGGGTTTGTTTGTAGCACAGCGGTTATTTTTTACACACAAGGGCTAGTTAGACCGGCACCTACAATTCAAAACTTCTACAGACTTTCGAAATCGAGATGGGAGTCGAACCCACGAACTGTTAAAACAAAAAGCAGAGGGATAACATTTTCGGCGGCCAGCTCGACAAATAAATAAATCGTTGAAAACAAGCCAAAATAACAATAACATGTCTGTAATTTATACATACTTTTTAGAAATGTTATTGAATATATTTTAACTTCAGTCTAAATTTTTTGTCACCAGATTTTGGGTTATTCTTTATAAATAGGAAGTTAAACAACAAAAAATACATGTTAACACTTACATAATTTTTTTTTAATTTGTTTCATATTAGTAATTATTATAAATGATGAATCTGCAATTTATAAAATAAAAAATAAATAAAAATACATATTATTTTACATATTTACAGTATAGAAAACACATCTTCATTCGTTGATTGAGGATAAGCCAACAATTAATAAAGGTACTATATTTCCGATTTTTTAGTTTTTTTTTTTTTTTTTTTTTTTTCCTTCGTGAAAACAAATGAAACTTTAACCAGATAAGGCAAACAATGCTAAAAACATATAATTTATTTAAATTGCAAATTTTTGATATTATCCTTCATGCAATTTCCATGTGCTGGACTTTCGAATATTGTACTCTCACAATCCCTGTAAAATATGTAATAACAATTGAATCTGACGAAACAAAATGTTTTATTTTCCCTTGAACAAAGAAATGTCATTATACAATAGAAAAAGATGCAAAAAAATAGTTTTGTGGTCTTCAGAGTTAGTCAATGCCAAAAAAACAAACAACCGCAAAAAATAAGGAAATACACCACCATCATAAAAACTTTATTTTTATCCCTACATCATATTGAATTTTCTTATGTATATAATATCCATGAAGTAATGAATCAAGGAGAGCTTACTGGAAAAGAATAATTGTTTTTGATGAGAACATAAAGTATTCCCATTTTTCATTAAAATACTTGCCTATTTTAATAGATTTTAGGTTTTAAGTAAAAAATTTTAGGCCCGAATCTAATAAATTTTAACCTAAAACACTTCATTGTAGCTCTTTAGTTGGTGTACTTAAATCATTAATCTGAATATACATTTCATTTTCAAAAATATAAACCAAAAAAGTGCTAAAAATATTTTCCTTAGATAAATTATCTGCTTATTTTGATTCTTATGAATGATTTTGCATTGAATATCATGGAGTGATAGAACATAGTGATTTGCAGAAAATGGTATATAAATGGAATATGCTTCCAAATCTTCCAATTTCTGACACTGGCATGACTGTTAGCCATTACAGTTGTTATGCTGAGAAGTCGAATTACTCTACACACGTGAAGTTTACATGAAAAGAAAATGCAGATAAATAGCTTTCCAACGCAATTTTTACACTTACGCGCGCACGCGCGCGTTGTTTAAATGAACAGCTTCAATTTATTTCATATCCTTCATTATTAAATAAAACTACAACTCTGATAGTAACTCATAATTGGCCTCTATTTGTTTGTTATACGTTTCTGGCCCACTATTTCTGCTACCTGTAAAGCCGCTAAGCACCACCAATCGCCTTTCAATTTCGAATCATAGCCAAGTATCATGGTCGACACCTGAGTTTGCACCTTCCTCTCCACGTCTCACGACACCAATGGAAGCATGCTTGCACCAGTCACCATTAGTAAATAGTACCGATCTTTGATTGGATTAGGTATGGAACTCATCACCTTCAGGTCCTGAACCGACACAACCACCGTATCATTTGTGTTTACTTCAATCCGTAAAAAAGAGGAATTTTAGATTGTTGCCACATAACACTTAAATAAATAAATATTAATTTAAGTAAATTTAAAATTAAAATGTAAGTACACAATAAATCCTTTTAAACAAAAAAAAATTATTAATATAAAAATCAAATTTAAATAATATAAAATTAAATTAGTGAATATTATATTTAATTTTTTAATACTTATTTACACTGATCGTTTTATATAGTTCTGATAAAGAACTATCGTTTTTATTATTTGTTAAATAGTTACATATAATGTAAAAAAATGCGTTGATAATGTCAACTATGTACTTAAATGAAGGACTTCAGGTTTCTCATGATAAATTATACTTCAACGTTGTTGCTTATTATAAGTTATGCTATAAGTCACCATAATGATTCGCATAAAAGGGAAAATAGCTCACCAGCATATGTCTAACACTGACAGATGTCGAATGGTAACATTTAGTCATTGCAGTTTATTGTACCTACCCATTAGTGCTAAACTGCGGGCCTGGACAACACGCCAATTGGTCAATGAACGACTGGCTCGAAATCATTTATATGAAGAAATCTATCATCCAGTTTTAATGCCTAAGCATCTTTGTTTTTGCCTCGGGGATTATCCTGAGAACTAATTTCTTTGAATGATGCTCTTCCAAATTTCTTAATAATTTAAGCACGTGTTATATACATATATTAGACACGAATTATCAGATCCTTACTTTCATTTCTTCTTGGTGTACCAATTATAACGGCGAGTATGGCAAGTGTTTAGAAACAATTTTATGTTGCTCAATAAAATATAAATGAAAATATTTCAATTAAGAATTGAGAACTTTCATTTAATGTTAGCTAAAAATATAGTTAACATTACTGTATATGAATATTAAATTTTTATTTGCAAGAATGCGACATCAGAGTAGTACTTTGAAGACAAAAAATTCTTCAATTGAAAATGTATGTGTTTAGTGAAATGTTTAATTTAATAAACTTTCTATTTAATAGAAAAAAATCATGTTTATAACTCATTATTTTTAAATTAGTGCGAAATAAAATTTTTTATATAAATCTCATGAGCTTGAAATTATCCAAATCAACACAAAGTTTATTTATATGGATAAATTTCACTATGAACTGCAGTGAAAGGGGTTGAAAATTGCTAATCTGGTTATTTAAGTAATTAAGGTAATACACTACTGGCCATTAAAATTGCTACACCAAGAAGGTGACATGCTACAGACGTGAAATTTATACGAAAGGAAGAAGGTGCTGTGATATGCAAATGATTAGCTTCTCAGCGCATTCAGACAAAGCAGGCGTCAGTAGCGACACCAACATTGTGTTTAAATGAGGAAATTGTTCAGCCGGTTCCTCATACACAAATTGCATTTGAACGTTGTTGTCTGGTGAAAAGTTGTTGTGATGCCTCGTGTAAGAAGGAGAAATGCGTACTAGCACGTTTCTGACTTTGATAAAGGTCGAATTGTAGCGTACCGGAATTGCGGTTAATCTTATCGTAGTATTGCTGCTCGCGTCGGTCGAGATCCAATGACTGTTAGCAGAATATGGAATCGATGGATTCAGAACGGTAATACGGAACGCCATGCGGGATCTCAACGGCCACCTATCACTAGCAGCCGAAAAGACAGGCATATTATCCGCATGACCGTAATGATCATGCAACCACGTCACGAGCCGTGAGTCAAGAAACGGGGTCGTTTGGAAGACAGCAAGTGTCTGCACGAACAGTTCGACGACGTTTGCAGCAGCATGGACTCTCAGCTCGGAGACCATGGCTGCGACTTCCCTTGATGCTGCGTCATAGACAAGAGCGCCTTCAATGGTGTGATCAACGACGAACCTGGGCGCACGAATGGCGAGACGTCATCTTTTCAGATGAATCCAGGTTCTGTGTACAGCATCATGATGGTCGCATCCGTGTTTGGCGGCATCGTGGTGAACGCACACTGGCAGCGTGCATTCGTCATCGTCATACTGGCCCATCACCTGGCGTGATGATATGGGATGCCATTGGATACACGTCTCGATCACCTCTTGTTCGCATTGACGGTGCTTTGAACAGTGCACGTTACATTTCTGGTGTGTTACGACCCATGGCTCTACCCTTTATTCGAGCCCTGCGAAACCCTACGTTTCAACAGGATAATGCCCGACCGCATGTTACCGGTATTGTACGGACCTTCCTTGATATGGAACATGCTCGGCTGTTGCCCTGGCCAGCACGTTCTCCAGATCTTTCACCAATAGAAAACGTCTGGTCAATGGTTGCCGAGCGACTGGCTCGTCACCAAACGCCAGTCACTACGGTTGATGAACTGTGGCATCGTGTTGAAACTGCATGGGCATCTGTACCTGTACATGCAATCCAATCTCTGTTTGACTCAATGATCAGGCGTATAACTGCTGTTATTACTGACAGAGGTGGTTGTTCTGGGTACTGATTTCTCAGGATCTATATCCACCCAAATTTTTTGAAAATTTAATCACTTGTTATTTCTAGTATAATATATTTGTCCAATAAATATCATTTTTTTATCTGTATTTCTTCCTGGTGTAGCAATTTTAATCGCCAGTAGTGTATTTTTACGCGACGGCAATTTTTTTTATAAAATCAGAAATCCATAGTTTTATATAATATAATGGTTAACGTATGCATTTCACTTATAACACTTTCTTCAGAAATACTTTATTTTTCTTCCTTTAGCCATGAAATATTTACCGTATATATATATATATATATATATATATATAGGGTGATTCTAAATTGTTCTTACAAATTAAGAGGAATGACAGTACCCATCCATACAAGCAATAATTACACAGGAACATAGGATCGCATTCCACTCTGAGAGACTTAAGAGACTTAAAAGAGGAATTCCTACCTGACAGTGTTTCTCCAACATTTACAACAGTGTTGGGTAAGGGAATAAATAATACCAAAAATTTCACAAAAATATATTTATTGTTCAGTGAAAACCTCACAGAAAATGCTCAAAATGCCACCCATATGTGTCGTTGCACAGTTGACCCCAGCGAATGAATTACTGGTGCACCTTCTCGAAGATTTCCGGTGCGATATTAATTTTGCCCCCGGCAACAATGATTCTAGCCACGAGATCTTCAGTTGAGTCCCCAGGCGTATAAAGATTTCAAGTGAACCCAGAAGAAAATATCCTGTGGGTTGGGGTCTGGTGAATGAGGAGGAAAAGCCACATGTCCGCTAGTCCAATCTATTGTGCGAAATCTGTGGCATTCAAAAAGTTACAGACCGTGAAGGAAAAATGTGTTGGGACTCCATTGTGCATAAGCCACATGCCTCTCAGGATGGGGAGTAGAAAGAACATCCTGCAATAAACTGAGAAGCACTTGTTCCAAGAAGATACGGTATGATGCTCCTGTCAAATGATCTGGCATGATGCAATGGCCTACCAGATAATCACAATGCAGACTTGACCAAATACTCACGGAAAGTTTCTGCTATTGTCTATGAGGGATTCTACAGTAGACATTGTTGTCAGAACAAACCTGTTTTCTGCCTCTCAGAAGGGAATGCGATCCTATATTTCTGTGTAATTATTGCTTCTCAGGATTGATACTATCACCCCTCTTAATTTGTAAAAAAAATTTAGAATAACTCTGTATATAATGTGTTTGACGTAATTACAATAAAAATATATACAATTTATTATACTTTATTCTCTTATAAATCTATACGAATTTAATTGAATAAAACATTAAAAATCATGAATATCAGTTTATATCAAAAATTCCAAGTAATCCAGATTTCAATTGAAAAGACAAAGATTTTAAATTAATACATAAATGATATAATATTTGTTAGTTTTTCTTACAAAATGTTTTTTATCCTAAAAATTGAAAATTTAGAATAAAATATTTTTTAAAAAAACTATTAAGTTTTCACAAATTATTCCGTAAATTAAAATGAAAGTACGTTATATTATGAAAGTATTCTATCTAGAAACACACACTGTAGTAAATTAAAGCTTATTTTTTTAAAATGAATGTGTTTTCTCCACATGAGTTAATTTTCCTTTTAGATAAGTTTCAAGTAAAGTTTTCAGTAAGTGAAGGTTTTCAGCATTCACTACTAATCACGTGACTAAATTAATTATTTTAATTATGTGTTTTAGAATTTGTCTTTGAAAATCACTGAGTCTTGACTAAAAGTTAACTTCTATAAATTATGTTATTTAGTTTTTAATGATTTGCAAAAGAACCATGAAACCAAGCGAAAGGAATTTTAAGGACTAATTTTATTTTTATTTAGCATTGACAAATTTTTACCAAGAAATAATATTAACCATAAAAAAATTTTCTTTTGACCTTGATATGCAATGCTTATAACAATTTTACAGGTTTATTGTGATTTTTCTGTTATTGATTTGTTATGTAATTTAAAATTCACAGTTAACTCAAATGTTTTATTTTATTTAAAGAGTAAATTATTCAAATTTGAAAATTCATACTCTTTCACATTAAAAGTATATAAATTAAAATTTTGGAGAAAGATTCCATAGACAGAAGATGTTTATTAATAATAGAAGTTTATAAAACATACACACACACACACATAACAAGATAGCAGCATAAAATATAAATATAAGAAAAAGCGGAATGAACAAATTGCTTTAAAATTAATTAAAAATTGAAAAATAAAACTGAGAAACAGATATTTTGCTTAAAATCAAAATATATAATTTTATCAATAAATTTAAGAAAATTTTCAAATTTAAAGTGATTAGAATATGCGTTTCAGACACAGCTGTACACTGTACACTTAAAGGACCGGATGTGAGTATGAAAGTAAAAAATACAAGGAAAATAGACTTTTATTTTCACGAAATAAGGAATTAATGTTTTTATTTCTAAAAATTAGATTTTTTCGCCTCATTATAAATACTATAATTAAACATGCAACTATTTGTTACAAAATAGTGCAAAACTTTCAGTGCCCTCCAGCAAGTAATACATTGGGTCAAAAGATCATCATTTTATGGACATTCATAACAAGACGTGATGTTGATTTCTAAAAAAAGCATCAAAAGTCAGCAAGAGGGAAAATCATTGATTTATTTAACGAATCATGAAACTAATTTTCATAATTGCTTATCTTCACTTAAGTGAAGAAGTAATAAAAAATATCAGAATTTCATCACTTTAGAAAAAATATTTTTTGTGCAGTTCTTAAACCAGAGCATAACTAGGTCTTAGTAACTAAGCCTTACTAAATGTAAGCGAAAATACAAATTTCTTTATGATGATACTACATAATAGGCAGACTGATAACTGAATACTGTAATAAGACTTTTTAATACCCAATGTATTATTGCGTATCGGTTTTTTTTCCCATAAAATGTAGGCGTCATTTATTATAATAAAGAACACGCGGACCGTTTTGGGTGAGCATGCAAAAAGCTTATACTCCACACCCATTTTCCATTGCTATAAGCAGTGGCCGGGATGAAACATGGCAGTTTTATCAGCGAAAAAAGCACTACTGCTTCTAAGCGATTTCCTTCATTATTGAAAATACACTACTGGCAATTAAAATTGCTACACCAGGAAGAAATGCAGATAACTCTAAATGATATTTATTGAACAAATATATTATACTAGAAATAACAAGTGATTAAATTTTCAAAAAATTTGGCTGGATAGATCCTGAGAAATTAGTACCCAGAACAAACACCTCTGAAATGGTAAGATTTCTTGTCACACATTCAAGTTGCAAATATGATATGTGCAATTAATAATAGTTGAATTTTCAGCCGCAATTGTGGTTCATTAGATTTATATGCAGAATACTTGTAGTACCTATCTCCCAAAGGAGTATTTCATAGTGAACCTCATGGAAAATTTGGTCAGTTGTTTGTTTCCTAATACATTTAAGAGCTACCCCACTGAGATGAAACTAATCGCATCGAGAGTTCTGCCAACAATTTCTGTATTTTCGCGCGATCGGGTTAAATATAAATTTCGCGATCGGGTTAAATATGAGAAAAAATAAACGGGGAATAAATTTTATTAATTGTATTCATTGGTAGGCAAAAAATGCATATTTTGTACATTTAAGGTCAAAAAATGTCATTTTTTGGACATAAATAAAGTATACCCTTTTTATAAGCAGTATGATTTCCTCTGACCTAAAGTGATGTTTCACGCCTACCAGGATTAGAATCAATAAATTTAATTGGTGACTGATTGTAGTATTTATCCGAGTTCTGTAGAAATTGTTCTAACTGATGAACTGTTTCTTGTTGGTGATGAGCGACTAGAAATTTCAATCGAGAGAATGTCTCAAATTAAACTCTAATGAGTTCATATCCAGGGAATATGCTGACCACACCATTTGCAAGATACCTCCCTCGAAAAGGAAATCTGATCCCATGAACTAGCGTTATCAACCGATGAGAATGAATGCATCAGACCATCCATGGTCTGAAGTGTAAAGGACATCAGTGAATCCAAAAAAACAAGCCCTTACATCGATGTGTGTGTGAATCGTCAAATAATGTATAAGCTGATGTTCCCATCAATAAAAATTAAGGCTCAAACCATTGCTCCACTTTTGCCAAACTGGAATCTTTAATTCGAAATACTTCATTCGGAGCACCAAATTTTCGGTAGAAGAGAATCCGCATATTATCGGGTATACACTGAAGCTGGATTCGTTGACGAAGATTAAGTGGCTCCTTTCATCTCATCCCCAAATAAGAAGCTCTGGTTTCCAAACTTTATGGGCATCATCTCATCACCGGTCAATAAAATGCAATGTAGTTCTGTGAGCAATATAATCATATAGTGGAATCGATTTCGAATAATTATAATCAAAATTCTTACACCTGTATCCATCTGAAAGTCCTATTGCAAGAAAGAGTTCATGATGTGGTCACTACCGATTAGTGTTAAATACCGATCCTCATTTTATGTTGTTGTGTGTGCGTGCAGACTTATGACCTCATCAAGATCTTCACAATCACGAATATTTCCAAACATTGATTGCATAATCGGAAAGAGATACTTTGAGGAGCTCCTAATGCTTCCGCCACAATGGATGGTGTTGGACCCACAACTAAGCGATTGATGTTTTTTCAGGCTATTAGTTTTGTTAGTCATGTTTTAATACATAGTGATTTTGATTCAGTTACAAAATATTCAAAGCGTATTAATTCTTTTTAGCCTACATTTACAGAAGGAATATTGGGCGTCATCATTCAATCTTTGTCTAAAACGCGTAGTTTCCAAAACTAGGCTAAATTTGAATATTCCCACTTTGTAAACATAATTTTCTTTTTTAACTTCTTCCACTTCATTTTATTAAGTAAATTGTCAAATTGTCGATTGTATAGTTGTTTTATAAGGTATTCACAATATCCAACAATTTTTTTATGCGTTTATAAGAGAGAAAATACTAGGTACAGTGAGTGTAAAAAGTATTCGTACAGTACGACAACTGATTTAAAAGAGATCCGTTCATAAAAATTATAAGCATAAATTCCATTTTAATTAATTAGAAGTTTGTAATAGAACATATTTTCATAAGTTTCATGAGAAATTTACACAAAAAAAATTTTATAGATGAATAAATATTTACAAAACTGAAACAATGCAACATGTTGTGGTGTAAAAAATATTCGTACATCAGACATATATTGGCCAACACAATCATAATATTACAGCTAATTCCTTGTAGGAGAGAGAGAGAGAGAGAAATCCTTTAGTTAGAATAACTGCCTTGAGTCTCTTTGGCATTCATTCTTCCAATTTTACTGTTATTGAGTTAGACATGGCGTCCCATTCTTGATTAAGAACTGATTCCAAATCATTTTTATTAGAAATATGTCTGGATCTAATATTTTTTATCAAGAACATCCCATAAATTCTGGATGGGGTTGAAGTCCGGCGATTGAGGAGGAAATTCCATGAACTTTGGGGTATTATATAGTATCCAGCGCCTTGTGTTTAGGGCTGTGTGCTTGGGGTCGTTATCATGCATGGAAACGTAATCACAAATCAAGCCCGTTTTTGTTGCACTAGGTCCTAAATTATTGTTTAAAATGTCAATATAAAGTTGATGATTCATAATGCCTTTAACAAAGACTGATTTGCCCACCCCAGAAGCACTCATACACCCCCAAACAAGCAGACTTCCACTTCCATGTTTCACTGTTGGCACTAAATTCTTAGGATGCATTTCTGTATTGCGCTTTCCCCATACCATTCGTCTCCCGTTCGATCCAAATATGCAGTATTTACTTTAGTCTGTAAAGATAATATTTTTACAGAAATCTGGGCTTTCATAACATATTGCTTGGGGAAGACAACGTCAGCTTCCGATTCTTCTCACTAACAAAGAATTTTCGTCTCGCAACACGGATATGGAAACCTTCATTTCTACATGCATTTCGAACAGTACTTAAGGAGACGGCTGTTCCTATGTTCTTAATTCTGATGTTCATGTAGAAGCACTTATTTTGGGATCCTTCTTTAATGAACGTACCAAAAACCGTCTGTCAAATAATGTCAAGAGACATAGTCGCCCAGTACGAGAACTGTTTTGAACCGTTAGAGTCGCAGCAAACTTTTTTTATGATTAACTTTACAGTTGAACGGGGTCTACCAATTAGATCAGAAATCTTGTTGCACGATTTACCATTTTTACGAAGCTTTAAAATCAGTTCTCTCTCGGAAACACTTGTGTCTTTACTTTTACGACCCATTACAGAATTTCTAGTTTCTCACTACATTAAAATTTCAACTGAAAAACCTTTCAAGTAACTTACAATATGACGTCAATTAACGATATCTTAATGGCTAAACCATAGGTTCTCATAGTAGTCCAGGTGGACATCCAGGGGTCCATAAGAGACCACACAAGAGTCCACGTAGACGTGAGAAGAAAACAGGTGTTCACAAGTTCTAAGTGGGAGTCCACGAAAGTTTTTCTGGTTTTAATAATTAAGAACAAAAATTTTGGATTAGATTTACCTATATCAACGTTGGTAGGTAGCATCATTCACTAGGTAGGTATTCAAAAATATTCGAGACTCAGTTCAAACACACAGAATAAAATAAAACAATAGATAATAGTGTACACCATAGGTTGAGAAAGTGCCGCTCATGCACCCGCTCGTCCGGGTTGATTGTTTAGACCTGCAAAGGGATGAAATGTGAACTTGCGCTGTGCTTGCAATCTACGTTAGTATAAATACGAATGCCAAGAACAAAACTTAAATGATGACTGCATGATGACTTCAAAAATAGGTTTAAGGATATTCTGACGATGGAAATATCACCATGTAATCACCACTTGATATATATCACCACTTGGTAAATTGAAATTAATGAAGCAAAATATTTAGTCGGCGCGAATTCTCCAAGTTTCTTCACTTGTCACAGATAGAATGTCTTGATGAGGATATTCAGACTTACGCTCAATATTTAAATACTTTGCATGGTGACTTCAAAAATAGATTTGAAGATATTCTGACGATGGAAATATCACCATGGATCATTACCCCATTTGATGAAACGGAAGAGGTGAATGTGGTATTACAAGAGGAGCTACTTGAGCTCAGCACCAACAAGAAACTGAAGGGGAAATTTAAAATAGGCTATCAAACATTTTGGCTGCAGGCAGAAATCCCCCGAAAAATATCCTGGGCCGTGGGAAATTGCGAGAAAATTTTTGTTAGCATTTCCCTCGTCATATCTTGTCGAAAGAAGTTTTAGTGCCGCTACCAACCTGTTAACAAAAAAAGGAGCAGATTGATCATCACAGAACGGGAAGATTTGAGATTACTTCTTACAAAACTGATGCCGAATATTGATAATTTGCTCTCTCTCTCTCTCTCTCTCTGTCAATTCATCAAGTTCATCCGTCTCATTAAAAGTATGACTATTTTTTATATTGTCGATTTAATTTTCAGAGAGAGAGTTCACTGTTGATTTTTTGTCAATTGTTGATTGTTTGTAATAATAAATGTTCATAATTTTTTATAACCTTAAGTATTATTTTAATAAATAGGTTTCAAGAAAATGTGCTACTTTTTTCTTCTTAACACCCGCAATTTATTAGGGTGATATTTTTTAAGAATTTCGGGAATACAGTAGAAATGTAGCAGCAGGGTGTCTACCTAAATAGTAAAACTTTGACAGTGGTCTACGAGAAAAAGAAGTTTGGGAACCCATGAGCTAAGCCAATCACAAAATATAAAAAAGTTTTGCTTTTCTTTTAGTGTTTGAATACTTTTTACACCACAAGATGTTGGATTGTTACAGTTTTCTAAATATTTATTCATGTATAAAATTATTTTTGTGTAAATTTCCCATGAAACTAATGAAAATATATTCGATTATGCATTTATTATTAATTAAAATGGAATTTATGTTTATAATTTTTATGAACGGGTTTTTTTTTTTAAATCAATTGTCAGTAATGTACGAATCAATTTCTTATAGAAATTAATGTCGTAATGTACGAATACTTTTTACACTCACTATCTATATAATTACAAGAAAATCAATTTACAAGTCTGATTAAAATGTGAAACGAAAACTTAATGCTTTATTACTTTACTACTATAGAAATTCGACACTGAAATTATTTTTTATTAAAGCCATCTACTTCGATTATAAAAAAAAAGTTCACTTAACTTTCAATTTAAAACTTAAAAAAAAATAATAATAATTTGCCTTAAAAGGTAATTGTTACACATTATTTATCATTTAAAATTTTCTTGATATTACTTATGCCAATTACATAGAAGTATCCTTATTAATGAAAAAGAATGTAAGCGTTTATTTGGTATCAAATAAATTATTAAAAGGCAAATTTGAAACGAAGAGCATCGAAAATGTTTTTAATATATGATAAAACTAACATAATAGTTGCATAATATTTGAAACTAACATAATATTTGAAATTTTTATATTGAAATTCATTGTAAAAAATTGTAATGATATTATCATATAATATTTCATTAATGAAAATATACTTTTATTGAGAATTATTTCAATTTAACAAAACTAAAAAGTTTAAATTGGTAAAAGATGACCAGCAAACTGAAAAAAAATTGCATATATTTTATTTGCAGCACAACAAATTTAATAAAATTTAACGAAATTTAAAAATGCAAATACCAGTGTTCAATTTTATAGCAATAACTATAATCATAAATCATAAAATTTAATGCTTAATTATAACACTTAAGAGATCATGATCGTAATCCGATTGAGTAATTCAATTGATTTTGGAAGTTCTTTAGAGCACACACACAAGGAGATAGTAATTTCAATACGGATTGATAGTAAAAACCGTATATATTTAAATTAAAAATATTATAACTAGTATTTGTATAATAGCACACAAGAGTACAGTGTTTTGTGATAACGATATTTCGCGTCTCCTTTTCCTCGACCGTTATAGATTTAGTCTTGATTGCAAAAGTAATTAAAATAGATCAAAACATTACGATAAAAACAATTGGAAAATATAAGATTGTGTAAAAAATTTCAAAAATTAAAGTGTTATGATCCCCAGATATCAAACTATTTAGCAAAAGTTTGTTTATTAGAGTGTCCAAAAAAAACCAAAACATTCTATTCGTGTTGTTCAACTAAACTCTTGATAACTATCTGGAACATTTCCTGTTTTATAGAAACACATTAAATGTGGCCAGTCCAAAAAAACCATACTGAATTTTAAAGTCAACCTTTCTAACAAACTTTGGTGACAGAAGGGAATAAATAATCTTGTGTAAAGAACATTGAAATATTTATATAAGGTGAAACTATATTTTAAGCGAATTTTGAAAATGAAAAAAGGTTAAATATTTTAATAAACTGCCAAATAAATATTCAGGAATATAAAAGAAACGTATTTTCATTTGAATATATACTTATCAAATTAATAGAAATAACAATTGAAGAGCTTTTACAAATATATAACATAATGATACATTTTATTGGAACTAAATATGCAATAATTAAAATGAAAGTTTTTCAAAATATTAAAACGATACATTTTAAAACACATATTGAAATAATTTTTTCAACGATGATAAACAAGAGATGTCTTAAAATTTTATAACTTAAGAAATGATTATTAGTAAATTTGTATTCAACAAAAAAATTTTTTATTTCGCTAACTTTGCTTCAAGGCTTTGTAAACCATTTATTTAGTAAACATAAATATATTATTTTAAAAAAGTTGCATTATGTAATACAAAAATTTTCTTTATACTTGAAGCTTCTTATATTTTAGAATATTCAAAAATACCTCTACATTAGATATTTTAAAAAATTTTCATTTTTAAAAAAATTAATTTTTTACTTTGAAATAAATGCTTATTCAATTGTTTACACATTATTACCGTTAGATGGCGGCACTTGACATGTCAAAATTATAAGGATATTGAAAATATTTTTCTATTTTTTAAAAATTTATTTTTTCTTTTTTTAATAACTAAGAACATTTAACGTAATACACAAATGCACACAAATACATTAGTTTAATCTTAAAAACAATTGAATGCAAAAAATGCTTTTAGTTTGTTTGATATTTTATATTTTATTGCATACGAAAGCTTTCAGCATATTTTTACTAAAAACTAAAAGAGCATTTTCAGGATTATTAAACTTGTAATTTAAGTTATCCTAACTTTCATATAAATTTTAAATTTCAAAACGGTATTAACTAAAAAAAAGAAAACGATAATTTAATATAATACTTGACTTTCCATCTTACAATTCAAATCATAAAATGATATTTTGTAACACAACTCATAGAATAAAGTTTTTATGTTAATACTAGGTTTATTAATATATCAAACATTTGAAATATGTAAAAAATAAATAAAAAATATACTAGCCCATATCTAGAAATTTTCATGGATAATAATTACCGCTTAGCAGAAAAGCAAAATGGTAATTATTACTGAGTTTTCTAAACAAAATAATGTTCAAATTTTTTTTGTACAAATAAAAAATATTTTTTAGATTTATTAAAATTTTTTATTAAAATATTTTTACATTAATACCCTCATATGACAGCACTTCACTATAAAAAAAATAAAAATAATTTAAAAATTTCAGAAATATTTTTTTAGTCTTTAACAAAATTATTGTTTTTTTTTATTATTAAACATTTAAAATAATATATATGCACATAAATACATGATAATTTAATAATCATAAACACAGTAAAATGCCAAAAATGTTTTTATCACGCTTTCGTATTTTATATTTCCTGCATATAAAAATCATTTTTCTTACATTATTTTTTTCTGAAAATTGAATAAAATAAAACAATTTAATTGATGTTAACACACACACAAGCAATTCAATTATTACATTATATCTACTATATATATATATATAATTTCTAATAAATTTTAGATCTCAAAACAATATTAAAATTAATCAAAACGATATTAATTACAAGAGACAACACATACAAAAACTTCAATAGAGGAATAATGTTTCACAGATTTATTCATGTATCAGTAATGCACACTTGAAGTCTATAAAAAAGTGTGTCTGTTTGTATATATATATATATATATATATATATATATATGTATACATACAATACTAACATGTGTATGGGTTTATGTATGCTATTAAATCGAACTAAAATGTAAACATTTAATAATTTTACTCATCATTAAATAATTTACATAATGAATAATGTATGTAAATTATTAAAATAATAAAATAATTAAACTTTATCACAAACTGTTATGTTAAATGTTAAAGTTTTATACAAAATTTTGAAAATGCATCACATGTATGGTTTACAAAAATTTTACAAAATAAAATAACATTACTGATAAAAAACCACTAAATATTTCTGACAGTTCCGCAAAATGTTACAAAATTGACTTAAAATACTTTTGGCGCATTATTTTATTCAATAAATTTATGTGTAAAAACCATTTTTAACTAAAAGTATCTTTAAAAAAATATGAAAAGGAACTAAATACTTTCATGGCAAATCATTAAAACCTTGAATTTGATAAACAATTTAATGAAAATTTTGAAATTAATTTAAAATATATAAATCTGAAATTCATATTTATAGCTTTGACAGTAATTTGTCGTATTTACAAATTACTTAAAAGTACCGAGCAGCTCCACTTTCAAATTTACGAAAATTGGTGTAGACAAATTTCAGATGTATATGAACTCTATTTCTGCGAAAATATTTCGCTGCTCAACAGGATATCTTTTTATAAATTCGTAATTCTGAATTGAATTTTGGAAATGAGGATAAAACATAAGAAATAATATTAATTTTTGAAAAAATATGCGATGCACATATAAAAAATATTTTCAGTGTCATATTTAATCATTTTTTTTTTTTTTCATTTCAATAAGAACGGTTAGTCAATATCCTAATCTCTGATATCTGTTGTAACTCTTTGAAGCTTCTGTAGCATATTTTTCTTTCGCAAGCACACTTTGTATAGAACAGCACATGACACAAGGGGGAAAACATGAAAATGCTACCTAGCACTCATCCAGGTAATGCTCAAGTGTACTTGCCACCTGCATTCACAGGTTCTGGTCACCAGAATCAAATTTTGGAACTTTCCTCATTTCGAAAAGCACAGCAATATAAATTCCTTTATTTATTTCTCTGATAGTTATTATTTAATTTCGACCGACAATATTTTGTTATTAATATCCTTTTTAATATTTTTTTTTTATTTTTTAGAAACTGTCTCGCAACGCGTTGATAAATTTGAATTTATGAAATTTACGAACAATATTTTTTTACAAAAATGTATTGTAAAGATTCGATACAATAAGTCCTACAAAATTTGCATTGCATATGATTGCCAGCTGCTACAGCAATAATTAAATTTTGATTTTAATCTTACAATTTATTTTAGTTTTAAATTTAAATTAAAATTCGATTGCAATCAAAATCGGTATACTTGGAATTTATTTTCAGAGGAATACCAATTGAAAAAATATTTCAAATGAAACAAACCTTTATATGAATGAGTCTAATTTTCTTAGTAGGAAAATAAATTTCTATAATAAGTATAAAATCAATTGTTTATAAGGCTCTTAGGTTCCTGGATTGATTATGTACAACCTTCACATGAAGTCAGCTCTTAATTCATAAATTTGTTGCTTCGATTTTTACCTTGAGTGTAGTTTCTAAGTTTTTATTAAGACTTTAAGAACAGTGAAAAAAATCAAACCTCCAACTAGCAAGTCAAAACTAATAACAAATTATTTCACACATTGAATATGAATAAGAAATTTTGCATGCACATTTTTCTCTCTCCGTATTGATTTGATAGTAAATAAACTTTAATTTCAAAAGATAAAATTTTTTTACCTTTGTTTATATTTGAAAATAAGACTGTATGCTGTGCGACAACTCATTACCAAAGAAAATAAACACACTATATTGCACCAATTTTATTAATTTTGAAATTACAGAATGAAAGTCATTGATACATTACATGCGTTTTTCGTACTGGAACTTTTAACTGAAGAATTACAGGTGGCAAAATAAGTTACATTTTTTATTTAATTTCGAATTGTGTAAGATGATTGATTATAAAAAATAATGCTGTTAGAGGGATCGATACAGATTTAATGTATATTAAGGTGAGATTTTATTAACTATTTATAATTAAATTGTTATATCCAATAAACAAATTGGCTATAATTGTAACATAAAATGTTAGCATTTGCCGTAAAATACGCGAAGAAATGGCAAAACTGCTGTCATCCCTTTAAAGTTTACTGAAAGATCTAAGTAACGCTGATGCCAAATAGTATAGAAAAACTTAAATTATAAAATGCACAGTCAAAATCCAAGTAAATATTACAAAATGTTCAAAAATAATTCAATATATATTCATAAGCCAAGAAAATTTTACAATATATCACTTCAGGAACATGAATTCTTTTGAAAATTTATAAATTTATATTATTTTGGCCTGTCTATTGTATAGATAATGTTGAACAGGTAATTGTGAATTTCCTGTCTCATATAAATTTTTTTTTTTTTTTTTTTTTTTTTTTTTTTTTTGCATATAAAGGACTGAATTTACTCATAGTAATGGAGAAAACTCGGAAAACTCAAGCGTCCATCAAGACAGACGTAAAAGCAGAAAATAGAATCACATTCATTCCAAATTGTTCAATGGTGATTGGCTAGGATTGAATCAACAACCTTTCACTTCGTAAAATGGGCTATGATAATAAAAGTATTTCTCAATTTAAAATATAATTCGTATTAATATGAACTATACTTGGAAATCCATTTTTCTGTAAAAGGCCACGCAAAATCATCAGAGGGATTTTTTAAATAAAATTTTGAGTAATCCTTCACGAGAAATTCCGTGTGTGATGAAGTCGTGATGTGAGTAATCTATAACCCCTATCAACAGGATGATCTTCAGATGAATCCAGAACCTAATGCTTCCAATTACTCTAACAAGACTTCGTCAATCAAGTAACCGTATAACTCCCTTTAAAGAAGAAAAATGATGCTTCAAATGTCATAATAAATAAATGCATAGTAAATCTTAAGTAATCAAGAATAAATATCTTGAGTTATTCTGGACTTTTACCCGCATCAAATCTTCCAAGCATTTCTTCAGGATAACAACATAACAAAAGAGAAACCAAAGTTATCATACTTAATTGTTCCTATTTAAAGTACAACTTAAAATGTATATATAATGTCAAATTTAAATATAATAGAAAACTCTAGTTTATAATATACACTTAATACATTTTTAAATGCTGTAGCTGAAATTTAAAAACGAATATATATCTATATAAATAAAATCCTTCTTTTGCGAGTCCCCCGAGGTTGAATTAAGAACAGCAACTTGGAATGGGGGATGAAACTTATATCAAGATGTTAGTCTTATGCTAACATAAAAGCATTTCGAAGCACATTTTTGGAACTGCTTCTTTTAAGAACGAAGACGTGCCCATTTTATTTCAATTTCTCCTTCCTTCTTTTTAAAATTGACATCGATGCGTAACTATTAGGGTTAGAAAAAATATGTATTCCCCCTTCCTTTATTACGGCATTCCAACAGGGTCATTTTTTAAAATACGTAACGATGTTTTCTTTTTCCAAAATTTTAAAAAGTATTATTTTCGCCTATCGCAGTAAACTTGTTTAGGATTTTTCCTAATACACCCTTGATCGAAAATGCATTGGAATGCTGATGAAGGGAATTCCAATTTCGATATTTAACAATTTCGTAACGAAAGAGAATTCTCGATCTGATTCGATTTTATTCCAACTGATCGATACGGAAGACCACATTTCGTGATGCGATGTAAGCTGGAAGCGAGTAGAGTTGTGAATTGTTTCTTTTCAGAAGTTAAAAAGTTTAAGTCATATGATTTTAAGTGGAAATTAATTTTCATTATTAATATCACAGAATAATTATGACTTTTCTCAAAATTTGATTTGAAGAATATTTGAGTAAATGCTTAAAACACAAAAGCAAAAAATACTTTTAAATCAGACGTTATAAAATTTTGAAATAAATTAGCATCTTGGATAACTGAATAATCTCAATGAATTTAATTAAAGATTTAATTAAAGCCACGTTTTTAATAAATGTTAAAATAACTAAAATCACCTTTTACTCTTTTATGAACGGCTTCAGTTAATTTTCTTAAATTCCACTATGATGAGTTCAACAGTAAATTTAAATTTTTTTCAAAGTATTCACGCGTATCAAGCAAAAGACTCTAAAGTTTAAGTTTTTAAATTTTCATTTTTTTTTCCCCAGAATGTCTCATCACCAATTATTTAAGCAAATGAACAAGGAAATATTTTTCACATTACATTTAAATAGGGTTGATTTGCTCTAAGGTAAGTATAAAAATTAACTATAATTTATGCTTCATTGCTTTTTAAAAAAAATTAAAATTGTTTACGAAGGAAATGTTTTTTAATTAAACTTTACCTGCTACGTACAATCTCTGCTTGTTTGTGATAATCTTAATTGTTTACGAGGAATTTTTCCAGGAAAAACTAGTTAAGAAATAGCTACTGAAGCTGCTTTTCTTTGCTTGAGATATGACAGACACATCAAAACGGTTGATTAAACAATATCAAACAGAACGTATAAAACAGCAAAAGGTATTTATGAAAAACTTGATTACCTATGAAGAATCTTTACATCGGAGAGAGTTTTATCAAAAGGAGACTAATACTTGACAGCTTTGTGTGAGATGAAATGTAACTCTAAAATGTGAAAAATAATTTATATAAATATCCTTGTTTTAAAAACTACACCCATATGTTTACCAATCATATTAACTACTTCCAATCAAATAAAGACCTTCTAAGTTTAGAGCATCGTAAACACTAATGAAAATCGTTTGAATTGTTCAGAATCGTTTGAAGCAATCCTCTACAAAATCAACGAATGGAATTCTCACATCAGATTATAAGAATTCTCTATCTGAAGGGTTTATTATATTGTTCTCTAATTATATTTCTTATAAGGGTACATAAGAAGAATTAGAAAAACAAAACAAGAGTTGCGAAAATTTGCTCTTTGATAAAATATCTTAAATGTAAATAAAAAAAGTATGAAAATTGTTCCTACAATACATTAACTACATGATTTGAACTCGTAAAATGTACTTTAAACTTTACAATGAAGACAAACCGCTCTTTCATAGGTTGTCTTAATGGCTGATCTTTTATAGGTCCATTAATGGTCGACGCGAAGTCAAATTATTGCCTTTAGGGACATTCCGCTCTTTGCGTAAAATTTTCTTTTTCATTGCCTCTTACAGGTTTTACCCAACCGTTTTTTTTTTACCGCCCAACAGGTTTCAGAGTAGAAGCTGATGTTAAAAAAATTCCAGAAAATTTTATTTCATAATTTGTTCTCGGGGTTATCAACCCCTACGTGTTAATTGCAAAATCTCATTGTTTTCACTTTCTTATAACCTCATAAAACGAACAGTAATAAAATAAAGTTTACTTGTGAAAAGAAACTCAAAGTAAAATATTCATTTTTAATGCCATTTATTTTAGTTTGCGCAACATTTTTAAGAAAATTGAAATATCAAAAACTCTTTTTTCCATAATCAACTAAGACACTATCTTTATTTTTTTACAAAAATTTATTTAAAAATTGTTATGTGAAAAAAATTAAAAATATATTTCTTAAAATAAAATGATTTTATGAGAATCATACACGTAAATTGCTCGCTTAGAATAAAAGTTGAAAAGGGAGCAACTAAAATTGTTAAGAAATTCCAAGAAATTTTGCAAGAGAAATATCTCTGCTTTTAGTTTCTAGAAGATGACTTTGGATTTTCCCTCTTGTATCACTTTTCTTCATGAATTAAAGCAAATAAAAAGAATTATATTTTATAGTATCTTTCATAAGTCTATATTTGTGTGATTTGTAACCAAAATCAATTTCATTAAGAGTATTTACTTATGAAAAGTAATGTTGATGAAAAATTTATTTTGTTCAAGCCTATTATTTAGGAGACAAAAATTTTTCTTTGATTAGTGTTAAAGTAAAGTATATTTTGTAATTCACATCTATGTACTATTCTTCAGTAAAATATATACATGGACAACGAGAAATTTTATACTCATATCCATTGCAAAAATGAAAAAATCTAAATTCAATAGCTTGCGAAATGTCATAAAATCGTTATTATAAATCATTTATACCACAATCATTTTAAATGATAAGCAATTGAAGTTTAAGAAAGACATTTAACATGAGAGTTATTTAAGAAAAATTAATAGTTCTTAACATAAATTAATCAATATATGACCTTTTACAATTATAACCAGTCTATTCTTAGACACCAGTAAGATATCAAATCGGCGTTTTATTGCATTTCCTGAACTTCAAGTATTGAAAGGGTTTTGCTTTAGCGTCAAATATGTAAATCACTGATGAGCATATCGAAGATTGTACAGTTAACATGTTTTAAAAGAAAAGATGAAATTGAAACACACAGGGAAAGAAAATAAAAAATATTTAAAACTAAGGGGTTTTGATCGCGCATTCCTACAGATAATAATATTGCAAAAAAAAAAAAAAAATTAAAGTATATAACATTGGAATATGTGCAAATCTATATTTGGATTCAAAAAGAACAATATATATATTACATTTTACAATATTTAATTTAATTAACATTTATATAAAAAATAAATGATTTATTAAATGATACACCACTGTAACAAAATTAGAAATACAGTTGCTTTGATATTTATTAGAACATTTTTATTTCTTGATGAAACGAATGTAATAAAAGAAAATTACGATTTGGTAATACAGATAATATTGATTTCTGTTCTGAAAATAGTGAAAGACTGCAATCATTACTGATGCAGATCTGTAGGAATAATTTATCTTAAAGAGCGCATTCTAGCTATATATATATATATATATATATATATATATATATATATATATATATATATATATATATATATATATATATAACATTATTCATAAAGATAATTTTTATGTAATATATGGAACTCACAAAGTAATACGTTTCAAAGGAACTCATAGCATTTCAAAGGGTTCAAAACCTGCTAATTAAGAATGAGTCGGTGACATTTTAAATATGGAGCGCTTTAAAAAGCTCATAAAAATGAACATTTAAAAAAAACGTAATTTGATAATTGAATAGTTTAACTATAGCTTTTTTTCAAATAAATTTCTTTGCATTACAAAATGCTGCAAATAATTAAATGTAGCAGGTTTATTTAAATAATCATATTGATAAAACTGGACTTTCTTTTAAAGATTTTAGTTAAGGAATTTCCTATGAGATTAAATATATAAATTTAATTAACTATTAAATAACCAATTTTAACAGTAGACACACATATTTGCGTGTACATATTCTTTATAATTTATTTAGAAAGTAAACATTTACATGAAAGTAGATGAATATGATACAATCAATTGCAATATGATACAATCAAATACAGCATCAAAACAAACATTTGCTTTTAATTTTAAATTTCTTCATATTTTCTTAATCTGTGCAATTTAATTAACAGGAATTAAATTCTAATAACTGTTGAATAAAATTCCTTATTATCCATGGAATTAGATGCATAGTTAACTTTTAACATTCTCATCTAAATGTTAAGATCATTAAAATTAAACTGAAAACTTTGATTATCATTTATATTAAGTTTTGTATAAATAAATATTTACATATATATATATATATCCATAAAATAAATTATTCTATTCATTTTTTTTTTTTTTTTTTTTTTTTTTTGGAAATTTTTTAAATTTTATTCGGTTAATTATTGTTTCAGAATTATTTTTCAAAGTGAAAAGATTCAAGATTTATATAAATATTTGATACTATATAAAGATTCATAAGCCTCTTTTTCATACTAGACGACTTTTATCGTACGATACAAAATCGTCCGATATTTATTGTGAGAAGTTATTAAAAAAACCTCACAATAGACTAGTCTCCGATAAAATATCGTTTCTCAGTTTGAAAGAGAGCAGTCTATTGAGTGGTCTTTTAATAACTTCTCGTGATAAAATATCAGACGACTTTTTATCGTACGATAAAAGTCGTCTAGTGTGAAAGAAAGCCATATGATTAGACAAGACGCAAAGCTAAAAAAAAATACGTTATATTTTGACAGTTCTTATGGTTAAAATTGTGCTAAACAAATAATATTGTTTCTAGTATTTAAAATAAAATGCTCCAAATTACAAAAGTATTTTTCAGTTTATACTATGTGATAGTTACATAATAGAATTAGCTACTAGTGATGATATAGAATGAATGCTTAACTGTGGGTATGGAAAGCATAAACGGTATATAACAATTATTAAGTGATAGTCATAATAGCCAAACTAATACTTTCAATTCCAACTTTCGCTTCTCACTAATGAAAAGACGTGCCCAATTGATTTGCTTGTCAACGCTTATTCTTTGCACATGAGGGCTAATTAGATCGAGACGCAGTTTAAAGTGCACTTCTAACCACTACAAACATCCAAACCCATGGTGGAAGTGAATTCACATATTAAAGTCCAGAGCAGTAACCATTTGACTAACAGCTCAGCAAAGGCCCATTATCTTTAATGTATATAAACTTTAGAAACAAGATGGTATTTGAATGTTTCTTTTTTTCCTACGTCAGTCAGTGGCATTTATCTGCCATAAGACTTCTGGCGGCTCAATAAAATTCAGCCTTAGTAAAGTTATCAGAGTCAAAAGTAATAAAAGCAAGTGCAGTACAAGTTGTCAAATGATCAAAATCCATAGTTTCACCCGACAAACAAAGGGGGCAGGTATCATCAGCAATTACACCGATACGGTGTAGATGTTTACACAAAATGTCATGTCCAGTTAAAAGTCGAAAATTTGCAGTAAGAACTACACGAGGCATATCCATCGGGACACGCGACTTCCTAAGAGCGTTACACTTTTTATCGGCTGAAAATACTGCATAAATTTGCTCTAGGTGTTGGTCAATTTTACCCCTAGCCTCAGAACTAAACTGATGGGCAGTTAATGGAAACAGGGGCTGAGGCAGCTTACAACCATTTTTAGCCAACACATCTGCTCTTTCATTTCCAGGCACCCCACAATCGCTAGGGATCCATTGAAAAACTATCTCCCAGCCAGAAACAAAAGCATTGGAAACAAATCTCTTAGTCTCTTCAACAAGTGAGCAGTCGCTAAGTGTGTAACAGGCAGCAGCCAAGATTACAGCTTGGGAGTCAATAAAAATAACTGCCTTGCTAAAATTAGTATCAAGACTAGTGAGATTTAGGATTGCTTTATTCATGGCGAAAATCTCTGCATCAAAGTTTGAGGCTTTTAGTCTAACAGCACAGGAGTCCTCAACATAGCCCTCACAGTACAGTCCGACACCAGTATTTCCATCACAGGCAGAACCATCAGTATAAATGTGGATCCATTCAGAGCTAGGATACTTTGTAGCTATAATTTATAAGGAAATAGTTTAAGGGCATCAGGAATTTCATCACATTGCTTTGCAGGCGTATCGATGGTAAGATTGTAGGTAGGAGTTCTAATTGTAGGTGGAGAGGAGCCAAACTGTGGAGGATAAGGTATAGTTGGCGTGATGTCGTAAAGTGTATAGAGTTCATTAGTACGAGAGATAAATGATTTATGTGTTTTCAGTCTAAGGGTAGCGGGGGAGTATTGTCCCCAATGAAGTAAATTCAATCTTTTACACCTGTCATGGAATCTTAAGACCTGCAATTCTCTTCTGGAATTTAAGGGCTCAATACCAGTCTGAAGCTCCATGGCAGCGATTCGGGTGGAGGTAGCAGCACCAGTAATAATCCTAAGTGCCTTATTTCGCGTCAAGTTAATAACATCCTAGCAAGTTTTAGAGGCAGTGGCTATAAGTTCACCTCCATATTCCAAAACAGGCCTGGCATAAGTTTTATAGGTGGTCAAAAGGGTATCAGTGGTATTTGAATGTGTTAGAATCGAGCTATTGTATTCCTTCCATATTAAAGATGTCTTTCAATCTAGTTATTAGGGTTGAAGATAATGTCAAAGATTTGTATAGTGTAAGACATAAGTGAATTATTATTTTAAAGAATTTTTTACTACATACGGAAGGAGCATATTATAAACTTATAATAGAAAATATTGCTTGCAAAAACAATGCATTTATGATTTATTAGGATTAAGCATTTAATATATTTCACTCGATAATTACAGTTTCTAATTATGATTGTTTAATTTTGGTGATAATTTAAATAAAATTGTACTGTACAGAGATTATCTATCAACTACTCTTGATTACATGGAACATAAGTCCGCAATTTTTACCACTAATAATATGTTACATTCCACACTATTTTAAACGTACATCATTAAATTTTGTAAATGTTTAACTTAACCTTAATGCAATATAGGACTCGTTCTAAATTTACATAATTAATCCATATTTGAATTACATAAGAAAAGTAATACATAAACAATTTTTGAATAAAACATTATTATTTTTTTAAAAATCGAATACTCCATTTTATCTACCAGAATTCCACTTTCAGAAAAACATTTCTATAATAAAATATTTTTTCTACATTCCATCAAAAAAATGAGAAACAATTCACAAACCGGATGTTGATAAACACTAGATTTCTTCGAATCAAGTGAACCACAGTATAACACACACACAGTTCAATTCAGAAAATTTATATCCTAATCCTTAATTCTTGTGAGATAGTGGTTTAGAATGTTTGTTGACAATGCCGCACAAAACTGATAAAGAAGTATTAAAGATAAAACGCAAAGATGTCACCTCAAATTCGAATTAATTCATGAATCATCCAAGTAAGTTATTCGAGTGATTTTATTTATAATGGACAAGCATTGTAATTTGAAAATTATTCTTCCAAATAATAGAAGAGGCACTTTCACACGAACATTTTCACTTGTTTCAAATCAAGTTTTACACTCCAGTGAGCTCCACTCAAGGATAGCATGACGATTTGACGATAGTTACTGAAAAGTACGAAAAATAAAAAGAAAATATTAGAAAAACTTTTCTCACGCTTCATTAAACTTTTCTTCTGGAATCTCCTCTGGTTTACTTTGATACAATTCGAGTCAATTGTGACTAAGTGGAAAAAAACGGAAGAACCCGGAATTGTAGTTCCACTCTTTTTTCACGTCTAGAACAACATTTCACTGTTGAGAGCTTCCTGTTCCAAGGCTTCTTTCCCCCATTTGATTTCGTGAGAGGTTTGCTCTATTTTTCGGTTGACCAAGCAAGTGAAGTCATGCCGAGGAGAGAGGCACTGCCACTCATTTTCATATAAGAAAAAAAAATATCCTTCATTGGATACCAATCATTATTGGTGAATGACATTCTTCTTGTTAAGACTGTAATTTCTCTCTGTAATAGCTTTCTCTCTTCTTTTACTAGAACTTTCTTTTTAAACTTTCATTTAGATCGGAACGCACGAAGTCTTCAGTCGACATTTGCTGAATATAGTTGAAAGTCTATTGCTGTGTTTGGATTAAAATCTCATCAGAAAATTGAATCAAAGCAATTTATTAATCATAACTCTGAAAATAACGTAAGCGTTCCTTATTCGTAATACTAAAATAAGATGGGGAAATATGCTGATAGTTTAGATGATTATTGTCCTGAGTGTGCCAATGCAGATGGCTCAGAACAAAATGGAATTCATCCTGTATCGAGTGAGGAAAGTAACTGTTGTTGCTGTTGCTGCTGCGATTGTGAGGAATCAGGGGAAGAAAATCCAGAAGCTGGCAATTCAGAGAATTCAATCGATCACAAAAAAAGCATACTTTCAAATTTGTCCATATCCAGAACTGTAAGACAACCTGCTTCTATTCAAAATGTTCTTCAGTTCATTGAAGCTTTGACAAATTCTAGAAATTTTCTAAGTGAATATTATTTGCGAGAAAATTTTTGCTTAGATTGCTTAACAGAGCATGTGTGTGATTGTTATGCAAGAAGCTTGAGAAACCTAAATCTGAGAGATTCTTGTACTTGTATTGATTGCAGAGTGGATGGAGAATCAAGTGAATTATGTGGTGATGAAACTAATGTTCTTGGTGGACCTGAAAGTTCTATTTCCAAAGCGGCTTCTCCAAGATCTGAAAATCGAAGTAATCAACGAAGAAGACGTAGGCGAAGATTGAGAGGCAGCAGAAGACATCTTTCCGATTCAAATGAGCAAAATCGCTTGGGAAATAACAGCTATAACCATCACTTTGAACTTACCAATAATAATTTTCATCATTCAGAAAGAGAAAATGAATCTAGAAGGTACCGTAGAAGAAATCAAAGATGTTCACATAACAGTTATTGTAGCTGCGATGAATGTTCTCCAAGAGCACAAATGGAAAACAATGAAGGCTGCACATGCATTTTTTCCGATTCATTTCAGCCACAAGATTATCATAGCACTGATCTGTGTCCAGAATGTCCCACAGATTACCGCAATTCGACTGATAACAAATGTCAACTTTCTGATTGTGAGTTGTGTAACAAGGAAGATTCTGAAACTATAGAAGCCTCGGACACTTGTTCCAGCGATTGCTCGTCAATGCAAACAGCAACATCTGCATGTAATTGTTGCAACAATCCACGTCAGTATTCCAAGGAAAATTTCGAAACATCATCGAATATTAAGGAATTGTTTCCTAGTGAATTGAAAAATATTAGTGAAGCAAGCCCACAAAATAAATCAACTGAAGATGATAAAAGTGATCAGAGCTCTTGTGACTGTCAAGAATGTCAAAGTTATTCGGAATGTTCTCATGATTCCTGCGATGAATGCCGCAACCAATCAACTAAAAATAATGACAGAAAATATAAATAAAACTAATGACAACATATCCAAATAATGAAATTTTAAGCATTTTATTTCAGAGAGAGTTTTAAACTAAATATAATACATTGATTGTGATTACTGAAGAAGCATCTTGTCCTGATGGTTTGGAGAAAATTTTTTATTACTTCCTAATAATGCTACATAAGGCAAGTTATACATTTTATTTTAAGTTATATTTAATATACTTTACTACTATAAAAATTCATAACATGAAATATCTGAAAAAGACCACATTTTAAAGAATATATTTTCATGTTACAACCATTTTATTAAATAACATTTTTGTAGTTAAAATCATATCTGAAAAAAAATCAATAATTCGCAATAATTTTTAATGAAACATAAATGCATACCTCTGGTTATCTAATGAAAAATTTCAATCAAAAAAATTTTGTCTCTGGAATTAATTTCAGCAGCTTTAGTTTCTGCGTGTCCATGAAATACTAATTTATATAAAAATTTTATTACAAAGAATCTTTTTATATTTTCTTAACAAACAGAAGCAAAATCATACTACAGTAAAATTATTTAAACTTAAATATGATTAAAACTTCAGCCTGTAAAGTATCTGTTTCTACTAATAATTATAAAAGTACTGATAATTGATATTTTATCCTTGGAGAAAATGAGTTTTTATCGTGAGCTAGTATACATATATATGCTCATGTAAAATGAGAAATATCATACTGAAAACTAAATTAAGCATTTAATGAAATAAATGTTAAATATTTTTTTATTTTTGTTCAATTGAAACAGACAATTTTAGGTTATTTTAGTATTTTGGTATTTCAATATATATAAATGGAATAATAAAAAAAAATTCGGCAAAAACTAAGAAATTGTACACTTTTAATTTTTCATCATTGAATTTAATAAATATCTTCCTTTAAGTAATAGTTAGTTAGGTTGAATATGTTCCATCATAATCCCTCATTTTAAATTGTAAAAAAAATCAATTGTGTTTATGATAGCTTTATCGGTAGGTTCATTTTAAATTGCTATTATAAGATTTAATTATTGTAAAATTAATAGTGTATTTACTTCAACGATATGCAAGATACACATTATGTATATATATTATATATAGAATACAGAAGTACATTATGGATAAAATTGTAATAGTAATTTATTTCACAAGTTTTGAGTTTTTCAAAATGTAATGAAAATATTCACAGAAAATTGAGTAAGTTTTTGTATAAAATTCTTCTTATGATTGAAATATTTTTAAAAAGGTTCATTTATTAGATTGATTGAAGATATTAAAAGAAGAGGGGGGTGTAGGGAATCAGAAATGATGTACAAAAAAAATTTAAAAAATGAAAATGATCAGAAATCCATTTTTCACATAGCAGTGTTATAATTTAAAATTTCCTCATTATGTAATATTAATTCGAATTACATAGTAACAAAGTTATAAATCACCGAGTTATATGTAATTCGTTAATATATATTTCGTTAGTATTTAATTTCGTTTATTTCTTTAAGTTGATATTTAGTTTTAAAAAAGGAATTAAATAACTTAATTAATTTATTTTTGTATTATTACAAAAATAATACAAAAATAAATTGTTTCACTTTAAATTAGATAATTTAATTTTTTGTAGCTTTGACTTTAAGATATATATTTTGTAAATAACTCGTATTATATGTGCATGATCCGCGCGTTTTAAACAATCCTTTGTCTTTTGTGAATCTGGAAAAATTTTTCATTTATTAAATTTTATAAGTATATAAAGCTAACACAAAGTTTGATATTTATTGATATAATTAGGGGTCAAAATAACTACCACTACTCTTTTAAATTTTACTTTAATAAAAATAATATTTTCAGTATCAAACCAAAGTTTATTAAAATCTCGCCAAATATTGGAGCAAATCAAAAGTTTTAAATTCAAACTTTACTCTATTTTCCATTCGCTCTCTCAGTTTTAAATCTATTATTTTCCTTTACATCGTTAGAAAATTTACTTTTTTCAATCATGTTAAAATTTACTATTTTCCATCAAGTTCACCTAATTCAAAAATGAACTGTTAATTATTCATAAAATTAATTCTTTCAACTGAAATATAAATAAATTACCATACATACTTAATAAAGAATATCACAAAATGTCCTACAGAAAAGATTTAAATAAAGCAGAAATAATTTTTGTACCCATGCAAATTTATAGTGAAATTTAATGCTGTTTAAAAGATCTATATGTTTGTTATTCATCAGTATGAAAAATAGAAGCACATGGTGCATAGAAGTAGAGTGCCTATATAAAACAGGAAAGCTAAGCAAATCTCAGAAGGAGACCCTTTAGGTGACAAAAGCAAAAATTAGCATGCGTGAAAATCAGTACGGGAACAATTAATTCCTCCCCCCCCCCAATTTTTCTGGAGGTCGATAAATTTTATAGCAAGGCTGATCTAAATGGAATATTTCTGATAAGCGATGTAATAGTTTCAAACATGTATTCAGAAAACACACTCTTGCATTGCTTTATTATATTAGTTACTCATTTTTTAATTTTCATAGCTTAGAAAATGCTCTCCGTGTGCGAAATTCTGCTTTTATATGTGATTGTTATAAGGTAAAATGAGCAAAAAATTACTCACTTACTTTTGCATGTATTGCAAACTGTATGCAATAAAAAGATCACTAAAATTTTTGTGCAAAATTGTATTAATCCGAAACAAATTTCAGTTTAGAAACTATTCAAATATAGATATTCTGATAAGTCAAACATTTTTTTTTTTAAATTTTTTTTATATAAAGATTATAAATTATTTAAGAGCTGTAAGTTAATTTAATATATTAGTATTTGCAATTTTCACTGCAGAAATTATCTACATATTGTTCATTCAACTTAAGACAAACAGAATATTATATCATTATTAATATATTATAGGATGAATATAATTGGAATTCGGGATGAAATTTTAGAAATTTAACAGTGGAATTCTCACCTAGTAATGTAACATGTCATTTTTATAACAATAAATAAACTTTGCCTCATTGGATATAATAGAAAATCAACAAAAATTTATAAGAAATTTGATATTTTCCTAATTCACATGAACCTACATTAAAATATTTCAATGGATAAACTCAAGAAAATTACATCGCAAATGCAATAGATTTACATTTTTAGTCTCATTCTTATTAGTAACTAAACAAAAATAGTGGCTATTTAAAAATAAAAAATACTTCTATAAATAAAATAAAAATTTAAAAAAAAAAAAAAGAATGAAAGAAAGAAAAATAGTATAAATTTTAAGTTATCTTAGTTAAATTTCTAAATATTAGCAGCAGTACACCATATGCAAATCAACATTACATGACTTTAATGACTGCTTTTTCAATAAGAAAGAGCATGCTTCGAATAGATAACTAATAGTGAGACCATAAAGAAGCAAATACTTGAAAAGAATAAGATAATATTCAAAATAATTTACAAATTAAATAAAAAAAAGATAAATTTATTGAAAATAGAATGAAAAGTTTTATTACAATATTCCATAATGATTACAGCACAAATAGTCATAAATTGTATTATAATTACAGAATAATATATACAATTATTTATAAAAATATTTCTTGTAAATTGTATATGTTGATCTTAACACTTCATTAAAGTTTATGTTAAAATCATTTGGATCGTCACCAAGTTTTAAAATATATCTCTTATATCACTTACACATCAATTTAATTATAATAGAATAAGTTAAAATGGATAAATACAGAACATTGCTATTATAAGAATACACTTCTTTAGTAATGATTATTGTAGAAAATTAACATAACTTATCATATTCGTACTTATATTGAATAATTTATATAGTTAAAAAAAGTGAATGTTACAGTTCAATACTATATGAATGCAGTTCTTATTTAGTAAAATAACACAGTATTTATTGTACTTATGTTAAAATTGAATGATTCACCTCTCTTTTGTTTTGAAATGCAAGTGTGTACGGCTAAACATAAGAAATTATTATTTACTTACTGACACTTAGACAAAACAATCAACAGTTTGAACACTTTAAATAATTTTTTTATATTCTATATAGTGTAAAAAATAACGAAATATAGTTTAAGATGTGAAACATATTTAAGGTTGGATATTCCTTTCTGGAATTATTTTTGTGTAAAAAATAAATCATAACTGATATATTATTGACATAGAAAAATAAAAAGTTATAAATATTACAGAGATTAATCACTTGCCTACTTTGATAAGTACAAGAATAAACTAAAGATCAGAAATTATTTATTATAAACTATATGTTAAGAAAAAATTTTAAAATTGTAATGATTATGCTTGAATTACATTTGAAATTAAAATTCATTAATGTTGAACTACGTTAAGAAAAACATTGGAAATTTAGAATTGTTCATCAATTTAAAATATAATAAAAATTCTTATTCGAAGCAATTTTTTAGAGAAACTGAATCTTAAAGAAGCATATACCACAAGATGTAAAACAAATGCCTACTATACATACCTGCTTTAAACATTGAGTTGTGTGTGCTTATTAAAATATACACCTATATCAAGGAAATGAATATATTGCCAGGCATTTATATACACATTAAAGACACAACAAGAAGTCATATACATAAAATAATCAAATGTCTCATTTTCATTATTCCCATTTACTTTCCATTGGCTAAAGCAAAATAAATATTTTAGAAAAAATGTCTGTCTCTCATAAAAAAAAATCCTAATAAAAACTTTTACTTCGTTCTGTGTGCTCTATATAATAGATATTTTATATAAAATAGATAGAAAATTCTATTCAATTAAAATTTGTCCAACTTCTAAGATTTAGAATGACTACATCAGATTTTAATGTAAGTTAATACAAAATATTTAAATGTACTTTTATTTGACTATAAAATTTTCTCACAATTATTTTGCACTTCACGCAAAAGAATTTTATTATTTTCAATGCAGAACTCAATCAGAAAAAATTCAGCTAAACTAATATTGATTAAGAAAGTGTTTTAGTGAAATTTGCATTGTGAATTTCAAATAAGTGAAAATATTTTGTTCAAAACAAAATTACTAGTAATTCGAAAATTAAAAAATAATTGAAAGATAAAACTTTGATGGTCCTCGTCAAATAAAAAGCAATATATTTTATCTTTATCACCAAAAAATGAAAAAATTTAGTTCACTCTTAAGACACGATACGATTTTACGTTTGGATTTGTTAAGGAGGTAGAAAGTAATTAAGTACCCACACGATTGTATTGACAAATTCTACTTACCAGAGTAGGGGAAGCACATCTGAAAGGAAAAGTTACTTTTAAGGGTACCATTTTTTTTTTAATTTTATTTTATTTATTTATTTATTTTTATTTTTTTTTAATATTTATTCCTTTTGGTTTAAAGTGTATGCCTTGCCAAAAATTTTAATTAAAAGAGTTATTCAGTCAGTTTTACAACTTTGCGTATCTAAGTCTTTTTTGTATTTATTGCTTCACTCATTTGTCTGATTTTATTCATTTTATGCTTCATTTTACATCTGAAATATCGTTTTTAAAAAGAAAAATATTATCACAGCTTTAACATGAGTAAATTAAGCATAGAAATATCGATAACTGTTGCTCTGGATTGTGATGATACAAAAATTGTCTGGCACAACAAAAATCTTTTACATCTTAATTTGATTAAAAAAATACACTCAGAAGATAAGGATTTCTTAAATTATATTAAGATGACTGAAGAATTGCAGAAAGTTTATAGAATAAGGTAACACATTTAATTATAAAAAGGATGCGTTCTTAAAGACATCATGAATTAAAATTTACAGCAATTATTTCTCCTCAAACTTTGGAACAAATAATACACAAAATCTGAGTCAATTATAACAGCTCTCCATCAGGAATATTTAACAGTAAATAATTATTAAAATATTTCATTGATTTATTAAAGGATGGTTATTGTAAAAGATTAAAAACTCTGAATTGAATTGAATAAATTAAGTTCAAAATTTTCGTATACGGAGGGTATTAACACATTTTTAGAACGATTTCGCAGCCGTTTCATTAATTTTTAAAATGTAAAGATAATTTTTTTAATGTTCGATCTGATAGCCTTTTTTCAGGACTATAAGTCTGCATCGTGATTTCCATGATAGAAGAGCTTTTCTCAATATTTCCAAGGGTATTGCTTTCCATTCCTCTTCCACTACTTTCCAGAGTCCATCTATCGTAGTGAGTTTACGTTTAGAAAGAGCCTTTTTTAACAGATCAAAGGCACAATTGTCCATAAGTGAAACGTCAGGAAGCTTCTCAGGGATATGTTAAAATGTATACATCCAATACCTGTATTATTCATCATTTTTTAACGGAATGCAATGGTAGTTTTCGAAGTATGACTTATAGATTTGTCTTGATAAAATTTCTCTCTTTGAAAGTCATTGGGATAAAGAAATGGAATTTCTTTTTTAATAATGGGCGTAAAACCTTCTCCTGGTAGTACGATGAGTTGATTTTAACATTTCTTTCCACTCTTCTCATTTTTAATTTCCCAGTGTAGGAGAAAACTGCGACAATCATAAACCCGTTATTGAAACTTTCTTTACATTGACGGAAACGGGTTTGTACATATTTTTCTCCTCATTTCCTATTGTAAAAAGACCTTTTTTGTTACAGTCATTTAGGTAAACCCATGCTTCATCAAGGGTCACAATATTTTTCCATTTATCTCTTGCTAAGTGGTTTTTTATACAGGATTCTACAAAATGTTTTGCGTTGAGTCACATGTCTCTGCAAAAGCTGGTGAACATTATGTTTTTTAGCATTTTTAAGTTGTAAATACCAGTTTATTACTTTATTTATTGTTGCTACAAATGTATCTAAAGACTTTGCAATTGATTTCTGTGTTGGCGGGTTTTTTCTTGTTACCAGCGATTTCACTTTAGAAACAAAGGAAAATGTACGTACCTTTTACGGATATTCGTTTGGAGTCTTCTTACTATGTACAAATAATGATTGACAATATTGCTTATTTTGCACTTAGAAATTTTAATACCATGCATTTCACAACGTTTTTCAATTCTGGAATAAGAACGTTTATCTTCAGAAAGCGCAAAAACATATCCTTCAGTTCACAGCATGTTTTTATGTGACATTTTGAAAGAAGAATAAATTTAAAAGTAGCAGACGATATTTCTCATTTGAAATAATAAGATGTTGCCAAAAAATTTTTATAGTAAAACATTTACTGTTTTTTAATTCTTTATCGAAATTGTTCTAAAAATGTGTTAATACCCTCTGTATTTCTTTCATTTAATTAAAACAAAATAAGATAATAATCACTTAAATTAAGAGAAAAAATTTAATGCAATTCATATTAACTGAATTATAATGTTTTATGTTTAAATACAGGAGAGGAATTAAATAGTTTTAAACATTCGTTATATTTTTTGGTAATACTTCATTATATAAACTTATAATAGACATACCAAATTAATTTTCATTTCCTCTGTAGTATGAAATTTTCATAATTTCTTTTTATAATTATCTTATGATTTTTCTTACACTTTCTTGTAATTAGATTCGTATAGCCAATGCTTATAACTTGCCACAAATTACTCATCTTTGTATGTTTTTGTGAATTTTTGCATTATTTGTTTGAAAATAATTTACCAAATAAAATGGAAACTAGGAAATTTCAGCAAATAAAATTTTTCCCGTGTCATCAAGAATACTTTTCAACCCAATGGGAAGACATGCGAGTGCAAGAAACAAGTGTTTACTTCCTGTAATTAGCCCCAAGTTGGAAGAAAAGTCAGAGATTGCTTGAATTTTCTTCAACTCGTTATACTATCTACATACGGTACATTCCTCTACATGTCATGCAGATTTAAAAACATAAATGTATGGTGTATGGCGGATTTAACTCACGATGAAAGATTCTTAACTTATCATGGTATGAAAAAGAAAGTTTGATACGTTGTAGAGGTTATTCATATAAATTTTTAAAAGGCCTATAAATTATGTAGTAAAATCTACATAAATTATGTAGATTTTACTACATAATTTATTTCGTAAAAAATTGCTGAAGTAGGTCTAATAAAGCACATATACATATATATTAATAATAATAATATATATTAATAATATGGATGAGCATTTGATACAAAATTAATGTGTGCCTTAAAAATATAAAATTATTGTTATATGTTTTATATTACCTATCTCACTTTGAACATTTTAGGTTATAATAAGGATTACTTTCATGAAATAGAAAGAATCTCAAAGCTTCCTTCCATCTCATTTGGTTAATATGCATTTAATTCACTATCAAATATAAAAATCTTCAAACTTACAAATTCCTATAATTTCTATGTCTAACTAGGTTCTAATATCAAAAGCTCACAAATAATTAATTTTAAAGAAAAATTTTTGATAAAACTAACAAATTTCTAAAAAATATTAATTTTATATTAATTTATTTTTGAGAACGTTATTTTAAATAAATGCATGTCTGATAAAATTATTCATAATAAAATTCACACATAAAAATTTATTGGAAGTATATGATATGAAAGTACTGATAAAAATTCAAGAAACATTTTTAAAAATTAGAGAAAAGAATATCTTATTTTGCACCATTTCAAAAACTGCAAGCAAGTGTTACTCTGAAAATTAATTTCCATATAAATAAAAACATACTTGAAATGGAATAGATTCTATATCTGCAATAAAATATTAGAATGTATAATAAATTAATTATTTTAAACAGAAAAGAAAAAATTTTTATATATAAAAGGAAATATATATTAGATGACTTTACTTCTCAGAAAACCATATGAAAAATATAAAATTTAAATATTTGTATCAATTATTACATGCATACATTTAAAGAAACTTCAAAATAAAATATTGGTGCTAAATGATTTATCGCATTAATAAACTATGTAGGCAATTAAAGAATGTATAAGAATATAAGCTGCTTCTGTACAAAAGAGAGCTACTGGTATTTGTGAATCAACTTAACTATAGAAGAAAATTTTGGCAATATTGCTATTGTAGAAAGGTAACACTCAATGAAGAAAAAGAATTGTACTACCATTTAATGCTTTAATTGATAATTAATGAATTATTTAATATTTTACTCTTTCTTTTTTGGCACATTTATTAATATTATAAATTTGTTTTTAATTTTCCTTTCTGAAGGAAATTCTGCTCCTTATTACAATAGAATTTCCTCAAAGGATTGAGTCAATGCACCAGTTTCTAGTAGTTTCTCAATTTTGACACATCACACACTATACATGATTTCAGGTAGTGATAGGCCATTCCAATCTTTATAACACCCAAGCATAATGTCAATGTTCTTTTAATGTGTTGCATGTAAACACAAGACATTTAGATTTATAAAATTATACATGTGATTCACAGTAGCAAGTTTAAAATTAAATTCCTGATTTTTTATAATTAACCCAATAGTTGGAATTGATCTTATTTTGCTGCTTTCAGTATTTTTTTATTTTGCAGAAATGTCATTAAAGTGTAACACAAAATGTGACTAAAGAAAATTATCTTCTAGCATATTCTCCAAATTTCTCTTTCCAGTGGAAAAAACGATAAACATTTACTCTAAACTTTTAAAAATTGACCAAAAACAATTTCATTTAATGTATTTTTAAAATCAATCACTTTTTTTTAATCCAACACTAAAACTAAAATACAAATTTTTAGTAACTATTCCAGTCAATTGCTTCTATTATGGAAATTTTCATCTTGTTTCATAGCTGAATATAATATTCCAATTCTTTACTTTAACAATATTAATAATATTTAACCTTAGATACATATATAACACCAAATTTACTCTTATCATGTAAAGACTGATAAAACTAGGAATGTAAATCAAATCAAGGGAAAAACATTTCATAATGTATAATACTTATTCTAAAGGTGTATTACCGTATTTCCATCAACAGTATTTGTATAGCAGATCTGAGTTAAAATGGATTAAAAATGCTTACAGCAATGAATTCTGAATTCAATTTTATAGTCATAAAAATCAATTTACTATTTCCAATCTTACTTTTGGTGTGAAATAACATACTGTTTACATACTTGCAAAAATATCTCAGAGACTCACAGCGTTCAACACAATACCTTTTAATGTGGCCTTAGAAGGATTTTCTCACTTTTGTATCCTTTAAACTCAAAAGGATAAACAAAAATACATTATTTTAAATTTTTGCATACTCTTACAAAATTATAAGTAAATAGTGAAGCTAAAGTTTAAATAATACTTTGATTATACACGTGATTTACAGTAGCCCACATTTAATCAATAGTGTATAAGAAATGATTTTATGAAACACATCCTATAAATTCTTAAACACTACAATTAAACATACTTAGTAGCATCAATCAAAGACCTGTAGTTTCCTTCTGTTTTGAAAAAATTGCTTTGGAGAACATACTTCAAAAAGTACATCAGTATAAATTCAAAGTTCAAATCAATTGCAATACTTCAATGAAATTAACAGATAAAAGAATTAAAATGTTATATATTTAATAACCTTAAAGCATAGTAGTAAAAACAATATACATTTATGTAATGTTAAGAAATTAAAGAAAAAAAATTACAATTTTGAATAAATATCACAGATGAAAAAAAGGCTCCTTGACTGATATTTGATTAATAGGTAAAAGAATCAATTATATAAAGGAACGAGAAATAAAATTTTATCATATAATATAACAAAATAACCATCAAATATTTATTTTAAAAAAAATCCTATTTGTTGAATAAAATTATGTTTACGTGGAGGCCCCTTCATAGAAAGAAATGCTAAACATCATAGAAATTTTTTAGGGAATAATTAAAGAAATACCTTGCAAAGAAGCAATCTCTTTCCAGAAAAAGAATTGCAAGAAAAATTTTTAGAGCAAATATTCATAAGAAATATTTAGTACAACTGTTTTTAAAAAGGAAGTAAAATCAATATACAGGGTGACTATATTTAAATTGCATACAATGTCTATTCAAACTGACAGAACATATTAAAAGGACAAATATAATACTATAAATGTTACTTATAACTGTTAATTATTTTATGAAACACTACTCTACAAAAGAATGATTATATAATAAAATCATATCTAGAAATAAAAGTTTATTATAATTTAAGGATGAATTCCTTAAAATTATCAAACAATTTTGAAGTAACAATGGCGGAAGAATATGTATCGCAACATTTAAAAAGGATTACCATTGTAAAATAATTGTGGTTTCAACAAATATAGTTTTGATAAACAAATTATATATTTAAAATGCAATGTATATATTTATAAAAAATAGGAAATCTAAAATCTTTCAGCAATATAATTCAAATATATTACACTCAAAAGATCACAAATAACTCAACATTTTAAAAACAATTCAAGCATAAAATAACTTTGGACTGTTGCTTCAGAGTAAAACTGTCACACTTTACTTAGATTACAATTATAATCAAAGTTATCAACAACATAGTAAAATCCTGATTACAAACATCAACAAGAAGTCAAAAAATATTTTCCACTTACTAACAATTTTATTCATCTCTCATTCACTTCTCTAAAATGTACAATTTTCAGTATGTAAAAAAATTCTATCCTGTTAAATTTCTTAATTTCATTTAAATACAATCTGCTGATTGCCTTTAATTACAATAAAAGAATGTAAGATTTCTAATATGTATGTTTGATGTAGCTTATATACATAAAGAAGAGGGAGAGAGAAAGAAAGAGAGAGAGATCTCAAGATATTATGTCAACTTCAATTACGTCTTTTATCAAAATTTCTGCATTCAAAGCAAGCAAGTTATTTCAGCAATGCTGTTTTTTAATCTGACTTGTTATCCAATTAACATGGGGATGAACTAAAGAAATAAAATATAAATACAAGTTTTTAAATAGCTAAGCTAAACAATGAATATTTCCAATTTTCTATCAAAAGGAATCTACCCCCCCCCCCCCAAATGGGAATACAGAAGCAAAGTATTTACAATTACTTATCTCCTAAAAGTTGTATTTTTTTAAATTATGATCTTCAAAAAATGTCAAATAAGTTTTACATGAAAAATTTAAATATAAGATGAAGAGTGTAGCATACTTTCAATAGAATTGTCAGTATATTAGAAAGTGTTCATAAATTTCACTAGAATAATTTTAAAATATTAAATGATAAATCTTCGAATAAATGCATGATTCTACATAAATTCAATAACTAAGAGTACTTATTTTTTGCAAAGTATATAAATCAGAAATCTATACATTACTGGACCATACCATTAAAAAAATCATTTTCATGTAAATTTGTATTTCACTACAAAAATGAAGAAGTTGAAAAGAAACTTTGCTAAAATATATACTAATGAATGCAATGCAAGCATCAAATACTTGCATTCAATATACATAGATTTTAAAAGCACATAAATAACAGTAGAAGTGTAAATTTTTTAAATGTATGGACATTTTACTACACTATAGACTTTTTTCTCAAGATTTTTAAAAACACGTCCTTAACTTGAAAAGTAGCAGATGTAAATTATAATAAAAAATATAGTCTGAATTAAATTCCAACTAAAATACAAAAAAAAATGTTATTGAAGGAAAAAAATATCTGATGTATGGTGAAATTTCATTTCACATTTACATATTACGAAAAATCTGATGGTTAATCAAGTTATTATTTATTAAATCACAAAAGCAGTTTATGTTTTAAAACATATATGAAGCAATACAAGAAAAGTATATTATGGTATCAGAAAACTTAGTAAATGCTATCTAAGAACAAAAATAATGAATAAGTCCTAAATATAACTATAAAAAGTACTTTAAAAGATCAAGCAAGTAAATTCTCAGTCATTCAAGGAATTTCAGGTAAATGAACTTTTCGATATTTTCAATAGACATTCTTCTTGGTAAATAACATAAATAAAGTGAAACTATGGTTTTAGTAAAACTGAACAAAGCCTTCATATATTTTCTTTTTTTTCTTTTTTTTTCAACTTTATGTTCAAAGATTCTACTGTTTCCACATTAACATACACACACATAATTAGTAATTTAGTTAATCAACATTCTTCATGGAAAAAAATACTGCATCATCATAGTTATCATTTTGTCATGGAAAAAATATTATGTTTACCATTGCTAGTAAAAAGATTTAATGATTTCTTTCAAATGCATATAAGACAATAATAGGTATGATTACAAATGTATATGCAAAAAAATATGGTTGTTGAATTTAAAGAATGAATTCAATTAAGAAATTGTTTTAGTTTTCATGTTCTAATTAATCAGAGGTAATTCCAAAAATTTGTCGTAAAATAAGCCAAAGAAGATTATATGTATACTTATAATTTAAATTAATTAGTAGGTTTAGCAAATTTAATGTTTTGTCTATTTAATTTAATCCCCTGTTCTATATTTAGATAACTTTATAGTGTAAATGTTTTGATTGAAATTTTAACATTACAGACTGCAAAGAAATTTCAAATAAAGATTTTTAAAAAAGAAGGACATGCTAATATAATATATTTTCTAATTTAGAAAACTGTCAACTTTAAGCATACATAATTAAAATAATAATAGACTTGTAGTTTAAAAAAAGTTATACTTATTGTTGCCTTCTTTAAATGAAAATAACAATTGAACTTATGAACTTACTATTGTGATAAAAATGCTTACAAAGTTTACTTAAATGATAACAAAGGTCTTTATTTTCCAAATAAAAAATTTTCCTAGTAACAAATTTTAAACTGACTCACCAAGCAATTTCATCAGGGAAAAGCTTAAGTGTATATCTTAGCTTTAAACAGAGTAATTAGCAATAATGTTTTATAAAAGTAAACTGATTGAATGATTTCACATAATAAACGATATTTTAAATAAGTAATTTCAGAAAATAACATAAATAAATAAACTTTTATGAAAAAAATTATAACTGTGTGAAAACAGTTTAAAAATTTTTTTCTAAGTCTTCTAAATAAGTATACTATGTGCAATCCAGACAAAAACAGTTCATATTTATTTTTGATAAATAGAAAATTTTTAAGTTTAGGGAAATTAGACAATTTCATATTCAATTTTATATTTCATTTACATTCAGAATTGGAAATTTATAAGCAACTAGAATATTGCTAACTTTAATGACATTTGAAGCAAAATACTATACATGAAATGCATATTAGGATGTAAATATTAATCAAAAGTAATTTTAATAGTTAAAATTCACTAAAATAAATTAGTAAAAAATAACACACAATTAATACTATTAGCATTACAATATTTGCAATCTATATTAAGCCAGACAAATCTATTATATTATCTTAAACAAAATTTCTAAATCAAATTAACACTGTTGGATAAAATAATTTAATTAAATTTCCTTTTTACAATAATGTAACTTAAAATTAAAGTACCAAATACAAATTATATTTCTTCATATCTTAAATGACAATTTGAAACACTTTTACTGATTATTACAAAATCACAATATATTTATACAATTTCAGATTCATTGAAATTTATTCTCATTTCCAAAACTGCCTTGATAAAATATATTGATATGTTAAGACAAGCTTAACTACTGAAGTAAAGTGTACACAAATATAAAGCTATCAACAGAGATGTTTTGCTAAAAATTCTTTAGGAAAATCCACAGGTGATTATCAAAATAATGGAAACACTTGTGAATAAAAGGAACATTTAAGAATTTGCTTCGTAAGCATTAAAATATAATCTTAGCTACCAGATTTTTCTAACATAATAATACATATAATAAATAGTATGAGAGAGCTTTAGCAGAGTTGTCTACGTTTTGAATTTCTGTCAGAAGTGTAAAATGTCAGACCTCACAGATATTCAGAGAAGCCAAATTGTAAGAGCCCGACAAGCTGGAGCAACAGTAACTGAAGCAACCCAGCTTTTAGACGTTTCTAGAGCTACAGTGTCTAAAGTCATAACAGTATACACACAGCATCGAAAGACAAGCTCAGCAAAGCAAAATAATGGACAGAAGGAGAAGCTGAGTGAAAGAGACTGATGGGTATTAAATCGGACTGTAATGTCTAAAAAAAAAAAACTGCAGCCAATGTGACTGCAGTGTTCAATCAGCATCTGGATTCTCCATTGTCAATGATTACAGTTAAGAGATACCTTCATAAAGAGAACATCTAGGGCAGAACAGCAATTTACCAAGCCACTTGTCAGATGCTAATGCCAAACGTTGTGTAGAGTGGTGCCACAACCACAAAACCTGGTCGATGGATAAGTGGAAAACTGTTATATGGTCAGACGAATCATGTTTCACACTTTTCCCCATAACAGGATGGGTACATGTCTGGAGAACAACTGCACAAGCATATGATCCTGATTGCCTCCTTCCACCTGTCAAGCATGGATGTGGATTGGTCATGGTATGGGCACCCACGTCATGGTTTTCTGCTTGTCCAATCGTAACCCTGAATGAAGGGCCACTGGGGAGAAGTATAAAGAAGTTTTAGCTGGCCAGGTACATCCTATGGGGTAAACTTTGTTTCCTGCAGGAGATGAAATTTCTCAAGATAATAATGCCTCCATTCATGCAGCCAGAGTTGTCCAATCGTGGTTTGATGAACATGAGGATGAAGTGGAACATCTATCTTGGCCCACACAGTCCCCAGACCTCAATATAATTGAAACGTTACAAGCTATTTAGAGCTTTCAATCCAGAATTTATATCCTCCACCGGCATCTCTCACAGAACTTTCACAATATCTCCATGAAGAATGGTACAATATTCCTCTAAATACTATTCAGAATCTGTACAATCTGATTCCCAGGCTAATACAAGCTGTATTACATGTCAAAGACGGTCCTACACCATATTAATAAAGGATTCCTTCAAAATCTAGGGTGTTTCCATTATTTTGATAACCATCTGTATGATTAATTAGCTTCAACAAGAGAAGGAATTATTATTCCTTGAGTGCAAAGATAAATCTACTATATGTAACAGATTTCTTAAATAATTTACTTAACAATTCTACTAAGTAAATTTTTTAAGAAAAATATCACTTTTATTCAAATTTTTTTAAGAAAAAAATTAATTGTAAATATTTTTTGGACAAGGAAAAGAAAGAATTATTCCTTGAGGCGCAGATATCATTACAATAAGTGATAGATTTCTTAAAAATTTACATAGCAATTCTTCTTTTAAGGCACTACAGCTTGTTACAGGCCGAGACCATCCCTAATAATCATTGCCATCTGGTCCTACCCATTGCGAGGCTCCTCCAAATTGCTTTATTTATCAGAATGAAATCCTTTTAATCTGCATCAAGTCACCTAATTAGTGGTCCTTGTCTTCAGTTTCCCATGGGAATAGTATAAGTGAACTTTTTTAACTTTGTTTGCATTACCAAATCGGAATAAATCCCCAAACCAACATAATCTATATTTAGAACTACATCAAAGTCTACACTTAAGAGGGTAAAAAGCAGGGTGATGCTCTATTGTGGTTACTGTTCAACTTGGACCTAGAAAAGGTTGTCAGAGCATTTGGTCTCACAGTAAGAGGAAAGGTTGTCAGAGCATTTGGTCTCACAGTAAGAGGAAAGGTTGTCAGAGCATTTGGTCTCACAGTAAAAGGAACCATCTAGCAGAAGACTTAATAAACCATAGCATTTGCTGATGACATCACCTTGATTGGCAAATCAAGAAAATTTGTTGCAGAGGATTTCAATCTATCAGAAACTAAAGCTGGTAAATTAGGTCTAAAAATAAATATAAAACAAAATTCGTGGAGACTTCACACAATACACCTATTCCACAGCCATTTAATACCTTCTGAGTCAGGCGTCACTGTTTAAAAAGAAATTTCTCCTACAACAGCACAAGGAAAAGCTATTTCCTACCCCCAACAGAAAGGAGAGTCATTTTCACCCCACTTCAGTGCTGAAGATTTCACCAAGACAAATCTTCATGTTTTGAGGGTGATATCCCATGCTGGGTCTGCTGTAATTTTGATGAAAATGTAACTGGGTTTACTATATATACTATACTCATAGATAAGCAATTAACTTTTTCCACACATTGTTTAACATAGTCAGATTAAGGAATATTACAAAAATTTTACAATATATATCTGTGTATGAACAAATTTAGTTTGTTTCACAAGCTATGATATGGTATATATTAATTTATTATAGAGTATCTTCTGAAGTTTTTTAGTTATATGATAAATTTTATTGATTAAATTGACTTTTAGCCAACAAAATACGTATTTAAAATAGCAGATTTTTTTTTAAAGTAATGAAACGCATAAATGCTATAAGAAAAATAAATAATAAACTTTTAGGATAAATTCAAAACTATTTCTAAAAACAGCATACCTGATATTAAAAAATATAACTAAGGATATTTTGAATGAATAATTTTCGTTTATAACCGAATACCATTAAATTACCAAAGATTATAATATGTATGTTAACAATATTAATGATTTTTGTTTCCATTTGTTATAAATAATTTCTATATTCAAATTAAAATATATGCTCTTTTATCTTCTTTTTTTTGGGGGGAGGGGGAGTTTAAAATTTAAATTTTTCATTCTGCGTTTCTGTGACAAGGTATGAAATATTTTACACAATGAATGTTATGAGATCAAATTAGAGTTGAACTACTTTGATATGTCATATTCAGGTTAATTGTTTAAAAAACTAATTTTTCCAGACAATAAATAGTAAAATTTTGTCAAAGAGTGAAACCTTGAAAACTGCTCATTCAAAGAGTACATCCTATAAAATGTACTCATATAAGTCTCAGAAAATATTTCTATAAAATGATGATTCATTACTATTTACAGATTTGTTGCTTTTAGGTGAAAGTTTGCTATGTTCATTTGATCAAAGAATGTCATTTGCTTTTATTTATAATTTATCCAATAAACTAGAATGGTGATATGAAATATGTCAAGAAATTTATGATCGTAAATTAAAGCTTTTATTTTTATTTATCTATTTATTTTTTTTAGAATTTGTTTTTAATTATTTATTTAAAATTTTAAAAAAGTTGTTTTTTAATTCCATTACAGAAAATATTATAGAATCATTACCTAAAATAGACCATGATATACTGGAATCCTCATTACCAACACCTGAATTTAATTTTGAATATTTAAAAACACAGTTACACCAGCATCTCTTTACATGTGCTCAATGGTCATACTTTATCACTAGGTATTCTGTGGTTCTTTTGTTTTGGACTATTAATCATTGTTTAGAAAGGTGGATCGTAATAAATGAATCTTAATGTCAAAGTATGCTTACTATTATTCTATTTGTTTAAAGTAAATTTTTGCATGGTTACTTATTTTATTTACTGAGAAGCTTTCAATTTTATTAAGTTTTCTTAAAAGGAATTTTAACTACAAGTGGAAACAGTTTCAGGCTAACTGGAATGGAAAGTATATGTAATTTGATTAAAAATGAAGAGAAGTATATTATCTGTGCTGATGCTAGGAATATGCAAGTAAAATAATTTTCCCATTTATTAAATACAAATAAACATTGTTATGTATTAAAATGATTTATTTTATATTTATAGAGGAAAAAACTGCTTCCTAGCAATTTTTACATTAAGAAAACTGGTCGTTGTAAAAATTGCTTCCAACAACAATCTAAAATTGGCCCTAGACATGCTTCCAACAGTTTTCTTCTGTGGAAGAAGAGGCAATATTTTCATTATGCTTTATGACAAAATGCTATACTTAAAACGAAGGTAAAGTATATAACAGATATATAACAGAAATTAATTTATCAAAAAAATTTTTCCTTAGTATTTTTAAAATAGTCTGAATATGAACGTTTTTTTATTTTTTCACTTCATTGTAATTTTCAAGTATTAAACAATTTATTATCATTTCATTAAAAGTTATAAATAATAAATTACTAAAACATTTTGCTTTCTATAAATTACAAAGTGCTTTTTTCTTTTAGACAAGTTTTTCACATATGCAGCTTCTTAGGATCATCATTTTATATTATTTTACAATTGTTTTTTTATAAATCGAGAAGTTATTCCATAAGGAATTAAGTGCAATATTTATAAGTGACAGCTCACTATTCTTTTTTAGGTACATAGTCCACCAAATTGACTGATATTTTCTTATGTAGGTAGATAAGTTACAACAGAAATTTACTAGATCCAAGAAAGAATGCATGACAATCAAAGAGAGGAAAATTTCTGAGATTGTTTCTGGTCTTCCTGAGAATCAACATGAAGCTATTGAAACATGTTTGAAAGCATCACAGTGTAAAGAAAAGGGAATAAGGTACTCACATAAGTGGATTTATGAGTGTGTTTTATTGAAAATAAAAAGTAGGAAAACATATAAATCATTTAAGGAAGCACAAATTATTAAAGTTACCTTAGGATCATTGTTAATTGACGAAATGAAGCTGTCTCCAACACTCACATTTAATAAATCCACCTTAAAGATTCATGGTTTTACAGACCTTGGTAAATATACACCATTTAAACATGCATCTGAAAAAGGTGATAATGCCCTGGTGCTCATTTTCAACCTTTTAAAGGGAAATGGGTGCAGGCAATTGCTTGCATTTTAAATGAAGGTGCTACACCAGGTAATATTTGTATTATCTTTTGTTTTTTTATTCACATTATTAATGGTTTATTTAATGCGTGCATCTATTTTATTTTGAATACTTTCTATGTATTAAAAATATTACATTTCATTCAAAATATAATTTGTAGGTACAATTTTACATCAAATTGTTATTGAAGGAATAATTTTGTTAGAACAGTCTAGATTTTTTTTTATCTTGTTGTTAGTGATGGTGCATCTTGGAACAGAAAAATGTGGGGAAAATTTGGGATTGACCTTTAAAATATAAGCTGTTAGCACATTCATGATCCAAGTAGAAGATTATGGTTTGTTTCAGATTTTCCACATCTAATGAAAACTTTTAAGAATTCCATTGTGAAGAACAAGATAACTCTAGTAAGTTAAATCACTGGCCCATTATGGAATTTATTTGCTTCTTTCTTAAGCACTATTACTATTTATATTTATTTTCTTTTGAGCCATTTAAAATTATTTTATATAATTATGTTTATGTAAAATAGCTATAACAAATGTGAATTATTAATCAAGCAATAAATACAAATGGTATTAATCTTATTTTAACATTGTGATATTCACTTTAAACATTTCACTGAGTCCTTACCATAAAATTATTTTCTGTTTACTATATATTTTATAAAACATCAATTTTTCTATTCATGATGTTAATATTTCTGTGTTAATGTTTAATACTTTTTCAACTATATGGCTTTTCAAGTTTATTCAAACTGGCATCAAATGAAGTTAATAATTCTTTGTCTTAAATATTTTAATATTAAACAAAAAATATTTCAGACTCCTGATGGCTTAGTTGATTTAAAGTTTTGGGATGCTATTCTCATTACCAAACAGTTTCAGTTTAAAAGTATGTCCAAAATTAACTGAAGATCACATACGGCCAAAGTTTTATCAGAAAATTAATGTTGATATGGCTTTTCAAGTATTTTATTTTATTTTAAAACACATTTTCATCATTGCAGTTTTTTAGTGCATCTGCTGCAATGACTGTGTATAAAACAAATAACCATAATCTACAAAATTGCGATGGTTGTGTTCAGTTTGTGAAGCGTGTGAATTGATTGATAACAGGAATTCAAAGACACCTGTAACAGCTTTGAAATTAGATTCATCTTGTTATAATGTAATTATAAAAATTTATAGTATTAAGTTTATGTGCTTTTTAAGTTGTTTTGTTGTCCAAGAAATTTGTGCCAAATTATTTTATAATCACATGTCATTATGAACTTAAGATACCAATTATTGATATATATATCTTGAGCATTCATTCTTTTTTATTTTAAAGACTATGTTTTATAGGAAATCAAGTCTTTCATCGTCTTGATGAGTGGGAGAAATTATCTAAAGAAACAAACTATAATTTTATTACTGGCTCTACTTACTATGGCTTATAAATAATTTTAGCTGCTACTTTAGAGGTTTCTAAATTTTTAATTAATAAGTGTGGTTTTACTTACTTAATGACAGCTAGATTAAATCAGGATTCTTTGGCAGTTTGATATTTCATACTTATTCACTGTTTTATTTATTTTTTTTTTAAATCTTGAAGTGTTTTTTAGTTTATTGATCTATTCATTTTATTTTCAGAAATTTTTTGGAATTATGAGACATTCTTGTGGTTGTAATAATCATCCTAATTCATCTGTTTTTCTGCAAGTATTATGTCTCATAGGAACATATTCGTTAATAAAGCCTCCTGAAAATTCAAATGTTGTTGGATCAGAATTTCTGAAGACTTTATTAGAATTTGATTTCAATAACACTAAAAATACTAAAAAATTAGAATTGAATGAAAAGGTAAATACTATAATAGAAAATAGTTCCTATTTATTTCAGGCATCAGCTACACTACAAAATGATCACAACTACAATTTATTCGATTCAAATGATATAGTTGTAGATCATTTTTCAGGTTATGTTGCATGAAAGGTCAGAAATTTTACATCTTTTGAATCTTGCAGAAATGCTTTAATTGATGCAATAGGGGATACACAATGCCCTACAAATTGCATTAATTGAGGCCAAAAATAATGGTGGTCTTCTAACACCATTCACAAATCTTGTTTTACTCATAAATATATTAGAAAGTGCTGCAATGTAAGTTTTGAGCACTGAAAAGTTAAGCATCTTTACTTTAAATGGCATATTTGAGTGCTTAGAAACTAAGAAATTATCACTGGTAGGCTGCTTAAATCATCTACATTCCTTAAGTGCTTCAATCATAAATTTTTTTTGATTACCAGGATGAATTTATATGTGACAGAGTGAATAAAATTGCTGCAGCTAAAGTTAATAAAACAAAAAATATAGAAAATTATCATAATTTTTATTGTGTTGGTGATTTGTCAGAAGCTCAGTGTTAGAGCACTAGTTTCCAATTTTTTATCTTTAATGAAAATTATTACTTTATCTTAGACGACTTGGGATCCATTCAGCCTAAAAACGAGGACCAGAAGTAATTCTGGGTAACATAGGCTGTCTGAGTACAGTGTCAACTTTTTTCCATTGTCATTACTTTAAATCTCTACTTTTATGACACCTTAATCCAGGCTTTTTGTACCTATATTATAATTTAAAATTGTGTGCATGCAGATGTGAAGTAATTAAGTATGTATACTAATACGTATGTAATTATTTTCTATGTATTCATAATTAATAAATTTTTACAACTTTACGGGTAAGTTAGATGGCTCATATGCATTAAAAATATTAAATATTTTATAATTTGATAACTATTGTAATTTGAAGTATTTTTATTTTTATGTGTTTATAAGTGCTAAAAATTTAAAACAATTTCAAATATTTGCATGATTTATTTAAGGAAATATTTATTATAATTTTTATTTCTACCATATTTATATCATTTTTAATTTGATCTCGTTACTTTAGATTAAATTTACTAAATTTTCAAATTATTCCTTTTTTATGCTATTACCTAATTTTGTGCATTATTATGAATTTTTTGATATTTAATAAAGTTATTTTCTTTTAGCAAAACCCAACTCGTTGTCAAGCAGAAGTAGATACACAATACAGAGTGAAATTTCCATGACACAAATATTCATAACTTGACTGACATTGTTGGATTCATTGAACCCTATATTCCATTTAACTAAATACTCTATTTTTCATGAGTTACTATTATTTTTAAAAAAGTGACTCAGTGAAGTAGGATATTTGGTTTGTAATTCATATTAAATGAAGCAAAGATTTAGTTTAATTTGCACTTTATGCTATTGCTTTCTTTTTAAAGAAATGTATAAATTTAGATTTTTATTATATCATTCAGGAAAAATAAGAAAGCTTATTGTAGTTGATGATTTGTAACTAAATTTAAATAGTTCCTACCTGTAATTTTAAACAAGGTTGTATTTATATAATTTTTTAATTACATAAAATAGTTATTGGTTACAAGGAATTTGAGAAATATTTAATTTTCAACTGTGTAAAAAATGAATTACAATAAAATGCAACATCATAGCAAAATATATTAAAAGCTTTAACTAAGAATAAAAGAATTTAAAATTAGAATAACAAAAAAATTTTATATTAAAATTATTTCCTATAAACATCTCTAGAATAATTAAATTGAAATGTAAAACTTATATTTGATTCAAATAAGATTAATATATATATATATATATATATATATATATATATATATATATATATATATATATATATATATATATTTATATATATATATATATAAATTGAATAGAATTTGATTATCTATTAAAATATATTGAATTTTAATTAGTTATTCTAAAATAATTTGAACTTTAATTTCTAAAATTAAAATTAATGGTAAAATGCAGTAAAATAATGTATCTATCAAAATATCTTTCAACTTTATAAACTATCTATTAAATGGTTAAAATCAGAGAAAATAAAAATAATCAAGGGAAAACATCAATAATTAAATATGTAACTATTCAAATAATATTGGAAATAGATACAATGAATTTTCTAAAATAAATATGTTTCTCTATCCACAAAAACGAAAGTAAAATTGGTTCTATTCTTCATAACACCTAACAATAAAATGTCAGATTTTCTATTTCCATTATTATTTGTTTTACTATAATCAATGACAGATTAATATATTCAATATATTTATTATGTAAATTCAACTATTTCGCATTTTCAGTTTCATTTAATTTTAAAAGATCTTTATTCCCATCGATATCAATGCATTTCCCACTCGATACTGGTATCGTGCATCGGTCACGCCGCCTAGTGGCAATTAAAATTTTGGCGTGCTGTTATTTTCAGCAAGATGTACGTCTTATAAATATTGGTCTGTTTGTAGTATTCAAACTGTTACTAATTTTGATATTGCTATAGAAGCTTTAGTTTGATTTATAAACTTCTCTAAAATATTCAAAATAACTACCAAATATCTGCAGCTATATTTATCTGCAATTTTTGAGTATTAGTTCTACTGAAAATTAAATGCTAGAATAGTGTGGCTTCAAAATTCTGTTGAAAATAAACAGTGTAAATTATTCCTTTCCAAAGAATATGAAATGTTTCTGATATGGCATGAATCTCAGTATTCTTTAAAAGCAAAAGTAAAAGCAAAAACATAAAAACAAGGAAATCTTACGCTATTATTTCCAATAGTATGCTAATAATTCAATATTTAATATAGATTATGTCAATATCGCATTTTTTCACATATTCAAATTAGTTCTAGATTTAATATTTTTTCTTCTCAGAACTATAACTACTTTGACATGGAAATCATTAAAATGGTAAATTTAGAGAAATATTTTTTTTTTGAAAAAAAGTATTTTAGTCAAATAATGATTTAACTTAATTCTTCTTTTGATGATTATAATAAAATTATTTAACTACTTTTCATTTGATTAAACAATTTTTTTATTTTTAAATTGTTTTGATTAAAAACAAATCTTCACAAAATTAACTTTTGTAAGCGTAAATTCACTAATCAGAAATAAATTCTTTATCTTCTTCAACAGTATTAATTTTGCATTAAAGCTAACCTATTAAAATTACGTATCATAATTTATTAATTTATCACAAAGATAAAATTTATTTCTAATGTTAGAAACATCTTATTGAAGGTCGAATTATTTAGCTTAATATTAGAATTTAGTCATTGAGTTTTGTTTCCGAAAACACACGAAATGAATAAAAAAAGCCACGACATACTGCTTAATTGAAGTATTCTATTTCAAAAGGGTAAAAGTATAATCTTTAGTACAATGCTGTTAGATATTGAAGTAATATGCGAAACAAAGCGTACTACTTAAAATGTTATAATTAAATTAGTTAAGGAAAATATCTCTTTCGCATTATACAGGAAATTTCACGTTTTCCGAAATTTATAAGCAATTTTAACTTTTATTCAATGATGTTAAATTATATTTACGAAATATTAGGTTAAAAAATCCTTAATTTTTCAAAATAAATTTATTTAAATTATTTTGAACCTCACATTAAAGACATCAAATAATCTAACATGTTCTCCGATATTTTCCTTATACTGAAAAATGTTTGTGATTACTAAATTCAAACATTTTTTAAATATTTAAATTTGATCATTAGCTTATAGATAAATCGTAGCACAATGTCTCTGAAACAGATATGCATTTCCTAAATATTTAAGGGAATATTTTTAGTAATTTTTCTGAAATTAGCACTTTTCTTGATGTATTTTAATATCATTTGCCATCCTATACCGAAATGTAATTTTCGTAAAAGTTTGAATCAAAATTAAAATTTTCTTGCTAAAAATAACAATTTCCTTGTAAAGTTATAGACTCTAATCAAAAGAAAATAATATAAATTTATGTGAAATAAAGAGTAATACATTTCCTATTCTAAAATTTGAAAATACTTTTGTAATAGGATTTATTCCTTCATTTTTTTAATTACCTTGATCTTGGTATTTTAAACAATGGTTGAAATATGTGTACTGAAAATTTGAGTAGTGTGAAGCTATCAACAATATGAAAAATTTCAAAACACGTTTCGTCAAATTATCGAACAAACATGAAATTAATGCACATGCAGTTAACTTTAAATTATTAACAAGTAAAATGAACACAGCAGAAAGATTGATTGGTGTTTCTGATTAAATCAATTTGACATCATTGACAAATTCCTAACAAGGAAATTAGGGAATTTTCGAATTCTGTGGGAAAACGATAAATGTAAATTTAAATCAAATGTAGCATTGATATAGTGGATGAACATTTCCAATCAAGTTATCTTGGAAACATCTGTCTAATAATATAGTCCAGGAGAATGTGTCAATAAATCGCCTTCAGTAGGCCAGAACAAATTATTGAAATGCCATATTGTCACCTCACTATTCTTGTTTGCATATATATATATATATATATATATATATATATATGAGTGCTGTTTCACTCTCATAAGTTATTCTAGTTGCTAGTACTATATGTGAAAATATTACCGGTTTACGAACATCAAACAGTGAAGGAGAGTTTTATTTTATTTTTATGATGAAGATAATTCTTCGGACACGGACTATGAATTCGATGATCTTTCTGAGGATCGTAATTGGTACCGAGTTGAAGGTCAGCATTTCCCATTTTTTGTCAATCTTTTATAAATCATATAGGCATTTAAAATGATAATTCTAGTATCAAGCTATTCAATTTATAAACTAAAATTAGGTACATTGTGAAATTAATTAAAACATGAGAGATCACAAAGATTAATTATTCGCTGAACAAAACATTTGATCTAATTTTAATAAAATGTAACTATAAAAGTGAAAGAACGACGAACAAAATCCATTGCAAAATTGTTTAAAATACTAAATTCATTAAAAAGTTAAAAAAAAAATAGCATCTAATTTATTATTTACTTTATTCCTTCTAATTTTAAGGAAAATTTTAACATTTAAAAATTTCATATTTTTGAAGAAATTAAGTAATAAAGATTTCTTATATTATAATCATCTTGTCGCAAAGTCACATATTCTCATACTATCAAGTTTACAACTAATCAAAAATTTACACACACAAACATACGTATATATATATATATATATATATAATGCAAAAAAAACTATAATTATTTGAAAACTTGATAAAAAAAAAGTGAAAATTAGTATTATATACGTTGCTTATAAATTCTAATAGTTAAAGAACCATTAATTATGAAATATAAATGCGAATAAATATAGAAAAGTAAAACGTAATTAGCTATTGCTTCCTTGAAATACTTTCGATTTTAGCGCGAGTTAGTTAAATCAACCGTAACCTTTCAATAAATATGTTCCCCAGCTACGATTTCACGGGTAATCCGTTAGTTTTGGGGGTTGAATTTAAAGCACTGCAGTGAAGCCAGTTGTCCCTACTAAGGGGCTCGGGATAGACGGAAAACGCACAGAATTTTTTGCCCGAGGTAACTCGGGATAGCCGGTTAAGGGGTTAAATAAATATAACGCAAATTTTGAAACTTTTCTTTTATATGTATAGCACAACTCATTATAAGTTAAAAACATTTGAATGGTTACACTGAGTATTACGGTCTCACCTTGCGGAGCACGAAATCTCGCCAATGTCTCAGATTGCGAAGCGTGAAGTAGCCAACTCTGGTTTTTGTTTATATTGCCGAATTTATTCACCAAAATTTCACCAAAACAGATTAGTCGCCAAATGTATTTCTCTGGATTGTCTTGGTGTATCCCCGGAATGTCTCAGAGGATGCCATCCTTCACTTGTCGCTCCAATTCGTGGGAAAAGCTGGATGTCATCCATCATTTGTCATCCCCAATCATGGGAAAAGTTTGCTCACAATGTGAACATATAGCCATTTTCCATTTGCAAGGCATTGTTTCAGATACGTCACGAGATTTATATCGTTTAAGTGATAAATAAAATTTATATCGTTCATAGAAGATGTAGCTGCAATGGTATGACCAGCCTGTTGTCAAAAGGAGCAGGGGTATTACCGGGAAAATTGAAGATCCTACTTTCCTGATGCCCTGGGACATCATGGAAAAGTCATACATGTTTGAAAGGACATTTGAAATAGTTTTTCCAACTAGAAACGAATGGGACAACAACATGTTCGAAACTAAAGAAGGATATCTAATCTGGTACACAGATGGATCAATGAAAAATGACCTCTCAGGACTGGGAGTATGTTGCGTGTCATCAAGAACCAGCCTATCTGTAAGCCTTGGGGCGATACGATACGGTCTTCCAGGCAGAAGATTTGGCCATTATCTACTGTCTGCGACTAAATAAGATGAAGGGCTACCACGGTAAGCGGATTCTCATTTTTAGTGATAGTCAAGCCACTTTAAAAGCACTCAATTCTTTCGAAATCAAATCTAAAATGATTTTGGAATGCAGAAACCTTCTTACAGAACTGGCAACTAGAAACAAGGTGATCCTTGTATGGTTGCCAGGGCACAAAGGTATCGAAGGTAATGAAAGGTCTGATGAACTTGCTAAACAAGGATCGTTTTCGTTGATCGGAAACAAAAAAAATATTTTTACTAAATTTAATTCATCTACTATAATCAACATTTTAATCCAATGGTAAACTTGGCATTTAAAAAATACAGAAGTAATCCATAAATGAAAAATAAAAAATAACAATTTTTTCTAATTTTAAGTTACAAACACAATATAAAACAAAATTACATACATTAAACATAGGATAGTAAAAATATGTAATTAAAATTATGTCAGAAACATGAAATATGTTCTTATGATTTGTTACAGTGATTATGATTCAGAAATATTTTGATTAAATTCAATTCGTAAACTTTTACATTTGAATTTAATGGTTTTATATTGCACTATATTACTTTAAAATTTATTTGTACAAGCAGTTCGGCTTAGAAAGCTTAAAAATAAAATCCATATTGAATGCAAATAAAATCCATATTGAATTCTGGAATTGTTCATCGAATTTCAAGTTACTAAGATGGCGACTTCTGAAACGGGCAATAGACGTTTGTTCTTGTCTATTAAGGTCCAGCTCAAGGAATTTTAATCATTTTGATAAAGAAAAGAATGATAAGTTTCAAATATAATCTTATTCACTAACTTACCAATCTTTAAATGCTGGAAGTGTTATTTCATGAGAATGACCACTAATGATTATGAAATTAAAATATAGAATTCATATTCGTAATTTGGAGAGCTGTTTTTTAAAATTTATTTTTATAGTTTTCGATGCAAGTCAAGAAATTATTGATATTTTTCTACACAATATTTCTACACAAAATTTTTCTACACAATATTTTTTTACACAATATTTGCTTGCTGATGAGAATTTTGTCATTAAGCAAAAACTTGTCATGCCAATTATAGAAGATTATTCAGTTCATACCTATTTTTTATAATGTATACAAAGTTAAATATACTTACACTTTAAACATAAGTTAATGTTTTCTTATCAAAATAAGGATTTGATCATTTTTAAGATCTCTTTGCAGACACTTTTTAGCCACTACAAATTTTGCTAACAATTATAACATAACCCAATTAACTTCCCCATCTTATAAAACACCAGATAAAATAATATTTTTTATAATACTTTTCCACTATACCTCATCAATAATCCTAATGATGGGAAAGAAAAAAATTGTAAATTATTGTGCTAAATACTCAATTTCCATTGTGTATTGCTTAAAAAGGTTAACATTTTTAGAAAATACTAAAAATAACACAAACATTTCATTTACATTTCTTGCAACATGAGAGCTAATGCGACAGGGACCTATGATTTAAAGTGGATTCCGAACTACTACCCAAGTCTAAGGTAGGATTTAAACCCACGAGCTGTGGAACAAAGCTATTTCTTCAGGCTCTAAAGAAGGGGTATAATGAAAAAAAAAAAAAACTTTTACATTTTCTGTTCAGTATAAGAATTTATTTGTACATTATCTCTTGAATTATATATATATATATATATATATATATATATATATATATATATATATATATATATATATATATATATATATATATATACATATATATATATATATATATATAACTGTTAGTTATATCTTTAATTTAATATATGCAGGAAATTGACTTCAACAACATGGATTAATTTCAACAATCCACTACAAATAGGTCAACGATGGAACTAATTTGCATCAAAATTAATTATTCCATGAAAATAATTAAATTTCGAATATAAATGAATTATTAAAATTTAAACTTTATTAAAATGTACTTTATTCAAATAACTTATACACATTTGTTATTTATCAACTTAGAAAAAATCCTTTCAATAAAATAATATATAATCTATCCTTATGTTAATCACTAAGATGTTTCATTAGATAAGATTTTAAGATAAATAACAAAAAAGAAATAACACACATCAAAAATATTTAAAATATATATTATTAACATATCATTTTCACGGGTGGCTACTGGTATTAATTATCATAGTTGATAAAATCCAAGGATAGACCACACTCTTGGCGACAAACTGATAAAAAGCTATCATATTAATCGTAGTTTATTAAGATTACTGATCCAACATAAATAAACAATGAACTAACTAAGGCGAAATTTCAAAATAAAATTACAATTCATGTTATTTAAAATAGATTATTATTTGCAATGCTTATTTTCACTTCATTTTACAAACACAAAATAAAAAGTAATTTGATAACAATATAACAGAATTAGATAAATGGACATCTTCAAGATATATGTACTTTTTATTTATTTAAAAGAATTCATAGAACCTACCTTAATATTCTGTTAAAAAAGGACATAAATCATTACATGTAACATTAAATAAACAAACAGAAAAAAGTAAATAACATAATGATTTTCCAATATGGCCACCACACATGAGTAGATCTATTAATAGGTCTGTGCATGTTTCTACTTTCCTTCAATCTGAGTGTTAAAAGCTAGAGCCATCGTCAGCGACTAGTGTTGCAATAATGGGAAAAAACCCGGTTTATTCCCGGGAATAAACCGGGTATTTTACCACGGAAATTTTAAAAATCCCCAAATTTTATAAATTGTGGAAAAATTTGAATTTTCTTAAAAATTTAAAAGTTTTTAACTACTAAAATCACATAATATATATAAAAAGATACATTTTAATGATTTCTATTTTTATTTACGGCTAGAGAAATTTCTCAAAATATTTGGAAAAGGATGACATCCAAATGTAAAGATTGGAGAGGCTTCAAGTTGTGTTCATTGCAATTGTTACTCGTAATTTTTATTATTTGAATGTGTATTTTTTAAATTTTTGGACAGAGAAATAGTTTAGATATGCTGTTTTTCACAACATATATGATATATATATATATTCTTTGAAAAATATTACTCTTCTAATATGTATAAACTTTAATCTTTCAATCTTTAATCCTTGAAAATATTATTCTACTCTTATTTATAAACTTAATGCTAAATTAAACGCAGTAGAATAGATTAATAATTGATTATAAAATTGCATACGAAAATTTTTTATAACGTCAATGATTATTGTATATAGATATTCATTTTGTTTTTCTTTAGATACCTGAAGTTACTTTTGATCAATTTAGATGAAATAATATCATAGATGTATGTACATCAATAGTTTAAAACATTCAGAAAATAATTTTTAACTATTGAACTTTTACTTTCTGTGTCATCAGATGTCAAATCAGATGTTTAAATATCTATTTATAGAATCATACACAGATTTTGTTTGTATTGTATACAAAACGACAATCATTTTCTCTTGCCATCAAAAGTAATGATGTTAAGTATACTGATAATATTATACGTCACTCTCTTAACACTCAAGACTATTTTTTTTTTTTTGGAAGTTTTTTTATACATAATAGTAGAACGTTTTCCTCCTTTTTTACTGTGTTGTCTTTATTAAAGTTTACAAATTTGGTGTTTGAGATTCGGAAAATATCTGAACTTTAATACTGCCACATAAAAAAGTGCATGTGTTTAAAATTGCTAATTATTTGCTAGTAATAAAGAAGCAGGAAAAAAATCTTGATATCATTTGTTATTAAAATCAAGGCATTTTAACATTTGAGATGTTGCGAGAAATTAAATAGAAAAACTAGATTTAACTAAGCCTGTTAGATTTCATTACTAATGAATTTAGTTGTTTATTAATGATTTAACAAATCAATAATTTTGTTAGACTATATACATGAATATTAAATTTCATTCATTATTATGGACCTTTTAAAATTTGAATATTCATGTTAGTTCCAATAATTTTACATTTGTAAATATTTATATCTTAATTTTGCTTTTACTGAAAGTGACAAGTTAAATAGTAGATGTTGATGCTAATTTTTATTGATATGAAATTACATTAAAATTTGGTAAAGTATTTCTTATAAGAGATTTATGTGAATTGGTCCAGTTTGCGTCGATAATAAGCTTCTTTATCAGTATTACAATCTCTGAATCTTGTTTGTTCTAACTAGCAGAACCTGTCTTCTATGAGCCTTTTCCATTTCTTCACTTTTAACATCTTGAGATATTTGTCTCCCATCTTTTAAGTGCTATTTCTGAGCATTTTTTTAATAATTTTGGATTAATAATGTAAATATTCGATCAATAATTTTCAATAATATATTTGGAATATCATTCTTCACTCCTTCCTTTTAAGCACAACCGTCTGAAAGCCTAAGAAAACCCAATAAAAAATTGAAATTAAATATTGAATTTCATTGTAGTCTTGATTACATGTTTTAGTGTTTGTATTTTTTAGATTATTGCAATGCTGAGCCTGTGGCTATTGATTCTTGTTGGTAACCTCATTTTAATGCTCTGCTTGTATAATAAGGAAGTTATATGTTATGAGAGAGGATTATAATTTATATTCCTTTTCAACATAAAATTCTGAATTTAGTTTTATTAAAACGAATGACAAAAATGAAATATTTTATCAATAAGCTATATATATTCTTATCCCATAAAATAAATTTTTTTTATCATTTCATAAATCCAGAAATCATTTTTCAGAAAAATAGTTAATCTTGCTTGTATGTGGACTATTATGAGATAACACATAAAAACTTTTTACAAGATTGATATCTGATTGTTTAGGAAAGAGATAATATTCCTAAATGAAATTTAAAACATTCGTATGAATTTTTAATAAATCAATAAATATCAATTCAAAATGAATTTATCATTATTGATATTTATATAATTTATCATCAATGAAAAACGAATTTTAATAGATATTTTTTATATTAAAAGGAGTTTTTTTGTTTATGATAGGTTATCTTTTATCAGTTCACTGATCTATATTCTAAGCACAATAAAGCTATAAAGAGTATAATCGATATTTTTGTTATCATCAATGAAAAAAATGATTTATTTTTAATCTATATATATATATATATATATATATATATATATATATATATATATATATATATATATACATTATTAATAATTAAACAAGTTTTATTTAATAATAATATATTACTATCTGTTATAAATTATAAATTCTCCAACAGCTTTTTGCTCCAACAACAGCAACAGTTTCAGCAAGACGCTTTTTCTTTGTTTATTCTTATTTAGTATTTATAAGTGTATGTATGCATATGGCAAATATGTGAATGAGGCCATATTGAACTTTTTTTTTATAAAAAAATTGTTCTTTTATTACAACAATTTAAATTAGTTTGGCATGAAAGTAAAAGAAATCTTATGAAAACAATTTTTATAGTTGCTAAAATAAAATATCAAATAAAAGTAAAAAAAAAAAAAAAAAAAAAAAAAGTTTTAAGTATAAAAACAATATAAATTTACATATTTTAATAATAAAATATATTTATTTAAAAATTTAGATACTTTCTTTCTTTATGTATTTTATTTTTTATTTATTTAAAATTAATGTGAGTAAAAATAATAAATATAATGAGTAATATAAAAATTTATGGAGATTAACACATTCCATAAATTGATAATGTTTATTTTGTCTATTATTTTTTATTCATTACATATAATATTTAACTACAGGAAAGTTTATTTGTTTATTCTCATTTATTATGATTTAATAAAAGGAATATTTTCTAGATTTTTAATAATTTTTCAGTAAATATTTTATGAATATATGATATAAAATTATATAAGCTGAATTGAAAACTTTAAAATTTCAACCACAAACTTATAAACAGAGCAATTGGAATTTTTTTTTTTTTTTTTGAAATAATCTATGAGATTAATATTTTGTCGTTTCATTAATATTATTATAATAATTTTGGGCATTTGCTGTAATGTCAACAATAATATTTCTGTTAAAACTGGGCAAAGATCTCAAAGATAGGAAATGAAGCCAATTTATCAAAGCAATATTGCTTGAATTTAAATGCTTATTTTGTTATGTTTATATTATATTGAAAGGATGAAAAAAAGGGAATGTTCTAGATGGCATAATATTAATAAGAAATTTCTCACAAAAGATAAAAAAATTGCCAGCAAATTTTCAAAAATGACGAATTTAAAATAAAGAAAAATGTAATTTTTAAGAAAATGTTTTCTTAAATAATTTTTAAGAAAAGAAATTTAAGAAAGAATAGGCATTTTCATTATGAAAATGAGGGTTATCATGTGTCGTCATTAATGATATTTGTGTAGTCACCAAATAGAAGATGACTGAGGAATAATTTTATTAAGCTGATTATTTACAATTATTACTTTACATACAATTTCTACATTACATTTTATATTTTACAATATTATTTTTGTGCGTTTTATAATAACTTAAACATACTTTATAATTACCACTTGGTATTAGAACAAAAGACATTGTTTTTCTTTGTTTATATCTCACTCTTTCTGCTGTTCACAATTCCCATTTTGATAGAAAATGAAAAACGATATTTTTGTCACATTAGTTTATAATGTAGTAAATTTAAATCATAATTTTATATTATTGCTATTAGATAACATTTTTAATACATAGATATCTTAGAAATAATAATATTAAATTAATAATTAATAAATACTAAATTAATTAATATTAATAAATAATGAATAGTAATTAATATTAATAAATATTAAATAGTAATTAATATCAAGTTAATAATAATATCATATTGACTACTACATATGGAAAAAAATATACATATATGTTTCACATTAATCGCGTATCAGTTAAAGTTTTTTATTTTTTTGAAGTATATAATATGAAAAGAAATTCTATTTAAAAGTTTCTCACATAAGAATAAAACCTTGCTAAGAAAACTTATTAACTTGTTGATTGTAAACTTGTTAAAAATAAAAACTTGTTGTTAAATTGTGTACAGTTTTATTATGCTTTGAAGAAGGAATTCCTATTTTAAAGCATTATAAAACAATACAAAGGAATGTTTATTGCTTCTAATATTTTTATTGCATATCCAAATATAAGAGTCCAAAATTTACAGAAATAAATAAAATATTGTCTAAAACTTTACTTTTAAATGTTAAATACTTAGAGAAATTTCAATAGATGGCAGCACTATGAATCTTAAAACCAAAACTAAAACTAAACCGCAGACCCGTAACTGAAGTTTTAAGTTAAAACTACAGTGTGTACTACAATATGATGTATAATATACAAAAGTTAAAATATTCAAAAACAAGGATAAGTTATGTTTCTGCTTTAAGATACTATTTTATATTAGTATGATTAAACTTCATACTGTGAAATTCTGCAAAATATACTCGCTAGTAAGAATTCTCAATAGAATATAAAAATGATGATATATCTTATAATGAAACTATATTAAAATATTACTTTTATTCTGTGAAAATGTAAAAATAGAATACTTTTTTAATAGAATTTTGAAAAAATGTAAAAAATAAAAATCAAACTTTTTCAGCAAAAGGCATGTAATATTGCAAAAAAGAAACGTTCTCATAATTTTTAGGTGAATTCAGATAGCAACAAAAATGATAAGTTTATGGAAACATATATAATAAATATCTACGATTTTGGAAAGAAAGATTAAAAGCTCAAATGAATGATTGAATACTGAACCATAAAACCAATGAGTAAGAGCCAAAAGAAAAAAAAAATTGAAAATGAAATTAGAATGGCTTCGCAAAAATGAAGTTAAGAAAATTTAAGAATGACTTTCAAACAAAAAATTAAAATTTTTAACTGAATTAAATTAAAGAACATAACTGTTACGCAAGAGCTTGATTTAGTAAAATATAAAGATTTATGACCAAAAAAGGAGTATTGGGGAATCAAAATAGAAATTCTACTTATCCGAAAACCTTGTCTCAAACAGTTTTCTCGTCCGCAAGATTCATTAGATCGCCTGACTTAAGAACCCACAGATTCAGTTTCAACAAAACTACTTACTAAATTATCGAAAAATTCCTAAATCGTGCTGTTATTTAAGAAATGTTTAAGTTTTCACATATCTACTCAAATTTCTTATTTTCGATTAAATTAAAATCAATGAAGAAATTTCTTGGTAGTTAAAACGATTTTCATTGTAGGCATAAATAATAAGGCGATAACTAGAAAAATAAATCAAATGTAAATGAGATAGCACACACACACACACACACATATATATAAGAAAATAAATAAATAAAATATGCAACTTGTAAGATGAATATTTATCCTGATTTTTTTGAGAAAAAGGAGTTTTTTTTTATTCATTATTTTTTTTAAAGAATATGTCTTTTAAAAAAGTTCCATATTTGATTGTCATTAAAGGCTGCAATTTTAATACAGACGATGTAAGACGCATGATGCGAGCTATTCAGTTTGGAACAGATATATTAGAGCATTGATGATATAGTTAGGATATTATTTATTCCCGTGTATATGATTTTTCATGACTAATTCAAGTCATGAACACAATTCAAACATATAAACACATATTTGAACTGCTCTTATCTTATAACGTTGTGTTGAACCCCCCCCCCTTTTTTTTTAAATATTATTGCAGGAAATTTTAACTGTACGCATTATGTTACTTTTTTTTTTTAACTATACTGTATATTTTTTAAAAAGCCTTTTTCAATTTAATCTTATTTGTTAAAACATTGATACCCTATCAGTGTAAATAATTAATTTTTTTCCTATGCAAATGACTTCAGACAACATTTTTTCTCTGAAAAAGTAAGTAAACGTAGAGGTAAATGTTTCATTTTAAATAAACAAAGACCTTTGTTTTAGGAATATAATAGCTTTCTCGCATTTTGTCAAGAAAATAATACACTTTAAATTCTTCAGAAACAATGAAGAAATCGATAGAAACACGCAAGGTTTTCAGTTCATCCTAAAGATCGAGAATGAATAAGTATTCGAGACCAGATGGTTTATGCAAATATTTTCATTTTTTCAGGTATATGCTCAAGATGTTAAATTGTATTTAAAATATAATTGGCCTATTTTCATATCAGATACCTCTAAACAACAATACACAACTCTTATACAATTAAAATTAACACAAACTACAGTAAACTTTACTCTTCCCTCACTACAATTGATAAACTAATACGATTAATATATTTTATAAAGAATACATATGATACATACTTTTTATCTTTTATATTTGCTATATTTGCTTCAACATATTTCGTTATACATATCATGAAACATATAGATATTTAATAGGTGTACAATGGGGAAATTAAATGAACAAATAGATTCGCTTCTGAAAATGCAGACGAAGAAAATATGAATTAAAATTGGCAATGAAATTGTACATGTGTACCCTAACACCTGTTCAGGTTACACAAAAGATTGCTTAAATGAAAGCAGTATAAAACTACAATGTTGAAAGAAAACTTGAAATTTCGCAATTAATTTAGCTTAAATATAATGTTCATTTTCTATAAAACTTGTGGTTAATTTTTACAATACACATTCTATGTCCATATTACTCTTTATATCTTATGCATACATATAATTATAGAGAGAAATTTGTATGAATATAACTATGAGCAATCACCAATAACTCATAGGCATTTTAACAAAGAGAATGCGTGCTAAACAGTTTTTAAAAGATTATTGATTAAATATTAAATTCGAAATTGTTTTAGGAGTAACCAATATGTTTGGAAATTTAGTTTTTACTGATTATTCCGCTTAGGAGGTATTGAGCTTTATCCGAATATTGTGTTTTACGACAATAATGAAATTTTTAGGCTTATAGGAAAATTTAAATTTTATGTAGTCGTTTGTGAGAAGTCTCAATTTAGCACTTTCATCCACATTCGCTTTCTTTCACACATAGCCATAAGAAAAAATAAACAAGTTTGCTTTAGTTCCTTTTACAGTTAATTTTATTATTTTAGTAGTTTAAATATTCTTAGACCTATAACTCATCATCTAAGTTGCTAAAAAGTTTTAAAAAATAATTTTGAAAAACTTGCTTATAATTTGTCCAAACTGATCTTTTTAACCGTTGATGGCACATCCAATAGCTGGTTTCTTTACAAATAGCCATTGATTTCGTCCTTTGTTGCACTATAAGATTTAAATATACCAGAAATGGCCGGGCATCAGTGAGTAACAACATCTTTTAATCATTCAAATTATCAAAATGTTGTTTATAATCCATTTTTTTTTACATTAAATAAATATCTTACTTTCATTATTATTAAATTCTAAAATATACAAAATATTGTCAATTGATGAAACAATTCAATTTCTCTTGTAATCATTTTCAAAAGTATTGTTCAATTTAAACATCCCCATAAGAATTGAGATAATCAATAAAATGCAGTTTTCAAAGTAATATTCGAAATGTGTATTCAAACTTTATTACATGAATATTAATTTAGGTACAATTGCTTGTATTTTTTAAATGATATCATATAATTCCAAAGCCGAACACTTCCAAATAATTTATGCAACCTTGTTTCCTTTATGATTCTGCAGTCATTTTCGAATACACAAAGGCTAATTCCATCGGGTCCAAGGTCTTAAAGCGGATTCGAAGCCACTACAAGCTTCAAGATTCAGATGGCATTCGAACACACGAACTGCTGAATCGAAGAGAAGAAAGAGTTGACCATTGACCTGCTTGCTCGGCCACAAGCAAGAAGCCAAGCTGAGAATAAAACGGTAATAGCTCAGGCATTCAGAGTTTAACAGTTATTCTATCTGGCAGAATTAGCATTCATGTGAAAACCCTTATACAAGGAATATAATACTTGACTGAAAATTTATTTATTAAAATCATTTTTTTAAAAGTATTAAGGAGTTAGCACATATAAGAACATAATTTTAAAAAATACTGTATAAATTTATTAAAATGTGTTTAATAGATTTATTAAATGTTTGATAAGAACACTCGCAAGTTATTTAATTTCATTAAATAATAAAATTTTGCAATACTTTATGATTAATTTATTTTTATATAATAATATTTAAACAATCAGGTCATCCCAAGGTAAGCGAATAAACACACTTCATTTGCTGTTTGTGTACACACGGCACATCTAGCTTATTTGCACTTGCAGAAGGCTTACCAATCTTATAGGCTTCATGATGCGAAATAAAATATTAACTTCTTCTCTTTACTAACATTATCATTTGTATATATAACAGTGTGTAAACAAAGATTATATTTCATAATTAATTAGAGAGGGTTTGAATAAGATTAACAGTTTTTACTGATTTTTGTATATTCGTACTAATGTGCAATAAAATTATGCCGCTGTATTCATACAAAATAATTAGAATAAGGAAGATTTCATGCAATTTTGAATAGAAAAATTATCATCTATCATAAAGGTGCAAAAAGTTTTTAATTATTCTGGTTCCAACATGGTGAGGATCGGGCTTTGCTGCTTGGTATGATGTCAAAATTATATTAAGCCGATAATAATCGAATATCATTCTTTTACTTTATTAATAGAATAATTTATAACCGACTACCTACCTATAAGTGACAAATAGAAAAATTATTTACAGATTAAAGTTAAATGTGAAATTAACAAAATTGAGAAAATAACAATTAGACATCTTTAATAATCGTCTTCTATCCACTTGTTCGTCTTTTTGTTTCCAATCTCCTTCTCTGTCAAACGGCGAGGTCCCGCTACAAGCTCTAGCCCCTCATGCACTAGTTTCCTCCTCATTCCTCCCTGGTCATCTGCGCAGGTTCTTGCGCATGATGTAATTTCTCTGGTAGCGTCAGGGTATAAATATTATTGTTTACCCGTGTGTTTGCTAATTTGTTGTAATTGATAATTTGATTACTATGTCTCTTCGACACAAAGTCAAGAAAAACGGCCCTTTTCAGGGTCAAATAATTCTGCGTCCTCAGAAGTTTTTGATTCTATAATTAATAAAAATATAGAATTTATCTTGTTATCTCTTTATTGAATTCAAATTCTGGTATGTGTGAGAATTCTAATTCTGGTATGTGTGTGAATTCTAATTCTGGTATGTGTGAGAGTTCAAATTCTAGTAAATGTGAGAGTTCTAATTCTAGTATGTGTGAGAATTCTGATTCCATTACGAGTGAAAATTCTGATTTTGTTATGTATGATGATTCCATTGTGAATGATATGATTGGCTGTGCGAATGATTCAAATGTGAATGAGAGTGATTTTGTTTGCTCTGATTGCTTAAAATCTTTTAAATACAAATACAATATTCACAAATTTCATTCTAATAATACTACACTTATTGATTCTTTGAAAAATCGTAATTTTATTGTATGTCAGGGAGAAAGTTCTAATAATATGGCTCAGTGTGCCAATGATTTGATTGAGACTGAGAATAGTTTTACATGCCCTGATTGGTAAAAAACTTTCACAAGCAAATACAATTTGAAACACCATGCAAATAAATTACATTCTGGTATATTGCTAAATATTAGATACATTTGCATCTAAAAGTTACACATTTAGTAACTAAATGCAATATTTTGCTTATATTTTTTAATCCTCATTTAGCTTAGAAAATTGTAAATTTTGTGTTCAATTCTGATATTTTATAAGGATACTCTATTGTAATAAAGTTAAATATTAGTTTTAAATTTACTCCCACCATTTAAATAAGGAAATGAGTTTATAATTTTTTTCTTTTTATTAAATGAAAAAAATTGCTTTTAATCAAAAAAAATCTTGAATTTTCTTTTTTATAATAAATATAAATTTTATCATGTAAATTTTAACATTTTTCTAGTAGTTATGAAGCATACATTAATCAGAATACCAAACTATATTCCTTTTTATGTAATTGTAATAAATGGATCGTTTGGTGAAATGCACAATAAAATGTTAGCTATTCAGATAGCTTTAAAAAAGAGACTCGCCAAATCAGTCTTTTATAATTTATTTTAAAAAATCACCATTATTTAAAATCACATTAAATTGCAATCATATCAATAATAAGTAGAAAAAATATAAGAAATCTCTTATTGATCAGTATTATCAATTACAGTTAAATATCTCATAAATGTATATTTATTAATGATTAAAATTTTCCACTTAGTTAATAATTTACTACAACACAGATGTGTAATATGCAATTTTCCAATGCAATGATACAACGAAACCCGTACTATTACCAAGTAGCAGTAGCATTACCGAATTAAAACAGAAACAAGTGGCAGTTGATCCCTTTCTGCATGCCAAATTCCTCGACATTAGCATGTTGCGCGTCAAGCTGCGCAGATGACCAAGGAGGAATAGGAGGAAACTAGTATCTAATGGACCTGCCACTTGTGGTACCGCTTGGCCAAAGCTTAGTTCTGTTACCTCATGTTCCCTCTGACATCTGATTGGTGGAAGAGTTAGGAGAAAACACCGGCGCTGGATATAGCTCTCCTCTACACCGTTTCCGATCACACTCGGGCATCCTGATAGCTTTAGACCTCCAAAGCTTGCCCAAAGAAAGCAAAAAAAAAAAAAAAAGTCAAGAAAAAATTAAGAAAAGAATAAAATTATTCACAATCAAAGGTGCCGTCTTCAATAGCCTGTTTCTTGTTGTTATTCGACTTCTTTTTTAGCAAGTTTAATCTTTCTTTTGCGTCATCTTGATTATGAAAACCTCCTAAAAAAAACAAAAAAAACAATTAAAATATTTAAAAAATTTTGATAAGAGCACCTATTTATCAGAAGTCCGTTTTTCATTAAAAGGATGTTAAACTAAGATTAAAATCGTCGTTGTCCATTTAGTTCCAGGGCTTCATATTTTCAGCGGCAGTTGATATGTTATTCGTGTCTTCATGATTTCCGACTTTCACAACTTCATAACAATCTCGTTCTTTAACTGAAGTTATTTTGTACGGGCCGAAACATTTTGGACGTAACTTTAATCCTGTACCGAACTGGGTTCTTTGTATTGCAACTAAATCTCCGACTTTATATGTTCGAGGTGACTCCCGTTTCCGATTGAATTGGCGTTGGTTTAGTTTCAGGATATTCTTTTTAGCTTCTTCTCGAAGTTCCTCTTTGTAATTTATCGTACTTGCTTGGCACTCTTCCTCGAGTAGGTTCATTATTCGATAATCCTCTTTATTTTTCATTTTCACTCCAATCATGAGTTCGAAGGGGGAATATTTTGTACTGGTAGTTGTAGCTCTGTTCAGAATTCATTGGACATCTGAGACATATTTAAACCATTTTGTGGGATCATCGGCAGAAAGCTTGGCAAGGATAGGAATAAGGATTCCATGGATGCATTCTACTTGTGCATTACCTCGTGCAAGACCAGTAGTTATAGTTACATGTTCAATTCCTTGCTTGGAACAATAATCGGCAAAATCGTTAGAAGTAAATGCTGAACCTTTGTCAGAAATTATTCTAGATGGATTCCCAAAAGCTGTTTGTAGAATTTTCAATTTTTCTATTTTATCATTTGCTGTTGTTGATTTTACGGGATAAAACCATGTAAACTTTGTGAATGCATCAACTACAGAAAATATGTATTGATACTTTTTATTTGAAGAGGGAAGTGTACCAAGAAAGTCTATGAGAAAAGTGTCTAAAGGAACGTTACCTTTAGGTATTGGATGAAGATAACCTTCAGCTTTCCCTCGTTTCTTATAATAAAATGCAGTGTACACAATTAGCTATTATATTTTCAATTTTAGGTCGCAGATAAGAAATATAAAAATCACGTTGTAAAATTGACTGTGTTTGTGCAGGAGAAAAGTGTCCGTTGTTATGAGCGTGTTTAATAATATCATTTTCCATAGTTTGGGGAACAACTAAAAGCTCGTTGCCTTTTTCATATTTGTAAATGATGTTATTTTTGATAATGTAGTCATTCGTATAATTTGTTTGGTATAAAGTTTTAAATGTTTGAATGTTATCTATCATCTGTAGATTGGGCTCGTTCAATTTTTAATATCCTTTCTGCTTGAGGTGTAATAAAATATACTGTGTTACGACTGAGGACATCAACATGAAGTATTTGCTTACCAGATCTATGACTTATTTCGTAATCAAAATCTTTAAGGATCATTGCCCATCTGGCACAATTTTTGCAGTTAAATATTTCTTTTCTATAGTCTATTTAAACGAAGCACAATCTGTAACAATTTTAAATTTATTTTACCTAGTAAGTAAACACGGAATTTTTTCACAGCTTCTATAATCGCAAGGACTTCTAGTTCGTAGCTGGAATATTTGGATTGTTGAGGAGAAATCTTTCGGCTCATATAGTAAATGGGGTGAAAATTTTCATCATTTCCTTTTTGAAGTAGCACAGCTCCAAAACCTTGTGAGCTGGCATCGGTATGCAATTCTAACTGTGAACCTGGTCGATAGATGTGTAAGACTGGTTTTTGAGACAGAAAAATTTTCAATTCTTGGTATGCATTTATTTGTTCGGTATCAAATTTAAACTCTTGATTGTTGCGAAGGAGGTCACTTAAGGGTTTAGCAATGCGGGAATAATTAGGAATGAATTTTCGAAAATATCCAGTTAATCCTAGGGAAATCTGAATGCGTTTTAAATTAGTAGGTTTAGGGAAACTTTGAATGGCAAAGGATTGCAATGGAGAAGGTTGATGGTTTGTTTTGTTTGTCGCTCAACGGTCATTTTTTGCACACAAGGGCTAATTAGACCGGGATCTACGGTTTAAAGTGGATTCCGAACCACTACAAACATCCATGCCCTAGGCGGGATTCGAACCCACGAACTGTTGAACCGAAGGCAAGAGCGCTAACCATTCGGCTGCCAGGGCATGGAGAAGGTTGAATAGTTCCATTCTGAAAAACGTAACCAAGAAATTCAATTTTGCGTTGAAGGAAATTGCATTTATCAAATTTATATAAGCTCCAAACCATACTCTGAAGCAACTTTAAGAATTCGATTTCGATCTTATTTTTTAATACCTTCGGCTTCATCTCGAGATGGTATTATAACATCATCTAGGTATACTATTATTGTGCCATCTTTCAATAATTCATGAAATACATTATTAATAAATCTTTGGAAAACAGAAGGACTATTACACAATCCAAAAGGCATTTTGAGAAATTCGAACTGTCCATTATGCGTAACAAAAGTAGTGTGTTTGCTACTAACATGATCTACGGGAACATGAAAAAAGCCTTTTTTTAAATCTAATGTTGTAAAAACTTGAGATTGTTCTAAGCGATCAAATACATCTTCAATAAGGGGCAGGGGGAATCTATCCCGAATTAATTTTTTGTTTAATTATCTATAATCGATACATAATTTATGTTTACCTGTTTTCTTTTTGCACAGAACCACAGGAGCTGCATAATCGGAAGTACTTTCTTTAATAATACGATCTTTTAACCATTGTTCTGCTTGTTCGTGAACGACTTTTTGTTCTGCATAGAGTAATCGGCGTGGACGCTGATTTACCGGTATTGAATCACAAAGAATTAGATTCATTGAAACATCGGTAGTCTTAGTTTTGTTTGGCTTATAGTTGTTAATTATTTTCTTAATTTGTTCTCGATAAGTTGAGTTTTAATATGTGAAAGTTCGATTGTGTCCATCTCATCGAAAACATTAATTAAATTAACAAGAATGTTTTGATTATTGTTAACCAAATAAATACCATTTTTACCAATGTGAAATTCACCTTGGTTGATGCAATCTGTTCCAATAATTACATTTACAGAAACACAATCATCTGCAATTACGTGAATCTTTATAGAGAATGAGGAATCCTTTATTTGAATTAAATCTGTAAAATATCCCGTTGATTTTATTCTAATATTTCCTATTCCAGTAAAAAAAAAAGAGGGGAAGCAATTTGTTTATATATTGAATATTTTATCATAGAAGCTTCACTACCCGTATCTAAGAGTGCATTTATTTTGATATTGCATAAAATAATTGGAATGTGGAGAGTTTTATTTGAGGTGATACATCATAATCTGTCTGAATGTGCTGAACAGAATTTTTGGGTATTTTGTGGTAGTTAACTGAGTATTAGGACAGTCCATGACCTTATGACCAAAATTATTACACTGGAAACATTTAAATCTTTTCTCTTTATGTTAACACTGTGAAGATTTATGACCTTTTTTGCCACAATTAAAACAAATTATAAATTATTGGAGATACATTCGACATATCTTGATTATTGAGTAACTTTAATATTGCCTTTATTTAAATCACGATTGCTGTGATTATAATTTTTTCCATCATAAAATTTAGTGCAAACATAGGAAAATATCTGTTTTTAAGAAGTGTAAATTTTTTTATAAATTTTTTTAATTTTTCTTTAAAATCAGAAATATTTTTAGTACCATATAACAAAATTTTGTTACTTGAGTTATCAGGTATACAATTTATTATGTATTCAATTAAAGATGCTTAATCTATTGTACCTCCAGAAGCAATTTTGTGCATGCATACAAAATATTCCAAAAAGAGATTTACCATTTCGTAAAGTACGTTCTTGAAGCATAGTGTGAATTTGTTTACTGTTAACTTTCGATTTAAATTCTAACAATAGAGTTTCTTTTAAAATTTTCCATGTAAACAAACTATGTATACTCTGAACAAGAGTTTTTGCAGTACCAGTTAAAGATTTTTTAGCAAAAATTATTTTTTGTTGATCACTTGTAATATTAAATAAATGAAAGTTATCTTCTAAATCTTGTATATAATGTTCGACTGAATGATTGTCTGTACCATTAAAGGAGCGAAAGTGTCACTCAGATCTTTCATAGAAAAGGATCGCCAAAACTAGTATTGTGTGAAAGAAAGTTAGTATTTTGCACCTGACGTGGGGGAGAAAATGATTAGCAGACTGCCTTTGTGAGTCATCTTCGGCTCCGAATGGAGAAAAAGTGTTGTTTATGACTGCTCTCTGGTAAACCACTGACACTGCGGTTCTGTGAAGAGGAATTCTTAGTTAAACTCACTGGATTTCTAAGTGTATTATTAAAAGTTTTTACTAGTTCCGTTTCACTTTCGGAATCGGATTCAGCATTTCGAAACAAATCGAAATTTCTTAAATGTTCAAAAATCAAATCACAGTTATCTTTAGCATTTGATGTAAATTCATTATGAAGCACATTACACATAGAATTAAATCATTATCACTGAATAAAGTTAATGCTTTTATTTTGGCTTCTTCAATTGGATAGTCAGAATCAAAATCAGAAAAATTTCGAAAATTATTTCTATTTTTTTCTCCCTTCATCTGTACCAAATATTAATTTATGTAGATTTTTAATGTTCTTAGTGCTACAGTTTGATAATGAAATAGCACAATTTTCTTAAAACCATTTAAGGAAGCCCTATTTCTTATAGTCTATAAATAAATTTAAAGCTGACTCACCGTTTTGAAGGAGTCTATCATCGGCATTTGTAGTCTAGGTTGCTTAGGAAGGCCTTAGAGTTGCTAGGCTGTCTAAGGTATAATGTTTGAGGTAAAAGAAATTCTCGTAATCGGCCGGGGCTCTCATGTAATGAGGGAGTATAGAGATTAAGTAGAAATCAAAACAGAATAATTTAATATTTAGCTTACTGAATTTAATTAATAGTGACAAATAGAAAAATTATGTGAAGATTAAAGTTAAATGTGAAATTAATAAAATTGAGAAAATAACAATTAGACATCTTTAATAATCGTCTTCTATCCACTTGTTCGTCTTTTCGTTTTTAATCTCCTTCTCTGTCAAACGGCGTGGTCCCGCTTGGCCAACGCTTAGCGCTGTTACGTCATGTTCCATCCACACACACGCACATATATATATATAACTCATTAGAAAGAAAAACATTTAAGATTTGTGTTTTTGAGTTCCCAATTATTTTTAGGATGTATAAAAAAAGCATATTAAACCAGTACTGCCATCTATAGTTATAAATGTTTACTAATTGAAAATCCTGAAAATTAAAGTCTTAATAATTTAATAAAGTGATGAAATTTTAATAGAAGCAAATAAAATCAGAAGTAAAAAAAAATTTTAAAAGACGTATAAGAAATTTTTAAAAGAACTTAATTATACAAAAATAAAGCTATTCTTTAATTCTTAGATAATATATTATATATCAGTTAAAACAATACAATAATGTGAACACAAGCTTCATTTATATACATAATTATACTAATTATTTAATTTATAATTGTTATAGTCAAATTTATTTTCTATAGTAGAGTACTATATAATATTTCTTTTTTTAAAAAAAATTCAAATGTTAACCAATCGATGCAAAATAACAGAAATTAAAAGGATATGTTATTTTCAGAAATTATTTATGAATTTTAATTACATCTGTGATGTTTATGATCTGATAGTATGTATTTTTCAATCCAGCTTAGAATTTTTTTATGAAAATGATTGTGTTTATGTGAAATTTTTCTTGATTTATTGAAATCTTTCTTCAAAATTTGCATTGCAATAATTTTATAAAAAATAATAAAATAAATTACTCATTTTGTTAGATCTATAGTTCTATTTACTAATTGCTTACATTATCAGATTATAGATGTTTTTCTTTTAATATCCGTTTACTTCTAAAAAAAATTTCTTGCAGTTTTAAACACCAAAAATATTTAGAATATATTCAAATTTTAAAAGTATCTGCAAAAAATCCTCCAAAAGCAAGAGAGGAAAGATTAGGAGCATACCTCAATTAATTTTGAATATATTATTAATGTAAGGTAACATTGTTATCACATAATTTTGTTTAAAATTTGTAGGCTTCACATTTTTGTATAACCTATTGCAGTTTAATACGAATGTACTGTTTTCAGTTCAGAAAAATATTTTGAAATTTGTAGAGTAATTTGAAAATTGATAAGCTCTTAAAAATTGTTAATTTAGTGAAAAGTTTAATTATTGATTTCTTTATGAAGTATAGTAAAGAAAAAATGTTAAAAATTTATTTTTATTTCACTGTTACCAAAAAGGATTCAGCATTTGCCAAGAACGAACCCTCAAAATATCATTTTTATATTATGTAAATAATACACTATACAGATAATAACAGTAATGTATATGTTTTTAAAATCAGTACTTGTCATTCTATAAGTTTGTAGATATTTCAAATACAATGAAATTTTTTTTAAAGAAAATAATCCTTATAAACAAGTGAATTTAACTTATTTTATAAGGATTATTAACAAGTTAAAGTAAATTTAAAATGCTATAATAGAAAATATTAATTATTGAATTTGCTGATAGTTTTTTTTTTAAAAATTTTATACATTAATCAATAACATCGTGTATTTTTCATTTGAATCGAATACAATGATAAAGAAAGAATTTTATCGTTTTGTGCTTATTCTTTTCTTTCAACAAATATATTAATTATGTAGGGATTATGTGTTTGTCAATTTTGTATATCAACAATTCACACCTGGATTTTAGTAAGTAGTAAATTATTTTTAACAGAGCATTGTGTTTTCACATTATAACTTTTTTAATTTGATGCGATTGCAAAATACTATACTGTATTCCATAATACTGCTTAAGGAAATATTTTGCTTAAGGAGATACTGCTTAAGGAAATATTTCTAGTTTCTTTATGCACATCTGTTAGGGTAGATGATTGGAATTTTTTCTGGTTTCTATTTTTGTGATATGATGACCACAGCCCACTATCTATAAAAAGTCCTTCAGGAAAAATATATGCAGTGGATGCTACAAGAACCATTCCTGAAATTTTTTTTCATTTCTTTTCTTGGTTAATATACAGTGCGTAAGTAAGGGTCACCCACTGTACGGTACCAACACTGTCAAATGAAAAAAAATTTCATTTTCTCTATTAGTGTTGAATGTTTAAAATTTTTGCAAACTATTTTAATAAATGCTTACAAATGACTTTATTTATTCGTATAATTATTGTATGAAAATATACAATATTGAAAAGAGATGGAATTAAAAAATATATTATCTCTCAGTAATTATGACTTTCTTTTCTATACAATTTATTCGCTTGTTTACCATTGAAATGTATGTCTTAATTCCTAACAGTAAATTCTATGACCGACTCTGATCTTCAGTTTGACAGTCCATAAGTACCATTCCTACTACGGGTGTGGATATTTGAATGATTTAGAATAAATTTTGAATCGCAGTTGATTGTCAAACCATCCCTCACCTGCAATATATATATATATGTATATATGTGTGTGTGTGTATATATAATATATATATATATATGTGTGTGTGTGTGTGTGTATGTATATAATATATATATATATATATATATATATATATATATATATATATATATATATATATATATATATATATATATAATAAAAGAAATATATCAAAAGAAAATTAATTTAAATCAAAATGACAAATATATATATAAAAAAATAACTCAATATATGTTTATATATATATATATATATATATATATATATATATATATATATATATATATATATATATATATATTGAGACTTGTGCATGTGCAAAGGGGAAAAGAGTTAAATTGAGTTTTTTTTTTTTCATATATATTTGTTATTTTCAATTTAAACTAATTTTCTTTTTGATTATATTTCTTTTATTGCGCATAATTTTTTTATTATTATTTCATGTTTAGAATTTGACATCATTCTCAAATGCACGTGATTTGCGTGTACTATTTCACCAGAAAAATTGTGAATCAAGGCGTATCGGGAGCAAGAACGATTCTTTTTCACATCTTTGTAAAAACAAACATCAAGAAAGTGATTCGTAAAATGTTGAAATATTTCTTCAAAGTGTCTCAGTTTTCTTTCTATAGTTTCAGATTATGAAATATACTGATGATAAATGGGTGTCAGCAAATAATATGTTTAAGAAAATACTTTTCTTCTAAATATTTTTTTAAAATTTGTGTTTATTGAAATTTTAGAACACATTATATATCATAATTTAAAAAAGCATAAAATTGCTAAGAATAATTAATTTCATTTGTATTGAGATTTAAAAAGAAACATTATTTCGGACTGACTATATTTGTCTGATGTACGAAATAGTTCAGAATTCCACTTCAAACGCAGTGGAACATTGTGTTTTTTTAATCCATATTAGAATTACTCATATTTTCACAATAATAAGCCTCGAACTGTATAAAAGACCTCTCCTCTAACAGGAGAATAGGTCAAAAATAAATTATGGACAACCCGCATGGAACAAAGGTATTCATTAAAAATGTATGACATTCGCGCGATGGATACGAAGAAAAAAAAAACTCTTTCTATTTCCACATCACCATTAAGTTACCTTTAATTTGAAGGAATTTAATTTGTATGTAACAGAGGTTTCTTTTGCAACATGAAGTACAAAAAGCTCGTTATTTCATTTTCGACCTGAAATTTCATCATTGTTCTTAATGTAAAGCTGATAAAAATAGTGCCCAAAATACATGTCTTTTACTTTCTGTTGTTAAAATTCTAAAAACTTCTTACGATGTTAAAAAGTGTCTTCTCAGCATGCGATGGTTGGGTGTTGTCATTCAGACGATAGTCCTCAGTGGGACTTTTCATTCTTCTTGACCTTTTACGACCTACACTATTTGTTTCAACCTGACTTGAAAGATTGAAACCGCAGGTAGGTAAAACTTCCCTGGATATAAAGTTGGTATCAGAATCGAATCCTGCGGAGACTTTTAAATTGGCTATTTCCCCCATATTGCGCTGTTTGATTAGCAGGGAAAGAAAGTAGTTCTTTCAAGAACTACTTTCCTTCCCTGCTAAAGAACAAGTGTTTCACTCATAAAAAAATCACAAGCTTTTTTAGGTATTAAGAAGCTTTTCTCTTGAAATCATGTCTATTTTTAATTATATTCTTACAAATATCATAAATGTTACAAGCCACCTTTTACCTAAAACATTTCATACATTATTCATTGATTGTATCTGTCTTTTTAAACACAAGATCAGACAGTAGAATATTAGCATTAATATTCAGCGAAATACACTCAGCTTTATTTCTTATTGTATAGAAAACTGGACGAATTTTGATATGGGTAAATTTTTAGATTAATCAATTTTTGTTTAATTTTGAATCATTTCAGTTAATGTATTAATCTATATAATTAAATGTGAGTTTTCGATTTTCTATTCATTTACATAATACAAATTCTTTATTATAACACTTTGAAATAGACAGAAAAAGAAAACTATTATATCAAATTTTATAAAATTTGGTAACAGTCTATAAAAGATCATGGAATTCAATTTTCCTCAAATAATTCAAAATTTCACTATCAAAAGAGAATGGTAGATCACTGTAGGTAAAATAATGACGTCTCTCTCTTCTTTTGTGTGTGAGTGTATATATATATATATATATATATATAACGATAAAGTCAGTAAAGTAGTAACATTTATTGAAATGTTAATTTACAAACATATGTAAAATACTGTGCTGCGCGTAATTACATAACTTAAACTGTAATTATTTTAAAATTTATGGTCATTCAATATAATCGGTGTAGACAAAAATGCAAAATAGTGAGAATCGTACTTAGCATTTAGATCATTACGGATGAGATGATTGACTGAGCATTCTAGAATCGCTCTTTGCACGCAGTAACAGACTGGACATAAATTTACAGTTTAAAGAGGATTTCTTTCCCCTAAAAACATTTACATCCGGGATGGGAAATCGAAGCTACAATTTGTTAACTGAAACCCTCAAAATGAGAAGCAAAAATTCTTTCCCGAAAACAGATGTCATTCAATATCTATAATAACTATGGTGTAGTCAAATCTGAATTTTACTCCAATGGAAACGTGAAATTCTGCCAAACAATTTAGAAGGAAAAGTTTAAGAAATTAAAATTTTTTTAAGAGACAACTTGGAAAAGTAAAGCTAAATAAGGGAATATACTTTTCTTTACCAAGTGGATAGGCATTTCCTTTAAATCGAACGTGGATTGTTCAATGTTAGACGAAACAAATTTAACATTGACTGCGGAACAGAGAAAAAAAGGAAAAAATAGTCCCTTTTCAGAAATATAATCAATAAAACAAATTATTTCCTTTCTTGAGGGACCAAAAAATTTTAATTCAATCATTGTTAAATGACACAGATTCTTTCACACATCATTCTTTCATACTATAATATTGTGCTTATATTTTCCTTTGTAACCGAGTCTTCTTATTTCCAGATATAGACCATTACAATGAATAGAGTTCTTCAAAGTGTTTTAATAATATAGCTACACTCGTTAATTACTTCCTAAAAATATCCCATTGGTTCTTCAGTAAGAACTGACTACGTGTTTCAAAACCAGATTTATACAGTCTGTAAGATAGAGCAAAAATGAATGATTTACATTCCCACTATCTAGTGTAATCTGCATATCATCATATAACGCGTGGAAATATTTTAAATTTAGCTTCAGGCGGAAATACATACAGATAACTTCGCTGATATCTTATCGGTCGCTTATAGGTTACTGTTTCGTCACCCTGTATCGAAAGTGAAGTTAAACAACTATCAGTTTACAGCAGAGTTGAAGTGGCTTTCCGCATATCACCTAAAACGGCTAAAAATAAAACAAAAAAGTAAATTGATTAATAAATAAAAAGGTAAAATATTCAACAATGTTTTCATTTAGAGAAACAAATATATTGTACTAAATAATCATAAATGATTTCAAACTACTGTTTTTTAATAAGTTATACTAATCGAAACTAATTTAAATAAAGAGATTTAACACATAAACATAGCTAACGTTTCTCCAATGATGAATTTGAATTGATGATCCTAATATATAAGGATAATTCTTAATACCCAAATATTTTTTCACGCACGTAAACCATTATTTGCAAATTAATTAGTCTTCGAGAAAAAGTTTTCTATTGCAATTCAATAAAAAAAATTCTGTGAAATTTTTATTGCAAACAAAATTTCATTTGACTTTTTTATATTTAGATAGAAGGTTTCATTATTCGGTTACTAACTAGAATTGAAGTAATCTAAGCGATCGATTTGGTTTCTCTTAATTTCTTCTTTCTGTGAATTACTTTAACTTCAATAATATATTTACGTAAAAAAGAAACAAACGTTCACTATGGAAATTTAAAAGCATTAAACCCAAAATTAAAGTAATATTAAGGATTCAATATACTTAAAGATTCATCGGTTCTTATAGATTCGTTGTTAGCAATAATTTAACTCAACAACTGATTTAAGTGGAATTTTTTCCCTAATAGGAGCGGGAATCAAAAACTAAGAAAAACCGTTGATGACGTTGTTGGTGGAAGGGAGAAGGAAATATTAATGATCTTTGTTTTCGACAGCATTGCGGGAATAAGTATTACCTACCTCATTGTTGCTTCTTTAAATATGGAATTGTTGATTCAGATTGGAAACCCTTTCAATTTACATGATTTACAACGATTCAAACAACAAATTCACGATTTAAAGCAAATTCTTGTTTTAAAATTAATAAACTTGATCCGCTTAAATTGTTGGTTATTACAGCAGTTTGTGACAGAAAGATTAAGAATATTGTAAAATATCTTTGCATCCTACTGGAGAAACTGTCAAGTGTGGATCGCAAGAGCAGGGGAGGGAAAATCAGGGAATCGTTGAATGGACTTCGGAGGTGATTGATTACCTCGGTGCTGAGAGAGCCAAAGTTTTTATTCTCGTTTATGTGATTATTTGTAAATATAAGTGTAATGTTGTGTCTTTAAATGTGGCGTGCTTGTTTAAGTGTAGTAAATAATTAGCTTAGAATAGTTTCTTATTTTAATACACCACAATATGAACTGAAATCATCGATTGTTTTTCATTTAATTTGCCACCATCCAGTTTTTTTAGTTATTTAATGGCGTGGAGCATTTAGTGTTTTGAATTTTTTCTATTAAGATGAAACAATAAGTAGATGTAGACACTTAAAACATTTATTTAAAGTCTATATATTAGATCATTTCTCAATATATTACCTTGATACTGAAAATGAACATTTTTATGAACTTGGATTAATTTATTTCAGATATCCTAATGTCAATATTTCGATGTGTGACATTTGTTACACGTTAATTTCTTTACAAAAGCATCAAACAGATAATTGATGACAGCTCAGAAAAGTTTTCTAAGTGAATTGAACGAAACTTGATGATTGTATTTATTATACTGCTTATTACTTAAAAATAAGAGAAAATGTAGACAAATTATTTATATTTTGTGGCAGTTAAAGCGAGGACTTCAAAAAAGAATGATTTAAGAAAACAAAAAGGAAAAAAAACTTAATTTAATTAACAATTGTAACTCTCCAATATAAGCATAAATATGAATCTAATTGTGATTAGAAAATATCAGCCTATTTTGCATTCAATCTGCCTTATATAACGGATGATACGAGGTTACTCAAAGTACGGAAAAGATCTTAGGTTTTCACTGATACTGGAATCCTTACGGCAGTATGTGTGTGTGTATATATATATATATATATATAAGATAAAACATGAAAAATATGAAATTGGAAAAATAGTGAAATATAAATAAGATAAAACATGAAAAATATGGAAAAGCACTGAAATATATGAAACAAATGAAAAGAAGAAGAAAGCATAGGGGCCACGTCTTCATCAGGAGGGAGATGGCCAGCTATGCTAAAAGAAAGAACACTCTTTTCTGACAAACTCGAAGGACAAATGTCTAAAGATCTTCAAGCAATTCCCCCAAAGAGTGTTCGTATTCAATGAACTTAGGTTAAAACATTTGAATAAATATAAATGCAGAAAATTAGAAATACCAATAAATTAAACATAAATGCAATTAGAGATACTCATAAAAATTAAACATACATACATACATACAGTAAAAATTAAATACATAAAGCCAAAGTCAGCAATTATGTATTTAATTTTTACTGTATGTATGTATGTATGTTTCATTTTTATGAGTATCTCTAATTGCATTTATGTTTAATTTATTGGTATTTCTAATTTTCTGCATTTATATTTATTCAAATGTTTTAACCTAAGTTCATTGAATACGAACACTCTTTGGGGGAATTGCTTGAAGATCTTTAGACATTTGTCCTTCGAGCTTGTCAGAAAAGAGTGTTCTTTCTTTTAGCATAGCTGGACATCTCCCTCCTGATGAAGACGTGGCCCCTATGCTTTCTTCTTCTTTTCATTTGTTTCATATATTTCAGTGCTTTTCCATATTTTTCATGTTTTATCTTATTTATATTTCACTGTTTTTCCAATTTCATATTTTTCATGTTTTATCTTATTTATATTGGCAAATCTTTCTTTAGCTGCTTTTGCGCTGGCTAGATTTCCTATTGTATTGTATATTCTGTATTGTATTTTTATATATTTATATATTTATATTCTTATATATATTTATATTTTTTGTTATATATATATATATATATATATATATACATATATATATATATATATATATATATATATATATATATATATATATATATATAATAAGAAAGCAACATTGTTAATATGAGTGCATTAGTGCATTACATACACAACCATTAAATTTGAATGAAATTTTATTTTGTTTTTCAAAATATCTAATGTATTAAATAAGAGTTTACTTAAAAGTTGAATTGAAATTTAAGTGTTCTGTAAAATTCTATAAAACATTACGAAGAAAATGAACTGATAAATCATGACTATAACTTATTCCATTGAAAAAGTCTTGTGCTTTGGAAGCATGTAAGACAGGAATCACTGTGCGAAAATATTTTCGTTATTTCCACTCGAACGAGAGCAAGTAAAACGGAATGGCAACGCCACTAAGTGAAATATCCCACACGTTTTGGAAACAATTACAGCTTGTTTTTGGTCTTAACACGCTATGTATGAAGCTTTTTGAGCGAAAGGGAAAGACGAATCGTAAGTTTTCGATTATGCTTCTCATCAACAATGGGAGAGAAGACAAAAAGATGAAAAAAATCATTAGGTGCATCGACTCGAGACTTCCACAATCACAACAATACGTAAGATTACCTTTTGCTTTTTCGCAATACTCACCCACATCAATGTTTGTCTGTCAGACAATGTCCAACATTTAAGTGCGCGTCTTTTGGTGACCCATTTTAGTAAAAGTGACAGGAAATCGGCCGCATTTCACACGGCTATTGGAAGTTCCACTTTCTCTAGCCAATCAGCCAATTTAACCTCAGTTGGTTGGCAAGCATCGCTTAGCCTCGAACATTATCGGTTCTTAGAGAAATAGTCACTTCCCCCATCGATAACATTCAGTTCCTTTTTTTCTTTACATGGAGTGATTAGAGGGAGAAGAGAAAGTTGCTTAAGCTTCAAGTGGGCTACCTCAGTTGACATTATATAAAGTTGACCAATGATTGGCTTAGAGTTGCAATTGCGGAAAATAGATTAATACGTGATTTGCTATTTTGAGAGCATATTTGAAATATATATATACATAGTTTTTTTTTAAAAAAAAAATAAAAACAGAATAAGAGATATTCTACATTAGTTTTGAGTCCAAATAAAATTATTTTTGACTTGTATTTTATATTAGGATTTTCGATTGCTTTGAAATTTATTAGTTTTTAAAAATTTTTAGTTTTTATAAAAAAAAGATATTAATATTAAAATCTATAAATAGAAATATATTAAAAGAAAATAATTATTTAGAGGAGAAAAAGTGGAATTTATAGTAAATGTTTTATATAGTTATTATTAATAGTATATGTTTTTGTTTATTTATTTTATATATAATAGTCTGTAATTTCTTTTCGGTACTAAAGATTTCCGAGAGGTGCAATTGAAAATGAATAAATATTGCTTAAATAAAAAATGTTGTTTAGGACAGTCAGATAAAGCTCTGAGGGTAGTAAATACAACATGTTCAATATTTTTGAATAGAAAGTTTAACAAAGAAATTTTTGTATCCAAATAAAGAAAAATTAAAAGCTAAATTTGTAATTGATTTCCTTTATTTCCTCGAAATTAGGAAAAATCTAAAATTTTTTGTTCCGTGTTTTTAATTTGATTCCATTGTAAGCAGCCTAACAGCCACCAATGGCTGTAATAATAATTTTTTTTAAATACGCACCACTTATTATTTCCTTTCAGAGAAAACTATAACAGTAAAAGGTCGTATTCCTGTATCGCAGGGCAGAAAACGAGGAAAATTCCCAAAAGCACACTTGGCCTGACGAGGGAGCAAAAATGTAACATTCATCTTCAAATGTTCAACAATGGCTGGAATCGATCCTGTTACCTTCACTTCGAAAAGTGCAATGCTTACACCACATTAGGGTAATCTTTATTGGTTTTAATTAAAATATTTATTTATTGTGTATGCTTTCATAAAACTGTGTGTGTGTGTGCATTATGTATAACTAAAAATAAATTATTATAGTGACATAAATGCAAACAGTAAACTTAGAATAGTAACGACATTCTAACAGCTGAAAATCTAATAATGAATTGAGACACTCACGTAAGGGGAAAATGTGTCATGGGGAGTGTCCTATGTTCCTATAAAAGTAACAGAAAATTTTTGAGCATTCATATTTCACTTCAGGATTAAATTTAATCTAATAATAGTTAGGCATTTTTTTGGTATCTGGTATTGAAAAAATTAGATAATGGAGCAATTAAAATACCTGTGTAGCACTAATCTGGTTTAATAGGAACAAAGAAATAAGTTCCTTAAGTAGCTCAAAATAATTTTTTACAAATTAGGGTACAATTTGAGCTCAAAACTGATACATATACTACAAATAAAACAAAATTACATCTTAACATATAAAGTTAAAGGCAACAAGGTAAACATGAGCCACATTGATATACGTCTCATTTCTACGGTTGCTGGAGAGGGACACTCTTCCTCGTTGATGACGTCATGGGTGGTGCTAGAACCCCTTAATTACACAGGCCGACGCATGAGATATCCGCTGTCTAAATCTTGGCGACCGTAATGTATTTCTATGGAGTTTATTGTTAATTGCCTTGAGAAATAAAGGAATTCAAAGCAAATTTTTCAGAATTTTCTGCTACCAATCGTTGGACATAGACCACAAGATTATTTTGTGAGTCATTAAATAATGAAACCGACAAACGCTTAAGCCATTAATCGTCGAAACTATTTTATGATGCTTAAGGTTTGCTATTTTCGCTTTAAAATCGCGCTTTTGGCACAGTCTGGGTTTGCTTTTTTTGATTAAGAAACTTACGTATTAAAAAGTAATATCACTATTCTTAAGATAAATAAAAATAATATATTTTTTTAATTACTGGAAAGGCTCATTTAAAATGTAAATTAAGTTTAAAATTAACATCGTATATATATATTACATGGTATCTTGTTCAAAGTGTTTATGATTTTATTTGTATCTGAATTACAGAGTTTGTGCACTAATTTATGTTTAATGTTATGCTATGTTTTTACTAAAATATGTTTAATTTTATGTTATTAATACTATGTTATGTTTTTAAATTTTGCATTTTTCCGTCAATAAACATATTTAATATAAAAGTAAAATGAAATAAATGGCTTAGTAAAACGCAAAACTTGAAAATTTTACATTATATTACATGGTAAGTATGCATTACTCTCAAGTTATATATATCAAATATATATTCCTTACTAATTAATTATAATACGTAAAAAAAGTTTTTTCTTATTTTTGTTATTTATTATGTGGGTTTGTGTAAGGTCAATAGCTCTGGTATCTAAATAATGGACTGTATAATTTTAAATATAAAAAAATACTCTTTATTTTTCGTAGCTGGTTCATCTCACTCATTTTACAACTGCTCTCTTCAAAGGTAGTAACTCGTCTCTCTCCTCCCTCACAGCTTTTTTTGTTTAGTTTTTCTCACATACAAAGATGGCGCTGCTGTTACAGCGCTTCATGGGTTCGGAACATTCCGCCCTTCGTTGCAATGTTACACTCAACCAATGAACATACAAATTTTTTAAAAAAATCTTACGCATAGTAATTAATATAAACATTATAAAAAAACAAAAACGTATAAAATTAATATAAAACATTATAAAAACGCAAAAACGCAAAATTAATATAAACACAAATTATTATAAATAATACATAAAATATAATAACAAATTATATATTTATAGGTAAAATACAAATTTTTGAAAAGGGTCTTTTGAAAATTCCTGAAGAAGTTTTTACTTTAACAACACTGACCCGTTTGTCATCGCCCATATAGAGTTGCACTATTCTACCTAATGACCATTTTTGAGGAGGTAGATTTTCATCATTTATGAGCACTATCTCATTGATTTTAACATTTTCTTTCACAATTCCCCACTTGGACCTCTGTTGCAAATTATTAAGATATTGCACCAGTCATTTCTTCCAAAAAATTTTAATAATTTTTGTTAATTTTTTCCAGTTACTAAATTTACTTTCATTCATGTCAATTAAATTAGGTTCAACAATAGAATTTAAAGGTCTAACAATTAGGAAGTGAGCAGGTGTAAATAAATAATACACATCAGTATCTGAGGACAGAGGTACAAGTGGTCTGGAATTAAGAATACACTCTATCTGAGTAATGACAGTTAAAAACTCCTCATAATTAAGTTTAGCCATAAAACACACTCTAGTAAAAGGAAATTTAAATATTTTCACACCACTCTCCCACAAACCACCAAAGTTGGGGGATCTAGGAGGAAGAAAATATAAATCAATTCCCTCTGTTGAAAGGTAATTTCCAAGTTTCTCATATGATTTTAAAACCAAATGTTGCAGTTTGGACAATTCCTTATTTGAACCAGTGAAATTTGTTGCATTATCGGAATATAGTTTTGAACATAAGCCTCTTCGAGCAACCAATCTCTTTAAACATGCAATGAATGCTTCTGATGTCAAATCTCTTACCATTTCAAGATGAATGGCTTTGGTTAACAAACATAAAAATACATACATATATTTGTGCAGAATACCTTTTCATTGATGTCTATATTAAATGGTCTACAAAAATCAACTCCTGAGCAATTAAATGAGAAATCAGGAGTAACTCTCTTTTAGAAAAATCACCCATTAATTGCTCAACTCCTATAAGTTTAACTTTAAAACAATACACACTTATACAATCATGCACAATTTTTCGACACTTTGTTTTACCTTGTATAGGCCAAAATTTTAGTCTAACATAATTCATCAAAGCAGTTGGACCTAAATGAAAATATCGCTTATGATACATTTCTATAATGATTTTTGTGAGCTTATGGCCCTTTGGAAGAATAATAGGAAATTTACTCTTCAAATTTATACTTGCATTTTTTATTCTACCATTTACTCTTAATAATCCATCCTGATCTAAAAAGGGGCATAAATATTTTACCTTTCTTTTATCAGGTACAGGATTTTGTTGACCCAAACATTTCATTTCGGTGGGGAATTCTAGTCTCTAAACCTCTTTTACTAAGAATTTTTCTGCTACCTTTATTTCTTCTGTTGACAATTCTCCTTTCCTCCTTTTAGTAAAGCTCTTTAAGTTGTATAGGAATCTGAAAATATAACTTACAACATGCAATATTTTAGTATTATTATTACAATATTAAGCATCATAAATAAAGGAATTTGAAGTTAAAGTCAACACAGATGAGTCATTTTGAGGTATATGTCTAAGTTCAGAGGTAAACTCATCTTGTATGACTAAAGAAGAAATTTCTCGGTTGGGATAGTCTTCTTCAGAAAGGAAACTGGGACGTTAAACCATAGTTCACTTCCAATCAGTTTATTAGGTTCCATTGCTTTCGAAATAATGTCAACAGGATTGTCCCTCGAAGACACGTGGCGCCACAGATGAATCTCAATCAAGTTCTGTATTGGAGAAACTCGGTTGGCAACAAATGACATCATCAGGTAAGCCTCCTTCCGGATCCACGAATGAGTTATCATGGAATCACTCCACAAATGGATATTTTGACTGCAGTCTTTAAGTTGTAGGGCATCTTTAACTTTTGTAATCAGCTTCGCTAAAAGAACTGCTGCACACTGTACCAACCTCGGGATTGTATAAGAGGTGCTACTCGTGACTTGCTACAAACCAAAGTCACTTCAGAATCTCCTGTCTCAGATATTGATTTGCAATAGATGACACATCCATACGCAGACTCAGATGCATCCGCAAATCCGTGAAGCTCAATGTGCATTGATTTGTCTAACAGCATGCATCGTTTAATTTTAACATTGTTGATGGTTGACAAAGATTCAATAAAATTCTACCATAGCTGTGCTTCCATTGCAGGTAGGGCATCACTCAACTCTAGATTTAAACAGCAAAGTTTTTGCAAAAAATCCTTGCTTTAGTTTTCATTCAAAAGTTCTTGCAATTGTAGAAAGCACTGATTTTTTCGTTTGAGGAATTGCACTCTTAAGATGTATTTGATAAGTGAAATGATTTGTGCTGTGTCTCCACAGAACTCCTAACGCCTTTGTCTCTTCCTGGAAATACTAGTCATTATCAGAACCTTTCTTTAATTCAAGATGATTGCTACACCACTTGTGTAGCGTCATTCCACCACTCGTAAGAGTATACTCCAGTTCGGTTTAAAGCTGTTTGGTTTCAGTTATAGTGGCAGCTCCACTAAGAACATCGCCCATGTAATAGTCTCTTTGTTGGACGGGTGATGCTAGGGTGTACTTCTCCTTTTCATCTGAAGATAGATGAAAAAGCACTCTAGTTACAAGATATGGTGCACTAATTGTGCCATACCTAACTGTTTTGAGCTCATTAGTTTTAACTGGTTCTTTCACTCCCTCTCTCCAAAGAATTCTCAAAAGTTTCGTTTGACTAGGATCAATTATAATCATTCTATACATTTGTTTAATATCTGCTACAAAAGCATAAATGTGTTTACGAAACCTCATCATTATTGAAAAAAGATCTTCTTGAAAAGTACCACCATTAAATGTAAGGAATTAAGTGAATTTCTTAAAGTAGTTTGAGAAGACGCGTTAAATACTACGCGAAGTTTTGTAGTACTTTTATCAGAGCGATAAACACCTAAATGGGGTATATATTACTTTCCTACTTTTTCCTCACAATCTGGAATTTGTGTCATGTGACCCAATTTCTCATACACACAAAAATTCCTTATATAATTTTAAATACTCAGGCTCTCTTAAAAAACGATTCCATAACGAATTTAATTTTTTTAAGGCAATTTCTTTAGATTTACTTAAGCACTTTAGGTCTTCTTTTAAAGACATTTTAAATATATATCTCCCTGTACTGTCTCTCTTAACATTTGTTTTGAAATGTTCTTCACATATTGTTTCTTTATTTATAGAAATTTTAGTTTCAACATTTTCTCTCTCCCATAATCTCTCTACTGCTTCATGTAAAGCAGTATTATCTTTAATTAATCCGCAATGTACTCTTCCCTCCATTGCAGTGGGCAAGCTGCTACTAACAACGTAACCAATAACGGTATTTTGAAGAACTAAATCACTATTTACAGGATAAATCTGATCTGGATGCAATAATTCATAAAATATTTAAGCGCCTAAAAGTAAATCCATGCAGCTTGGTTTATTAAAGTTTTCATCTGCTAATTTTACATATTTTAACTCTGGTACATTAACTTTAAGCATCTTTGACGGTATGAAATCAGTAATTTTAAAAACAACTGAAAATTCTAACTCTTTTTGAAATTTCCCTCTAAATTAGAAATTGTAGTTTTAGCAACCGATTTAATTGTTGTGCATGTATCACCTATAGCAGAGACTGTCAAATTTGTTTTATTTCGTTTTAAGCCTAAACTATTTGCGCTATCAGTCGTTATATAATTATTCATTGAGCCTTGATAAAATATAGCGCGTGCTCAGTAAAAATTTCCTCCACGATGTCTTAGCAAGCAATGCAACGTACTAAGGAAAACAGTTTTTGACTGATTTACGACTCGCGTAGAACGAACTGGGTTGTTTTGGTTAGAAGATCCGGGCAAGTGGGGAAAGTGAAAACTCTTCACGGGGAGCCGATAATAGTTGGTTAACGCTTTCACTTTGTGCAGGCAGTAATTCCTCAGTTCTCCGAAAATGCAAAGAGCAGTGATGCCGCCTTTTGTCTCCCTCTCTTTGATATAATAACTTGAAAATCGTGATTTGCAGTTACTTATTTGGTGTTTACCAAGGCAGTTAAAGCAATAATTATTTTTCTTAAATATCTCTACTCTATCAGAAACAGGCAAAGCCGTATAATTTTTGCATTTATATAAGGGATGATTTTTCGAACAAAGAATACATTTTGAATTCTTAGAATCGGATAAAAATACTCTAGAAATATTTCTTTGATTTGATGGGTGTGTTTTCGGATTCACTAGTTTATTTTCTACCGTTAGCGGTTTTCCTCGGAATACATAAAATAAATCAATTTCTTTTGCTAATTGCAATGGTTCAAACTAAGTATCTGACTGTCTATTACTGATATGAGCAGCGGTTTCTCTATCTAATGTTTTAAATATTTTATCAGATACAATTAATTGTTTAAATTTCGCAAAATCAGACACTTTTCTCAATTTTAAGTAGTAATCAAAACTTGTTAAGCGCGAAGCGAACTGGACATGAGTTTCATTTGAGTGTCTTATTGTTTTTCTGAATTGCTCTAAACATGATTGTGGTGTGGAAATTCTCTGAGAAATTCTTTAACTTTTTCATAATTATTGAATTCCTTGTCGCCTATGTAAGAAATTACATTTGACGCTTTTTCACCAAGGAAATTTAAAAGAATATATGCTTTAAACTTTTTTGAAAATTTTTTGTAATAAATGCTCTTTCCAAAGAAGTAAAAAATAGATTCCAATATTCTGGTTTACTTGGTATTTTAGTCGTTAATGTTTTAATATTTTTTATTAAGGAATATAAAGAGTTGCAGTCTTCAGTTTTATTTTCTGAATTAGTTTCTACAAATTTTGAATCTACTCTCAAACGTGTTAATTCTAATTCAGCTTTCATTCTCGCTCATTTTATTTGCTCTAATTGCAACTCTGTTTGCTTATTTTTCTCTATTATCTTTAACTCTAGTAAACAGTTCTCTTTTATAGATTTTAGGAGATCAGCTACATATTCGGGCTAATTTTTAAACGTGACATTATTCTTTATAATGTTCGTTAACTCTACATTTGACATTTTATCAGTAATGACCTCTCCTAACTCCATAGACGCAACTTGCAAATCAATTTTATTCACGTTTTTAAACATTTTGAAAACGGAACTCAAAACTCAATTTTAAATTTATATATAATTAAGTTAATCAACAACACAAATTATAAAAATAGTTATTAAGCTTAACACAATTAATTCAAATTGATAATACAAATTATCTCATGGGAGGGAATGACCAAAAAAGCTCAAGCACATACCTCATAGCAACTGATATTGCTCTCAAAGACGGTTTGTTTGTTGATGTTTACTCATTTTCGCACTCGTTGTAGGCAATATCTCATCAAACCTTCGGTAAGCTGGACCATATGTTTGTGTATGGTCAATAGCTCTGGTATCTAAATAATGGACTATATAATTTTGAATATAAAAAAATACTCTTTATTTTTCGTAGCTGATTCATCTCACTCATTTTACAACTGCTCTCACCCCGGCCATAAGGGTCCAAATGCACCAGATGTACAAGATGTACAAGCAGCACCTGGCCAGTTATAAAAGGTCAATTCTAGAGGCAAAGCTTAAGAGCTGGTCTCGTTTCTGCACCTTGAGCAACAGGGAACATGGAATTGTACAGCGGATTGCAATTGGTAAGGTTTACCAACCAATGCAATTTCAGGCTTTATCAACTTCCACCAACACCAAGCAAACCACAGAAAGTATGCTTAAAGATCTGATAACAGCTACATTCCCCGCTGATGATATCACCACCGATAATCCATATCATAACAACATACGAAATTAATCTTGAACACCTACGGCCACCTCGGACCCACCGTTTGCTTATAATGATCTAAAGCACATAGTAAAGCATCTGGTGAATTCGAAAGCACCAGGCATGGATGGGATAGATAACGTAATTGTAAAGCTGATTTTTCGAGCTGACTCGGCTTTCCTTCTACAATATTATAACCGCTGTCTCTACCTTAACACATTTCCTCAGCCATTTAAACAGGGCCAAGTTATTTATTTTCTTAAAAAGAACAAGAACCCTAGTCTCCCAACGTCTTATCGGCCAATCTGCTTACTTTCAGCACTAGAGAAGGTTTTAGAAAGGTTGGTCATAGGAAGGCTTAAGCCTCATCTATATAAAACGGACTTCCTCAGCCGGAATCAGTTTGGTTTTAAAAGTAACAGCTCAACTGAACATGCTTTTCAAAGCCTCCGCAACATCATTGAAGAAGCACATCAGAGGGATCAATTTGTCGCATTGATCGCGCTTGACATCCAGCAAGCTTTCGATTCACTCTGGTGGCCAGTGCTACGCAAGGCACTTCAACAAACAGGGTGCCCAAAAAACATCACTTCTGTCATCTTTAGCTTTCTCGAAAATTGTACGCTCACCACTTTCAATGACGGAGGACGAGTCACCATTCCCCACACTAGGGGATGCCCACAGGGTTCTGTAGGTGGGCCAATTCTTTGGAATGTTTATTTCAATGGGATTCTGATGTCAGCATGGCCGGACCATACCAAAGTTACAGCTTTTGTTGATGACACTCTCCTCATTGTTGAGGGCAAAACAATGGCTGCACTCCAGGCAAACAGTAACGCATCTCTCCAGCTATTTCCCATGAGTTGCACAAATCTAAAACTCAAAATTTCTCATCCGAAGTCGCAAATTCTAATTTTTCATAGGAAAACAAAGTTTCTGAAATCCATCCCAAAAATAACTCTGGATGGCACTAGTCTAAGACACACCAAGGCATTAACGTACCTTGGTGTCATAATTGATAAAGAAATGTCCTCTCTACAGCACATCAGAATACTAAAGAAGAAAATGGTCCCGATAGTTCAATGGTTCCTATCCATAATAACAAGAGACTGGGGCGTTAAAGGCAAAATTACCAAGGCCATTTATCTTTCTGTCATGGAAAAAATAGCAACATATGGCTCCTCCCTGGGGACCCTTCCCATGACCGTCAGAAAACAGAGACAATTGAACAGCTTTCAACGTTATTTCACCCTGCTTATCACCAGAAGCTATAAGACCACGTCCACCACTGCGCTCTACATCTTGGCAGGATTACCACCTCTCCATCTCACCTGCACTCAGATAGCCCTCAAAACGAAAGTTCTGCAGCTAGGCGAAACAATCACAATTGAAGGGTACACTTTCCTTGCGTCTGACTTTCAACGACCTGTGCACAAAGACTGTGAACATTAATCGAAAAGACTGAAGAGTATTCTCATCTACAACTTACCTTCTCAGCAGTCCTCCAAAATCGGAGGCGAATTAGTCGCAAAACCTAAACCTTTTAACATCTATACAGATGGCTCACGAATTGAAGGGAAAACAGGATCAACATTTGTAGTCTACCATGACAACCACATGATCTACGAGGCGAAATTCAAATTAAGGGAATGGAACTCTGTTTTCCAAGCGAAAGCTATTGCCATTGCCCAAGCCATCACCACCATAGATCACCAGAATTTCACACCGGCAACCATCTGGTCAGACAGCGCATCAGTCTTGTATGCAATTCTCGATCCACTACATAAGTCCCCGATCATCCACTCAATTCAAAACAAATTAGCAAGTTCACCATCACAAATTAAATTGATCTGGTTAAAAGCCAATCAAGGTGACATTGGTAATGAAAGTGCGGACAAGGCAACTAAGGAAGGCACGATAATTGATGATACCGAGGCGCTAATTATCCCTTTCCCGAGATCGTCACTCACTGGGCAACTGAAGCAATTCTCCATCAGCAACTGTGGGATAATGCTACAACTGGTCGAGTTACCAAAACCTTTCTCCCAAGAGTCACCAATCAACATGCACATTGTAATCCTTACCTGAATCAACTCCTCACATTTCACGGCCCATACCAGCAGTACTTCTACAAAATCCAGAGAACAACTTCCTCCTATTGCATCTGTGGTGCCCAAGGTGACCCCCTTCACTATATTTTAGAGTGCTCGGAAACAGCCCCCTATCACCTAAAGCATGCACAACAAAACAACACCGATTTTCTCAAGTTTTGTCTCGGGGATCGCCATCGCAGACAACTATTCACCAAGCTTATGCTTTATATGACTGGAAGAGGACTGAAGTTCTGCCGTGACCCGAGACTAACTTCCTCTACTGATGCTGATGACGCGGGTAACCAAACCGAGGACTCGGGCAATGAATGGTAGTAACATCAGTCCTATTCATGAAACATCAAAAATAACAACAACTTACAGGGACAGCCCAAAAGAACTCGCTTCTGTTCCTCAGCTTCCAACCGGCAGCTCACTTGGGCGTATTCTGCATGCATGGACTTTCTGTTTCTCCTCACCTTGTAATTTCGTTTTGTTTCCCATCATGCTCTTCCAATGTTTTGGCATATAACCAATTATGACTTGAAGCCCCTTTTTTTGAACTAGGGCAGTCTGCCTCCAATGTGTTTCCCTCTTTTGTTTTTTTATTTTATTATCTTTATATTTATTTTTTTTATTAAATATTTCAGCGATGCAGGCGCTTCCAAGCACCTCTTACAGGTCTAGGGGGCTCTAGGTGTGGGGAAGGCTATACCCGTTAACCACTTGGTACAGTCCGGGGTCTCCCCACACAGTCAATCAATCAATCAATCATTTTACAACTGCTCTCCTCAAAGGCCGTAACTCTCCTCTCTCACAGTTTTTTGTTTAGTTTTTCTCACATACATAGATGGCGCTGCTGTCACAGCGCTTCATGGGTACGGAACCATGTGTATGAAAACTGCTGTTATATATTACTTACAGCTTAACATAATTTAATAAAAAATAGTTTCTTTCTTTTATAACACTATGTTAGTTTTAACATAGGCTTATATATTGTAAGTATATATTATTGCTTGTCAGTAATATTATACTAATATAGTAAATTACTAACAATGTGCAATTTTTTTTTGTATTTATAAAACACAATAAATTCAATTCTTAAAAAATTATTAACATTCGTTTCTGTACATTACAATCTTTTTTAAAATTATAACACGAGAAAACATTAGTTTTAGTAAGAAATATTATTAAAAGAATTATCCATAATTTTATTATTCTTTACAAACTGAAAAACACTGTAAAAAATATTTTTATATTGCTATTCTTATTGTTACAGCTTTAAAATGCAAAACTATAAAATTTATTTGTATATACTATAAATTAATTTATTTATATGTTAATTATGTATTACTTTCAAGTCATATGTTGTAAGAGAATATATTACTTACAGTATAATATAATTTAAAAAATAGTTTCTCTATTGCCCCTTTTTTATAACACACTATGCAGGTATATATAATTTATGTAAGTTATAACATAGGTTTATATATTGTAAGTTTGTATTATTGCTTGTCAGTAATATTATACTAACATACTTACTATCATAAATTGCTTACTATGCGCAAAAAAAGTTTTTGTTTATTTCTGATATTGTTTTTTTTTTTCTTTTTTTTTTTTTTTTTTTTTAGTAAAACACAATTTAGATTCTTAAAAAAATACTCAGAACAGTTTTTGCACGTTACAATCCTTTTTAAAATTTATTACGGGAGAAAATATTACTTTAGAAATGTATCAAGCAAAGAAAACAAACGTATCAAATGTAAACTAACGTATGTAAGAATGTTGCGTCTTACGAAGTTTCACAGTTTTACAGAAGTTCACCAGTGTTTGTGACAGTTCGGGAAGTCCATGTGTCAGCTCACATTTACAGGAACCTTAGACGATACTGTAGTCAGGGGGCGCTATAGACTCCCCATAGAACTTCTCAAGAGCCCATACCATCGCTAGAGCTTCTTTTTCGGTTGCTGAATAATTTCTTTCCGCCGAATTGAGCAATTGACTGACATACTCAATCACATGTTCTTCCGGTCTTTCTCCTTGGATGAGGATTGATTCTAGAGCGTAATTACTGACATCATTTCTTATGAGGAATGGTTTAGATCCATCTGGCTGAGTTAACACAGGTGGTGAGATCAACCGTCTTTTTTAACTCTTTAAATGCTTCGTAATTTGTGTCACTTCATGTCCATTATTTATTCTTTTTAGTTAAGTCACTAAGACGCCTAGCAACTTCAGAAAAATGGGGAACATATTTTCGGAACCAGGAACATGTCTGTAGAAAGGACTGAACTTCTTTAGCACATTTTGGTGTTGGAATTTTTTGAATAGAAGATACTTTGTCAGCATCCACTTCTACACCTTTTTCAGCTATCCAATGACCTAAGTACTTCACTCTGTCACAAGAAAAATTGCATTTGCTTCTATTAGAATTCAGTTTAAAAATAGAAAGTCTTTCAAATACTTTTCGTAAATCTGATAAATGTTCATCAAAAGCTTCTGATAAGATAATGATATCGTCAAGGTATGACAATGCAAAAACATCTTTGAGACCAGATCTAAATTTATCAATGAGACGTGGAAAAGTTGCGGGTGCGTTGCGCAACCCAAAAGGCATACGTAAAAATTTAAAAGTTCCAAATAGACAGATGAAGGCAGTCTTCTCTTGGTCTGTTTCATGAACTTTGACCTGATGATAACCAGATCTTAAGTCTATCGTAGACATGTATTTCGTCGACTTGGCTTCAGTCAATAAATCATCTATTCTAGGTAGTGAATAGTTATGCGGAATAGTCGTTGAGTTTAACTTGCGGTAATCAACACACAATCTGATGGTACCGTTTGGTTTAGGTTCTAATACAAAAGGACTTTCATAAGAAGATTCACATTCCTATATTATTCCTTCTGTTTGGAAGAATTTAGCTCTTTCTTCAAAAACTCTTTACAGGTATCATTCTATATGGAGGTTCAGCAGCAGGTATGCTATTTCCAGTCTGAATTTTATGTTCAATAAAAGGAGTAGGTTCTCCACTTGGCTTGAAGTTATTTTCAAATTCTTCCAGCAATGAATTTAATTTGTGTCGTTGTTCTCTTGTCAAGTGTTTTCTTTCATCATTCATCAATTTCACGGCATTAGAGGTTTCTGAAATTTCAGCAGAGATATCAGGAGAAGTTAATTTCTGCAACATTATTACTTTTGCAGTACTTACGGTTTCGGATGGTTCACGATAAAATGGGTAATGTCTGTGTGGATATTCACTAAAATGCCAAGTGCCATTCTGGATGTTAAGCACAATATCAGCAGCCTGGAGAAAGTCAGTGCCAAGCAATGTTCTATTGCCTTTAGCGTTCGGTAACGCAATAAATTTCATGCGAACTTTCTTTCCCTCTACATTAAGATTTACATCTGTTGTCAAAGCAGGGACATTTCTTTTTTTTTTCCATCTACAAGTACCATTGTAATATTCATCTTTTGATATTTGAAACCTTTCTCTTTCAATAAAGTATAAAATCTCTCTCCCGCAATGGACCTGTGTCGGCACAAAAAGATGCTTCTTCACCACAAACAGTTAAAAAAAAATGAGTTTGACAATGAATATGAAGCTTGTGCGGTAAACAACTTTACACCATTAACAATTGCTTTAGCCTCTTCTTTTAGTTTGTTGCACTTTGGACACTTAGACTGAATAAAACCAGGATTACCACATCCATTGCAATGAACAGAAAATCTTCGTTCTGGCTTGTCTTTAGTAAATTTTGTATTTTCATAGTTGGAATATTTGATTTTGCCATTTTCCCTAGAGTTAGGAGGCTTATAGTTTCTTCCTGAAGCAGATTTAACATAGTCTTTGAAATTTGGCTTCTTAGCAAAAATAGGGGAATTTTTCTTCATTCCCACTCTTACATTTTCATAACTGTCAAGTTTTTCTGCAAGTTCTAAAAAATCTCACATTCAGCTCTGATCATTGATCACCAAAATGTTCTCTTACCTCTGGAGGTGTTCTTTTCTTTAACTGGTCAGCTATAATTAAGTCTTGCAATTTCTCAAAAGTGATGATATTCAACTCTTTCACCCATCCTTTGAAGTACGATTTAATTTCAAAATAGAAGTCTTTCCATGTTATTCTGCACTTTTTCTATGTTGCGAGAACATCTGCCGAAACCTATCTGATGTAAGTCTATAACGCCTCAAGAGCATCTCTTTTGCCTTTGAATAGTCTTTAATATCTTCTTCATTTTCTCTAGCAATTAATTGATTTATTTCGGCTGGCAATGAGCCTATCAAGTACGGCATCCAATTCATTTCAAGTATATTCACTAATTTTAATTGACGTTCAAATATTGTCAGATAGAGTCCTATTTCCTCTTTATTGGGATTAAATTTTGGGAGAATTCGATTTAGATCCCAATTTATTTTCTCTGTTTCACTGGGAAGAGTTGTGGCAGTGAAGGAAAGTACGTTCTGAGCTTCTACTTGAAGTTTTAAGCATTGCAATTCATACGCTCTCTCTTTTTCAATGCGTAGTTGTTCCTCTTCCTTTTCTTTTGCTAGTTTTTCTTCCTTTACAGCTTCTTGCTGGGCAATTCTTTCGAATTCAGCTTGTTTTTCTTTTTCAAGCCGTTCCTCTATTATATTAGTTAGCATATTTTTCACAAATTCTTCATTATAATCCTTTGATTTGGTTATAATATCTTTCAGTTGAATTACTTTCAGATCACCTGCTACCCCTAGCCCCGTTTCTGTAGCAAGGTTTCTCAAATCCTCTTTTTTCCCTTTCCCAAGGAATGACATTTTTGCAATGTTTTATTTTTAATAGTTCTGAAGTTATTGTCAACTGATTATAAAATACTGATTTTTTAATATGTGGTTCTTTATTTTAGTTAAAACGAAATTTAAACACCATCAGTCTTAAGTACAATATTATGTTAAAATGTAAAACTTTAACTTTAAATATAAGTGAAGTGTAACCTATTATTATTTATTCAAACATTAATTGCAAATAAAATGAACTCTTTAATTATTGTAAATATACTTGAAATATTCATATGATATTCACCATCATAAAATAATCAAATCAATTTTATTATATTAATCTTACTAAATTTATAAGAATTAACTCTTATTATACACTTCAAATCAAACAAACCCAAAACAAAGCATTTCAAAATTCTACCATGAAACTTTTATTTTCGTTTCATTTATAACTCTTTACTTTCGCGTTACAATTACCAATAATCACTAAATGTACCTTTGTTTATAAATTATATTTTATCAATACTTTGATTCCACATTCAATAAATCAAAATATATTAATTAAGATAATTTAATCATATGCATTTATATAAAGAATATTTTATACATAAATAACAAAAATGTTTTATTGACTTTTTATTTCTTTAACTTTAAAGTTCTTCAATTTTCTAAAATATCAATTCAGATACCTTTTACCAAAATATTAATAATTATTTTCTTATCTTAATATATAACCTTACATATACATGGAAAAAAGTATATTTTCATTCTTTATTCAATGAAACCACTTACTAAAAGAATAAAACACAAAGATTCTAAACAGAAAATGAATGACGAAAAAAATAAAATAAAAATAAGCATTAATATATACTGAACTCGTAGCATTCATAGATATTGAAAGGCCAGACAGAGAGGCGTTTATGAAAGCAATAACAACGGTCGTTTGCGGCGCCTTGTTTCGTGTTTTAAATCAAAACAAAAGTATCATCACATGAAAATGCACAGTCATCAGACAATTAAATTCTGTTTCATACTCAATTTTAAAACTCTATCTCACAGTAAAGAAGATATTTTCTCAAATATTCAGAATTAAGTACATAATATATAAGAAATATAATATTCAGAAGTAACAGATACTTTACTTATTGTTCATAATGTTCTTTACATAATTCACGCATATATACTATAATATTTCAAATGTAATAATAAAATAAATGTTTCTTTTTATTCAATATTCTAATGCAAAATGTTATGAATCTAATAAGATATGAAACATATCTACCAAATCAAACAATTAACTATACTCACAACCAACAATACTTTTCTAAATTCAAGAAAATAAAATAATAACACTTTTATCGAATCACAACAACTTATAAAAAAACTTTTTATACAGTTTTGTATTCATAAGTGCTTAAACATTAACACTTATTAATTACTTCCTTAATTGTAACTCTTCACAATTAATTAGGAGATATTAGAAATATAAAAACTGTAACAGAAACTTATATCTGGAATTCTCAAATCGAAAACGGGATACTCCCATTGAACGAGACACTCCAACTAAACAACAATCTCGGATGATATTATATTTCCCATGAATCCATAAAACATAACACATCAGGAGGCTGACCAGTAAAATTTTTGATTTCCCCTTCAACAACGAAATTTAATTCAGGGTAGAATTGTTTTTAACAGCGAAAAGAAACTCGAACTCGGGTCTCACGTTGGGAAGCCATTATTTTATATTGTAGCACTTCTCTGGTTTATAATAGGAACAAAGAAATAAGTTCCTTAAATAGCTCAAAATATATTACAATTTAGGGTACAATTTGAGCACAACACAGATACATATACTACAAATAAAACAAAATTACATCTAAACATATAAAGTTAAACAAGGTAAACATGAGCCACATGTTTACCTTGTTTAACTATGAGCTATTTGTTTAACCACATGAGCCACATTGATATACGTCTCATTCCTACGGTTGCTGGTGAGGGACATTCTTCCTTGTTGATGACGTCATGGGTGGTGCTGTAGATAGGGGGTGCTATACTTGCAATTTTATGGTAAAATTTTATGTCTCAAATATTTTCAACTTCAGTTAATAATGATAAAAACTAATAGCACCGATCAACATACTTTAAGACCTAAGTTTCTTGTTGGCATGATAGAAAAATTAAATCCAATAAGCCTTACATTTAGCATTTAAGTTTTCACTCAATTCAATCTCAAAAACCAGGAAAATGAAGATGGCGTATTGGCAAACGCATACCGTAGAACAAATGAGCATACAGAAAAATGAGCTTTCCGAGAATGTAAACATATTTTTATTTAATAATGAGTCATAAATAAATTAAGTTACAAAATTCATGGATTCAAGTTAATTTAGTTTATATAAATATATAAACAAATTTTTTAATTTTCATTTATCATTGGTGTTTATAGTAGGAAAATGATAAATAAATAACAAATTTTTAAATATTTCAGTATTTAATTAGAGTATCTAACATTTTTAATTGTATATTTAGTAGTTAATTTATTTCTTTAAAATTATCTAAATAAGTTATGTTCATATAAATGAAAATGGAAAAGGGCAGACAATATTAATGAAATAGAGACATTATTCGTAAGATATCGGCTCGAATGAAGCATTAACAATGATAATACATAGAAAATATATCGACAGTGATAAGAAAACATTGACAGTTTACATTGTCCAGTCAAATTTTATCATCATTTAGTTATAATCTGTTTACTCATTATTAATGAGATGTAGATATATTCTTGATTAGGAAAGTGCTGATTAATATATACCAAGCTCGGAGGGAACTACTAATTTTACTTAATAATGGAAAATATCAAACCAGCAAATGATTAACAAAATAATGAAAACAGCTTAGTTTTATAAGGAATCTTTTATTAATTTAGTGTAGGACCATCTTTAGTATAATATACCTTAAATTCGACCAGGAATCAATTCATACAAATGCTAAAAGTGCTTAGAGGAATACTTTACCATCTTCATGGAGATATTATGAAAATTCCGAAAGAGATACCGGGGAAGGATATTGATTCCATATTGAACGCTCTGAAATAAACCAAGATGAATAAATTACACTGAGTTCGGGAGACTGTGCAGGCCAAGGTATCCATTCTCCTAATCATCAAACTGTGATTGCGTATCTCCCGCTGCATGGATAGGCGTATTATCCATCCTTTCAGGTTTGCGTTTTATTGAGCATCATGACAGACCCACTTCAATGCTAGACAGTTGGAAGGTGATAATCACAATCATACGCTAGAGCGTCCACAAAACGTGCACCCATTCTGCTATCAAAAAAGTGTGAAAAACGATATTCGTCGAACCATATCATTGTCTTCCGCTGATATATCAACTAAGTTTAATTGGTGTGACAGCAATGTGTAAGACGTTTAGTATTAATATCGATAAAAAGTGGTTTGGGAATAGCTACTCTGCCGTAAATTATCTGTTTCTGGTGATGTCTTCAAACTGTAATCATTGATACGGAGAATACGAATGGAGATTAAGCTTTGCGGTTACTTTTGCTGCAGTTAATCGTTTTTTAGGCATTACAATCCGCTACAAAACTCATTGATTTCTTTCACTAAACTTCTCTTCCTGTCCACTATTTAGCTTTGGAGAGCTTAATTTGCTGTTTTGTATATGTTGTGTGTCATGACTTTAGATAACGTACTTTTAGATACGTTTAAAATTTGGGATGTTTCGTTTACATTTGTTCCAGTTAGACGGGCTCCTAAAGATTTGTCTCTTTGTAAATTTGAGAGATCCGACATTTTACGGTTAAAAAAAAATCAAGATTTAAAGAACTTCAATAAAGTTACAACACACTATCAGAATATATTCATTTCTATTTATGAAAAAAATAGTAGCTATTATAATTTTATGCTTTCGAGACGAGTTTTAAGAAGTGTCACTTTTATTCACAGGTGTTTTCATAGTTTTAATAACTTCTAGCATTAATCAATGTTTAAAATAAAAATCTTGAAATATCAGTCAGCTTTCCATATTTAATATAAGTTTCTAAGTAAATGCTTTTATCGTATGATAATGCCATTTAAAATGAGCAACATGAGATTATGAAACAAAATGGGATTATGAATACAACTTTTATATTTCTGAACCGTTAAGGTTCAAACTACGTCTTAACATGACCGTCTTCTCTTATCAACTATAGTTCCTTTCTTACCATTGACACCAGGATCTCTGTTGAAGTAGCAAGCACTTGAGGATGTCATGACTAGAGGTGCGTCATCAGGTACTCCATATCTCACACTCGGCCATTCTAAGCGCTCAGGTCCCTCTGGCGACGGAAAGTAACAGCAACTGCAAAACACAAAGAAAGATAGGAAAGCGCAACCAACAAGAGAACTAACTAACAAAACAAAAATTTTTGTTATCATCTTTCGTCTTAGTGAACAGCAAATAAAGGAGTCACCTCGTTCAATGTTGTGAAGATTCATCTTAACTTCTTGAATGTTCCTCGTAAGCTGTTTGATTAATCGTCTTCTTCGTATTTTTCATTCTCAGTTGCTCGCATTTTCCTTCCATCATGATTATATTTATCATATGCAAATGTATCACAAACATCTTGATATAACACACAAGAAAAAATATTTAAATTGATACTCTAATACTTGAAATAATGCTAAAGAAGCTATATACAAAAGAAAATTTCTTCTGAAATGACGATATATATATAGGAATAGTACAGCAATAGACACAATATATATTATACACAAGATAATAGTATGATAAAAATTAATTACACCTTTGACCAAGGTTTCATTAAGTCTGAAGAGGAAGATGTTGTATTAGGACCTTCATGATTACCAACTTTTTCTACATCATATCTGTCATTACCTTTTACAGATTTAATTTTGTAAGGTGCAAAATATTTCAGCTTAAGTTTTAAACCTGGTCCGAACTGTGTTCTTTGGATAGCGACTAAATCACCAACTTGATATATTTTGGGAGGTTTTCTCCGTTTATATCATAATAACATTTACTTTGTGTTTGATATTCTAAAATAATAGTTTCAGCAATATTACGCAATTGTTTTTTATCATGTACTACATACTGAAGATGTTCTTCTTCCAGTAATTGCTTAATGTAAATGTCATCTTTATTTCGCATTTTAATGCCAAGCATTAATTCGAATAGTGAGAATTTTGTTGTTTGTGAGGCAGTACTATTCATTATGCGTTGGACATTAGACAGATGTTCATACCATTTTGTGGGTTCTTCTATAGATAATTTAGTTAAAACTGCAATTAGGGTTTGATGCATACGCTCAATTTGTCTGTTTCCGCGAAGTACTCCAGTTGTGATAGGTAAGTGCTCAATACTTTCTTCATACAATAAGATTGAAATTCTTGGGAGGTTAAAGCTGATCATTTATCTGATATTATTCAACGAGGTTTACCAAAAACAGTTTGCTGTAATTTTAGCTTATCTAATGCATCTTGTGAAGAGGTAGATTTAACAGGATATATTCAAATAAATTTTGTAAAAGCGTCCACTACAGAAAATAAGTGTTTGTAATTTTTGTTTTTAGATGGCAAGTGTCCTGAAAAGTCAATGTGATATGTACCGAGAGGAGTGTCATCTTTTGGGATTGGATTGATGAATCCTTCAGGTTTACCTGATTTTTTGGAAGACAAGATACATGTGATGCAATTGGTGATGAAAGTTTGAGTTAACTTATCTAAATTTGGAATATAATAGTCTCGTTTAATAATTTCTGTAGTCTTTTGTACTGAAAAATGACCTTTAGAATGCGCATGTTGAATTAATTGATTGAACATGGCTTGTGAGACGACTTGTTCTTGTTCTTGGACCTATTTGTATAAAATGCCGTTTTTAACTTTAAAATCAGAATTAAGTGGTTTTTCGACTGCGTTTTTCATATTTGTGATAAATTCATAGGTAGATTGCGACTTTATTATCTTTTGTGTAATATCATCAGGAGAAATAATCATAATAGGGTAACGACTTAAAGCATCAATATGTTGCATTTGTTTACCTGACCTATGAGAAATTACATAATCGAAGTCTTGTAACAAAAGAGTCCATCACGCGATTTTTGCACTTAATTCAGCTTTATCCATTGTTTTTTGAAAAGCCATACAGTCTGTAACTATTTTAAATTTAGTTCCGTGTAAATATATGAGGAATTTTTTAAGAGCTTCCACAACAGCGAGTACTTCCAGTTCATAACTGTGTAATTTTTCTTCCTGGGGAGATGTTTTTCTGCTCATATACAAATTTGGGTAAAAGTTTCCATTATCAGATTTTTGCAGGAGAGCTGTGCCAAATCCAAGTTAAGATGCATTTGTGTGTACTTTTAATTCCGAACCTGGCACAAATAAATGCAAAACAGGATGTGTTGTGCGCAATTCCTTTAATTTGAAAAATACCGTCTTTTCGGTAGAATCGAATACAAAAGTAGAGGACTTTCTTAGTAGATCACTAAGTGGTCTGGCAACAGTAGCATAATTTGGAATATATTTTCGAAAGTAGCCTGCTAAGCCTAGAAATGATTGCAAGTGTGTGACGTCTTTGGGTACAGGAAAATTAATTACTGTTTTTATTTTTGATGGAGAAGATGAAATAGTATTGTTTTCTACAACATGGCCTCAAAATTCAACTTTTCTTTGCAAAAATTGGCATTTCTTAAAATTACTATTTAGTCCATAATTTGAAGCATTTTCGAGAACACGTCTCAATTTAATAAATCCCTCTTCTTCAGTGTTAGACGGTATGATAAAATCATCCATGTACATAATTAAAGTATCATCTGCTATTAATTCTCTGAGAACATAAGATAAATATCTAGTGAAAGCGGCTTTACTAATTGTTAAACCACATGGAGCTTTAAGGAATTCGTAATGTATATTATGGGTAATGAAACTAGTGCATTTGTCAGGGTCAATATTCACAATTAGGGTAATTCAATATTCACAATATTAATTAGGGTCAATATTCACATAAAAGAAACCATTTTTTAAATCAATAGAAGTGAATACTTTTGCACTTTGTAAATGATCTAATATATCATCAATAAGAGGTAATGGATAATGATCTTTAATAATTTTCTTATTTAATTTACGAAAATCTATACATAAACATGTAGAATTATCTTTCTTTTTTACCAAAACAATTGAGCTATCATATTCGCTGCAAGAAGGTTTAATTATTCCTCCGTTTAACCAATCATTAATTTGCTTGGATACAAATTCTTTTTCTGGTATGGACATTCGACGTGCTCGTTGGGAAACTGAGATATCATCTTTTAAAATAATAGACATTTTCATTTCTGTTTTGCGCGTCTTATTGGGCTTGTAGTTGTTAGTTAAATTGTATACTTCTTGTTTATTTTTTTTTATCAAGTATGTGATTTAAATCAATGTCTGATGTGTTGTCAACAACATTAATTAAATTAACGAAAAAAATCATTATTTTCTGATTTACGTAAAGAAATACCATCTTTATTGAATGTTAGTGCTTCTTGAGTAATTATATCTGTACCAATAATTAAGGGTAAGCTCATCTGATGTTGAGAATTAACATAAACTGTTGTAGAGAAAATATCATTATCGATTTCTAGATTTGCCTGAAATGAACCAAGTGGCTGTACTTTGGAACTAGTAAATCCATTTAGTGTTAAATGAGAATCGGTCAGTTCAGAAAATTCAGTTTGGCGATACAGATCTTTGCGTAATAAAGTTGCATGGCTTCCGGTATAAATGAGAGCATCTATCAGATACCTGATATATACAATACTGGCCATTAAAATTGCTACACCAAGAAGGCGACATGCTACAGACGTGAAATTTATACGAAAGGAAGAAGGTGCTGCGATATGCAAATGATTAGCTTTTCAGCGCATTCAGACAAAGCAGGCGCCAGTAGCGACACCTACATTGTGTTTAAATGAGGAAATTGTTCAGCCGGTTCCTCATACACAAATTGCATTTGAACGTTGTTGCCTGGTGAAAACTTGTTGTGATGCCGCGTGTAAGAAGGAGAAATGCATACCAGCACGTTTCTGACTTTGATAAAGATCGAATTGTAGCGTACCGGGATTGCGGTTTATCTTATTGCAGTATTGCTGCTCGCGTCGGTTGAGACCCAATGATTGTTAGCAGAATATGGAATCAATGGGTTCAGAACGGTAATACGGAACGCCATGCGGGAGTTAAACGGCCACCTATCACTAGCAGCCGAGAAAATAGGCATATTATCCGCATGGCCGTAATGGATCGTGCAACCACGTCGTGAGTCAAGAAACGGGGTCGTTTGGAAGACAACAAGTGTTTGCACGAACAGTTCGACGACGTTTGCAGCAGCATGGACTCTCAGCTCGGAGACCATGGCTGCGGCTTCCCTTGACGCTGCGTCATAGACAAGAGCGCCTTCAATGGTGTGATCAACGACGAACCTGGGCGCACAAATGGCGAGACGTCATCTTTTCAGATGAATCCAGGTTCTGTGTACAGCATCATGATAGTCGCATCCGTGTTTGGCGGCATTGTGGTGAACGCACACTGGCAGCGTGCATTCGTCATCGTCATACTGGCACATCACTTGACTTGATGGTATGGGGTGCCATTGGATACACGTCTCGGTCACCTCTTGTTCGCATTGACGGTGCTTTGAACAGTGCACGTTACATTTCTGGTGTGTTACGACTCGTGGCTCTACCCTTTATTCGAGCCCTGCGAAACCCTACGTTTCAGCAGGATAATGCCCGACCGCATGTTGCCGGTATTGTACGGACCTTCCTTGATACGGTATATGTTCGGCTGTTGCCCTGTCCAGCACGTTCTCTAGATCCTTCACCAATAGCAAACGTCTGGTCAATGGCTGCCGAGCGTCTGGCTCGTCACCAAACGCCAGTCACTACGGTAGATGAACTGTGGCATCGTGTTGAAGCTGCATGGGCATCTGTACCTGTACATGCAATCCAATCTCTGTTTGACTCAATGCCCAGGCGTATAACTGCTGTTATTACTGCCACAGAGGTGGTTGTTCTGGGTACTGATTTCTCAGGATTCATCCAGCCAAATTTTTTGAAAATTTAATCACTTGTTATTTCTTGTATAACATATTTGTCCAATAAATATCATTTTGTTATCTGCATTTCTTTCTGGTGTAGCAATTTTAATGGCCAGTAGTGTATATATATATGTTAAGTAGAGATTAAGTAGTGCCTTAAATTTATTGAATGAGATGTTAATAAATTAATGTAATAATCAATTGACAAAAATGATAAGGTTCGGAAACTTTTATTGCAAAAAATGTGCCTCATTTATTACACAAGTCCCATTTTCTAACGCATGTTTAATAATTGGTAACGGGTGTGAGTAAAATAAGTTTTATCTAATTAAAATATTTAAAAAAAAGTATGTATTTACAGTGCTCCCTTTTAAAGGTCAAATTGATTTTAGATTATTCAATTATATCAAACGACTCTAATTCGTTTCACAGAAATTCAAAAAATTTTAGATAAATATTTATTAACTCATAACTAGCCCTATGATGAGTAGTCCTCATGAGTGCCATTTTTGACATTCCATATCAAGTCCCATTTTCTAACGCATGTTTAATAATTGTTAACGGGTGTGAGTAAAATAAGTTTTATCTAATTAAAATATTTAAAAAAAAAAGTATGTATTTGCAGTGCTCCCTTTTAATGGTCAAATTGATTTTAGATGATTCAATTATATCAAACGACTCTAATTCGTTTCACAGAAATTCAAGAAATTTTAGATAAATATTTATTAACTCATAACTAGCCGTATGATGAGTAGTCCTCATGAGTGCCATTTTTGACATTTCATAAAAAGTCATTAAATATCATACAATGAGACCATAATCTGTTAAAAAATTCGTTTCATTATTCTAATTAAAAAGAGATATCTCTTGTTAAACATTTAAACAAGCATTCATTCAAAAAGAGCCTCAAGCTCCCAATAAAGGGTGAGATGAAATTTGGTGACGATTTACTTGAGTTATTTTTTCTTTTGTAAAGGAAGATGATTATATATAACAAACACTTAAATGTTGAATAATGAAAGAAAGGCAATGAACCTGAGAGAGACGATTGATTTAGACGAGCATGGTTTGATGCTCGCTTGACCCAATTAATCTTGATGTGCTTTTTTAAGTTTTTAAACAAGTGTTGTAAGTTTGTCAAATGAAATTATGGAGTCTTCTCCATCTCAATCAGAAATTTTACCATGTATTTCACGTACAAAACAAATTAATTTTCTCCATTCAAAGAGATGTATTCATTTGCATAAAAATAACATCGATATAAAAAAAAAACTTCCTAAAGACTCTTGGGTTCTTGTCTTTATTTCTGACAATCTGTTCGAGGGTGACACATTGCTTTTTTCTTTTATTATAGGTTTGATTATGCAACAAAAGGAAAAGCTGAGCGCCACTGTAATTACCTGACACAGCGGTTTCTTATAGTCAGCAAGAAATGCTTTTCCCTCTTAGCAAACAGTTATTTTAATTCATGATGGCAGATCTAACATCTGCGCGCTGAATTATTCTTCTATGAAAATTATCTGACTGCAGCAGCTGAGAGACCTTCAATGTTCTCCTTTCTCTTATCATCGACCCATGACGTTAGAGTTTACTACACAGTATTTGTGATCTTTACGAAGAGCCCATGAAAACTGCTGCTTAAGCATTCCTACTGGAGTCTTAAATCAACTGTTTGTATCCAAAAGTCGTGTGTATGCATGCAACATACCGTCATAAGAATGAGTTTTCACAAAAATTGATGTAATGTTGAAGTCGTGCATGGAAGTTCCAACACAGTGATCTTTCACTTGCTTTCAGCTTGCGTGAGCTGCTATTTGTCTTCATTTGTCATTAAATTTGAATGAAGCAAAAATATTACTGCATTAGTGATTTATTGAATATTTTTTATTTATGAACAGTCATGGGTTTTTGTTTTCAATGCATATGAAAAGACTCATTAATTCAATTTGTCATTTTGCGAAGATCAGCTTAGAAAGCCATTACTTATATTTATATGTGTGTGTGATCGCAAAGTTACTATTTTAATATTTTTATATAATTTTAGGATTCCAAGTTCCACTTCTCAACTCTGCTATGCCTTTTTGTTAGAAATAAATAGCAATTTAAGAATTAACAAGCCTCCGATTTTAAGCTATTCAAATTTTGTAAAATTAAAGTATTTTGAAAGTACAAAATTAAATTGACGGTTTGAAATTTTCTTATAATAAAATAAAAAATATTATAAGAATTATGTTTTGATATGAATTTAAATTTTTACACTATGCAAGACTTTTTTGGTATAAATTCGCAAAGTAATCAGCAAATTTTTGGTAATACTAAAACCACAAATTTACTATAGCTTTTAAAGATGTATACAAATAATTATTTTAATAGTTTAATTTTAACAGAAATTAATTAAAATTAGAAAATTGTTACATAAAATTACTTTTCGAGAAATTACATGCCCATAAGATTCAATACAGTTAATTTATATAAAAACTCGTGGATATATATATATATATATTTCCGTTTCTAGTGATTGGTTTTGCTTATCGATTACTCTCATTTTAATAACACGAACGAATATTTATGATTTTAAATTTGTTACTTTATACTCTTCTCTTATTTTAGTAGAAAGGAAAAATTATTTTTGAAATGATAACTCTTTCCACTTAAAATTTATTCTCATTAACAGTAAAATATTAGATGTTCTACTTCACCGTTGAACTGTTAAAAATTACGTAACCTAAAGAGTATGATTTATAATCTCACGTCATAAAATATTTTTTATACTTTAATTAAAGTCATATTTATCATCGCATAGTAAGGTATTCTGAATCGAAATTTGGAAATTTTATTTTAATTAAAATTTATTTTTTAAAGTAATAGAATGAATATTTCTGTCTAGAAATGCAGCACTTATAATTTCTCACATTCCATAGTATTAATAAATTTTAATTAGGCCAGAATTTCGATTCCAGTATCTACATATAATTTTCTTTAACATCTAATTTTATTAACTTTTAGTACCTAAATAAGAGTATTAACAATATTTAAAGGATGACGAAAAAATAAGAAAATTACAAAGAAATAAAATTTAAGAAAGCAATTTCAAAATTCCATATTATTTCATTACTTATAAGACTCATTTACAATTTTACAGAGCAAACTACATGGCTGAAATTAAATTTGATTAATGCTTAGTTCCAATAATTTGAATCAACTATTTTGTTTTCTAAAAGAAATGTAATTTTTGCACTGATATGAGTTTCGATAATCTCTTCATAAATATCAGATTTAAGGTAATGCTTAGATAAAATACCTTCAGTGAATGTTCCCTTTATAATATACAGTTATTTCTGTGTATTACTTTAAATAAATTTGACACATATGATATTTTAATTTAATACTTATGATCACAATTAATTTTTCTTTATCATTATTCAAATCAAAGGAATTCTGTTATTCATTGTTAAAGCAATTTTTTTACGTGATAAAAATGTTTGGAGCGCGCGCGCATGCATGTGTGTTATAGAGGAGGGTGTGAAGAAAAATCGAAAACAAGAATTTCATTATTTTATTTTTTAAGTAATGATGTGCATCTAAATTACTAAAATATTGATAATATTTTCATAACTCTCATCTTTCAGTAAACAGGAAATCTTGAGGGTTTTAATGAGTATTTGTTGAAGGATAAGTGAGAAACTTTATTGCGGGTGGTTGAGGGAGTATTTTAGAAAAGAAATAAAGTACCAAATTTCAGTGATTCAATGGCAGGGTTTTTATGTGAAACCACACTTTTTAAAAATCAGTCAGATCAACAGAAATCGGAAAAATAGCTTATATTTAAATACATTCAGTAACTCATGTCACAATAGTTTATTTTGTTTTATGTTACGTGTTTATTTTCTCAAAAATGTGTCCACTAATATGCACCTTTCATACCTAGAAAAGCAGTACTCATCTAAAACAATTGTTTAAACAGCATGTTGTTCTCGATGGATTCCAAGATTTGATTCAATCGATCATTTGAAGTTTTGCTATTTCCTTATAGCAGTGACACATTTATTTGGAAGTGTGTTGAGCTTGTTTTGTTTCTCTTAGTGAAAAATAAATCAATGCAATAAGCCAACCGTGGTTCATTATAAATGCTTTCGGAAGCATTCCTGTACCGTTACACTTGCTCTCTACCGAAGTCACTCCTTTTTCTCGAGATTGATCTGTCTATCAATCGGACAATCAATCAGCTTCCAATAGGAAATGCCTTGTTCTGACGGAACTTTTTTATCACTAAGAAATTTCATCTTAGAGAAAACATGTACTAAATAAAATAGTTTAATTAGATATACACAACTTCGAATGGTTTTAGTTGTGATTTGACACAGTAATATACTATAGTGAATAATTTCAAGCGAAATAAAATTCTAAATGTGATAAATAAAGTTGGCAGCTGAAGGGCCAACGCTCTAACCAAAAGGATCTGTATCCTGGTCAGTCGGTTTGGTTTCCGGAATGGTTTTAGATGACAGTCGAGCTAACAGGGGCCATAGAACGAATAACGAATAACAAATTAATCTGCATAAATGAAATAAAATCAGATTAATTTGACAATATTGTTAAAATTTAAGCAAGTCATATTTAAATAAGTGTTTATATTTATACTCTATTAACCTTCATAATTCATTTTATAATAATAGTGGTCGAAGTATGACACTAACTGAAGATGTATCGGAAAGGTGAAAGAAAATTCCTCTAAAAGCACACCTCAGCATTATAAATGAAATCTAGAATGTAGTATTTGTAGAAAACATAAAATATAAAATTTTTTACCTGAATTAAGAATAGTAATATAGGCACAATAGGAATAAGTGGAAGACCTCTTAATAATCATGAGTAGTTCAAGTATTAAGACACTTGTAAAGTTTTACAATAAAAAGAAATGATATTTATTATATTACAATTTTACTATAATGAATTTTAAATTAAAAAATTCTCCCTTAAAATACTACATTCTTTTAATCAATGATGCTATGTTATATTTTAACAGGAAAAACAAGAACTTAATTTTCCAGTTATGTTCAATGATTTTAGCCTGATAGAATATTTAAAAATTAAAACTTATATTGTTTATTTTAAAAATTTAAACCTAAATTACATTTTTTAAAATTTATTTATAAAGAAAGTTTAACACCAAATTTATCTGGTTATTTTATCAATATGTTCGAAGTTTTTAAAAATTAGCTGCATTTGATAAAGTTTGTCTTTTATCATCAAAAAAGGATACAAAATTTACTAATAGGCTTTGTTTGTTATTTTGGAATAAGTGAATAAAAAAACATTACCTGTAAAAAATTTTTTAGAAATCAAGTAACTACAGATACCAGAAAAAAATTCATAACACCCTGAAATTGTTTAATTATTCACTGTGAAATTCCACATTTAATCTTTATTGCTACTTTAAAGCTTGGAAAAGATAAAAAGAATTATTCTTAAATAAATGCGACATATTTTTTTATATTCATAAGCTAATGAAAATAAACATAGAGAAGTTTAAATCACAGAAAAATAAAAGTTCTAACATTATCTATTAGCTTTTAAAGAAACTTATCCTTAAAAATCTTCTGCAGCATTAAATTTCATACAATAATAATCATTTATAATTATCATACAATGCAGCTTACTTTACTGTCCCATGAAATATTTTCATTGGCGAATGTACATTATGTTATTAATAACATTTATTTTAAATATGAATAAGAAAAACATTTAGAGTGCAAAGTTTGATTTCCGAAGGGAAGATTTTAGCTATTTTAATTATTGCATAAATTTAAAAACAACATTTAATATATTTTTATAATTAAGTTTTGCTTATAATGATATCGAAAAATATTTTATTTAAAATTGTCATTAAAAATACCTTATAATATAAGATGATCATTTATAAATATATATTATTATATAATAATATAATATATTTATAAATATATTATATTATTATATGTATGAATGAAATAAGTATTTTTATAATACGTATAGTTATGAAAAAATATATTTACATAGTTTATACATAAATATACCATAAATAAGATAAATATATTCAACATAATTTATTTCACAATAAAATAATTTTATAGGCATACATACATTCTGATATTAACGCTTATTTTAAACACAGGCATTAACAACAGTTATATTGCATTCACAATTCAGTTTTCGAAAAAAAGGTTTTAGGTGTTTTAATAATTACGTAAATTTAAATCCATTATATAATATATTCTTTTTATAAAAATAGAATTATTATTTTAATGTTATTTATAAGCATTTTATTAAAAGTAACCATGATAAATATTCTGTAAAAAGATGATTCGTGATATTACAATAACATTTATACCAGCATAAAAGATAAATTCTTTAGACGCATACATTCTAGTATTATTAACATATATCTGATGTATTGATTATAGTATTTAGATTTTTTTTATTTAATCTTCAAACAATTTTTAAAAGAATTATGTGGTTTAATATGTGCGAAAATACAAATTCATCATTACGTAGATTTTCATAAAAGGTAAGGCATTTTAGGAGATTTATCCAATGTTAAAAGCAGCTTTCCATTTCTTGTCTATTATTATGTCATAAATGACTACAAATATTTAAATTCAATATATTTTCTTGCTCTATAGATCACAGATAAAGTATATACTAAGTTAACAAAAAATGCAACTAAGAATTCTGATGAATGAAGGATCCTTCTCATCATTTTCTTGGGATAAAATAAATAAATAAATAAAAAACTAACGATAAAACGCAACTCTAAAGTACACAATTCCAAAAATTAGGTGAAAACACCTTTTTCCTTTTGTGTTAAATTAATCTTAAAAAATCGAATGCTTCCTTTCTTTCTATTTTTTTTACTTCCTATTATAAAATTCCATAAATAGATTTTTCGAGGTTAAAAATCCGAAAATATCCTATTTTGTATCATTTTAACAAAATTACTTGTTCACACAAAAAATAGGGTGCACGGTTAATAACAGAAAAATACAGCTATGGAAAAAATAAAATATATAAGGTAATTTATATGGCCAGAATATATAAGCGCTAAAATAAAATCTCCATTTGAATCAGTCACATATAATCAAAAATAAATAACTAGTGTTATAAAATTTTGTTGTGGAATTATTTAACATACTTGTGAAATAATTATACAATGAAAACTCGATTAAGTTAAGTGCAAACCAGTAATTTGTGTAATTATTTAATTTAAATGAAATAGGTAAAGAAATATAATTCTCAAAAGAAAATTTGCCACGCAGCAATAGACTTAAACTTTACACAAAATTTTATGAAAATATTGCTAAAAAGGTAAATTTTAAAAATAAAAAAACATTTATTTATTTAAAAATGTATTCTTTTGTTTATTCTTCTATAATACGAAGTATAAAACAAGTGTGCGTGACTTCCAGCTCAATGTTATAATAATAATAATATCAGCATGTAAAAGAGAAAATACTAAATGTCATAAATGTATTCTCAAATATGAAGGGAGTACTGCAACAGTATGCTCTAAACATAATGGTATATAAGTTGAGAATAATTTAAATGTTTTTTTCATGAATATCCATTATAATATATGTATTAATTTCACTAGGCTATCGGTTGAATATTTTTGAGGATTAAAGGTTCCCTTTCATTTTAATTTATCTTTTTGTCCAATACACTGCAAGCGTTTTGAAGCTATATTCTATACTGATATTCTACTAGAAAATGTGAGTGTTTCTGTAAATTTGTGCCTGCAAAATAGAGTAAACTTAAGAAAAACCTTTCATTCATCGTAGTTAAATTCGAGGTACAATTTTATGGTTGAGAAAAGGGGTTATTTATATAAATTATTTTAAAAGGAATTACATAAACGATTTTGAAATTAATAAGCTTAATTTATTCATTTCTTAAAAATTGTTGAATTGTTCTGTCAAAATCCAAGCAAGAGAAAATAAGGTATAGGTTTAGCGTCTATTTTAAAATTGTTAACGACGTTTAAGTTTTGTGAATTAAGTATTGTAATGTATTTCAAACTTATTTTTCTTTTATTTTTTTATCATTTTTAAATAGTGAAACTCAGACACTGCTAGAAGAAACTTAATTGAATAATATAATAATAAATTATACGAATATAAAATCTCAGGTTCATTCAAATGAAGTTTTAAGAAAGTGTTCTTTTAAAATTAATTCTTTTCTTTATTAGGAATTTAATTTAAAATACCTATTTAATGTAATATTTTCTAACAGCAGTTTATGCGTAATAAACAATATAACCATTTCCCTGTCTCTCTCATTTCTTTTTTAATAATATTTAACTATAATAACATTATTATTTGAAATTAACATTTAGATGTTTTAATCTTTTCAAAAATTTCTCACTAACATAAATAATTACATTATTTGTAAGTTAATCAAAAACGCTGATTTACATTGCTTTTATTCAACAAAGCATGAACTCGAAAAAAATTCTTTATTAAAGCTCTTAAATGAGATTTTTATTGTATTTTTTAGAAATTCATTTACGTTCGTTTTTAAAATTATATTAGATTCAAAATTTAAGCATAATTTGTCGATCTATGTTTAGTAAAACAAATTATGAAATTTAATTATAATGTAGTGGTAATATGCTTATGCTAAATATTGATATTTTTTTTATTTAGTAGAAAGTTCACATAATTTTTCCTATAGCAATATCATTTTTATCATTTTTTTAAAGAAATAAAGTAAATTCATTTCAAGTGTTAAAAAAAGGGAGTTAAAAATGCCTATTTTCCCTTTCAGAACACATTTCTATTTCATAAAAGGAAAAATCGTTCGAAATTATTTAAATAATTAATGTAATATAATTTTATGAGACCAAGAAATTTAAAAAACATTGTTGTGTTTGGCATTACATTGCGAGAAAAGAAATTTATTATTTACTATCGTTTATTTACTTAAAAACAGTTTTTTTTATTTAATGAGTACAATATGTAATTAATATTGCATGAGCATTTCTGGAAAATTTATGAGTGAATTTTCTAGAAGTGCTAGAAAGGAAATGAATGAAATTTAGCATTTCTGGATTGTTTCATTTATAGCATATGAATATGTCATAATACTCGATAGAAATAAAAAGTTGATTTTCACAATTATTTTAAACTCTCTGTTTTTAAGTGTTTTGTAAGCTTTTTACGAATAATAACATTTAATTCCTTCAAAAATAAAATACACTATAGTATTTGAAAATAGTTTTAAACGTCCATAAACTGAAAGAAGTGGATATTAGTATGGCGTAAATATGATTAGGAAATATCTTTAAAGTTTTAGTAGAATAATTTCAAATACATAGAGTCTAGGGAAATAAGAATCAAAGTGAAATAAATTTAATGTACATAAATTGAATAAAACAGCTGA